>JAABOM020000096.1:19235302-19248392 GCA_011800125.2 Solanum clarkiae | reverse complement strand
ATGGAATAAAGCAAAATGGCTCTTTAAACTATCTGCGCTTTTTTTATTTGTGAAGTAGCAGTTAGTCAATGCAACTTACGACGCTCCTCATGGGTCATCTGGAAACAGTCGCTTTATGTTTTTAAACATAGGGGTTAGGCTGCGTATATCCGACCTCCCCTCACCCCGCAATGAGCGGGAGCCTTTTGAGGCACTGGGGTATGTTGTTGTTGTTGTTGCTGCTTTGCAACTATTCCTAGAGGTAATTTGGCATCATGTAATTCAGTTCGAATGAAATTAGAGGAAACAAAAACAAAAGCCCACTTTGGAGCGAAGGAAGCAAGTCCATTTAGTTGATTATGGAACTATTTCGTTAGCTAGGTTAGAAAATGGAGTCATCATCATTGCCTCGATTTTCGAGGGTCAATATCTAGAAGAAAAAGGCCAGAGCTTGTGGTTCAAAGTCAAGAAAGAAGAAGAAAAGGATTTGTGGTCCGGAGACAGAGTAGAAGGAGAGATATGTCATCCATACGGATAAAATCCTATGAATTACAGAAGAATATTAGCTGGCACGCGTAATGATATTCCCATGCCAAACATTTAATTGAACCTTTTTGATGCTGGTTGTTAGAAAGGCATAAGATATTTGTAGGTTAATATACCATTTCTTGATTTCCTTTAATATGCTTATTAATTTCCTAGCATTGAATTTAGAATCAAATCAGGAAGATGAAGGGGTGGTTTTTTCATGATTCCACTTGTTATTATGTATAATGTATGATATTTTGAGTTTTCTTCACCTAGAGCTTAAGGGGATTACATAAGGGGTGTGTATTAAGACTGGGAAGGTTCAAGCCAAGGTACATTGACTTTTGTTTTCAGAATAAAAAATAAAAGAAGAGTGTATAAACTTAAATAACTCAATTGATGCTAATGATACTGCCTAAGATAGTCTTTAATGAGCCGTTTGAGCCTGTTGTCACACACCTCGATTAGTTTCAGGAGATATCTATCACCTTCCACTAGCAATAGGCACTAATTAACTGTCTTAAGACAAATGGGTATCACCTAACATTTTTGTCTGTGATTAGATTTGAATCTGAAACCTTATTATCTCAACCCACTTCATTGACCACACTGGATCACACCCTTAAGTGCAATAACTATAGTAGCGTTAAACTAGAAGGGATTAACAACATGGTCTTCTCCAAGTTTTCTAACAAGCAAGTAGAGATCCATGAGCCGTTCTTCATCAAGATCAATCTGAAGCGTTGATGGAAGTTGATTGAAGATTCAACACGAACTCATTTCATTTGAATCGGGAAAAAAACAAGAAGCGACACTGGATGTGATGTAAACAGGCCATTCTCCCCTGTTTTGATGATCAGGAAGATATTCGCTCAATGTGTTGCTTCATTGTCATGGTTACAAATTTTGTTTACACTATCAAATAAATATTATATTATCAACTTTGTTAATTGGGCTGGTCCGTAGAGCATAGGAGATCAACTCCTCAAAATATTGAATTTCATATATTTCAAAGGTGATATAGTAAACTTATCATTTTATTAATTACTTCTTAAGAGAGGTGTATCAAGTCAAATATGGACAAGTAAAACTGAACAGAAAAATTATCAAATAATTGATTAAAATAGTAAACATGGGTAATTTAATCAACTTCTGCTTTCAGTTAAAGCTTTGTAAAGAGGCAGAAGACAAACATGACAAGTAAAATAGATCGGAGGAGTATGAACACCTAATTAAGACAGTGTGATAACTTTTGAGTTTCTGTAGGATCTCACATCAAAAAAATACAATTTGAAAGAGCCGTATTAGATTTTTCAATTCATGGAAGAAATAAATGTAGTAGACTTTTTAATACTTGTGGTTCCATCAATGGCACCTTCCTAGCAAGGTCTAAATGACATGACCCTATACAAATAAATGCATAAAGACTTTAGAGTAAAGCAGAATCATCAAACAAATTGAATAAGTCAGCCAATTTCTATAGATTATCCATTGGAGAAATGGGAGAAGTGAAGGTGATAGGGTCATCAGGAAGCCTATTTTGCACCAGAGTGGAATGGGCTTTGAAGCTCAAAGGAGTTGTCTATGAGTATATACAAGAAGATCTATTAAACAAGAGTGAGTTGCTCCTCAAGTCCAATCCTGTTCACAAGAAGATCCCTGTCTTACTACACGATGACAAACCCATCGTTGAATCACTTGTTATCCTTGAATACATCGATGAAACATGGAAAGGATACTCTTTGTTGCCTCAGGATCCTTATGAACGAGCTACAGCTCGTTTCTGGGCAAAATTTGTTGATGAGAAGGTAGTTTTTCTTTATAGCCTTCCCATTTATCAAAATTTATTTTTTCTTTCTTGACATAATCCAATTCTCCAAATGATAAGGCATACAGAAGCTAGCAGATTCCTAGACTGTTTTGTCTTGAGCCAAGGGTCTATCGAAAACGACATCTCTAGCTTACCTTCGAGGTAGAGGTAAGGCATACATACACTCTTCCCTTCCTAGACCTCCACTGTGTGGGACTACACTGGGTATGCTAGCAGATATATGTATAAGACATTAACATTCAGATAGCTTAAATTATGAGACCATAAACATGATCTTCAGTCAACTGCAATCATGTATACAGAACCTTATCGAGTAATTTGGTGTGAAGAATGCAATTGATAATTTCTTAATGGTTAAGAAATCATGTTAACCAAGTTAATGCATCTGCTAAAATATCATAGACAAGAACAGCAAATGACTAAATGATAGCTTTCTGATTGTTAGTTTTCATCTCCAGTGTGTCATAGGATCATGGCAAGCGATGCAAGCTGAAGGAGAGGCAAAAGCAAAGGCTATAGAGTCAGTACAAGAATTGTTTGCATTTATTGAGAAGCAGATTGAAGGCAAGAAGTTTTTTGGTGGGGAGCAGATAGGGTACCTGGATCTAGTGATGGGTTGGAAATCTCTTTGGCTCAGTGCCATGGAGGAAGTAGGAAAGATGAAGCTACTTGATCCAGAGAAGTTCCCTTCACTCCATCAATGGATTGAAAACTTCAAAAAGATCCCTACTATACACGAAAGCTTGCCACCACAAGAGAACCTAGTCAACTACTTTCAGGGTGGTCTAGACTACTTGAGTTCCCTAGCGGCAAACAAACCATGAATCTCCTTTATCGCTAAAGTGTTGTGGTGATATCTCTCTGATTCTATGTGCATTTGTCTGTTGTTAGCCTTTCTTTTCTCGGGTTTGTAAGGATAATCGATCTATATTCTGATGGTATGAAATTGAAGTTGCTGTTACACGTACATTTCTGTTAGCCCCTCCCATTTGCAACAATGATGTGCGAACCAAGAAGAAACTGATGCCACCAATGATCTTGATTGTACAAACATCATTGCTACTGCGTCTGAACCAAATGAGGCAGCTATAGTATTATTTCTACAAACCACGGAAATATGCAAATAAGAACCTTATTCTGTACTCTGGTAATCTAACAAACAAGTAAAAGAACTGAATCATCGAAGAAGGGAATACTTCCTATAATATTGAAATTATCTCTCCTAGTTCCTTTACATATACCATACACTTCACAAATTCAGCAGTATAGTATTTCTATCCAACGTCATGTTCATTGGGGAGTCAAACTATATATACATACATACAAAAGCTTTCAGGAATAGCCGACACGTCTACAACGGACCCAGAAAGCCGTGCCTCCACTCCGTCCTCGAGCAACAGCTATTTCCTCATCAATGTAAAACCAGATGAAAAATGGATCCTTATCCTTATTGTTCGGTTCTCTCTGATCTTTTCCCTTAATACTAATATCAAATGGATTAAATGGTCCAAGTTTTATCCGAAGCCGCTCAAATACGAAAGCTAAAATCCTATTCTTCCATGAAAACGGTCCTTCAAATGTCAAGAATCCAAGAGGCCCCAGGTAGACACCGTTTTCAATCCTCTTTGCCTAAAATATTATTCAAACATGTTATTCATCTTGGGAATTGAAAGAAGAAAGTGTCTATAATTTGCACTTAAATTGGAGTGCATCATCTAAACAACGAAAGGAAGCAGACAGTTTAAACAGAGAATGTAGGTTGCTCCTGTAGCAGATACAAATAGTTTGAATGGTGTGTATGCACTTGTTTATCGTTATCGTTTTCTCTTTTCCTCTTGTATTTTAAGTTTGAGCAGGGAACTGAACACTATCATAGTCATTTTTAGAAGATCTGCGGTATAACAAATTATATCACTAAATACACAATTTACAACAGATTAAATAAGTGAAACTGAATTGTTTGGTCTCATCCAACAGGTCAAACAGTTAGACACAAAAGAATTTGTTGTGTGTATTCATTGCTCTAAAAGACCCCCCGCTCTCATATGCAAGTCAATTTTCTTTGAGCAGCCACAGGATCAGTCATTTGATCTAATCATCTCTCCACCATAGTAAATCCTCAAGTTATACAAAGATAAGAATCTTGCTTATTTGGACGCTTTCATCAAGGAAATTGTAATCTGGATTTATACCGGCCATTACATGACACAAGGAGGAGGGAAGAGATACAAAACCTAGCAAATAGGGTTACGTCACCCTATTAAGAGTAGTATCATTAACTCTTCCCAAAAGGCCATATGAATCATTACTCTTAAGTCGTCATGAGAACATATTCAGATATGCATATTTCTCTAGTTCAATCTTCTAAATTAAAAGTAAATTCCTTCTTAATTTAAGAGACAGATAGAAAGGCAAGTAAAGCTTACAGCTGCATCAAATCTCTGAATGGCTGTAATTGGGAAGTATCTACCTCGTCCTAATCCTTTCTGCAATAATAAGGTTTCAATTAAAACGATGTACCAGACAACATAGGGAACTTGATCAAAGCATAAAAAATAGAAAGAAGATAAAAATCAGTTACAAACCTCAGCTGTAAAAATGAGCATCCATGTCCTCCCAGGCGATTCAGTTCCACCAAGAGTTTGAAGAAAATTGGAAGAATCAATTTTTGCTCTCTCAATAGTAGAGAAAGCAGCAAAGATGTCCTCTGCTGGAACCTTTCTTGCTTTGGCAGCGTTTTTCAGTACTCTTACACTCTCTTCAAGTTCCTAAATTAAAATTTTGCCAACATAAATTCACACAACCAGTAAGAAAACAAAAGTGAATGCCCATTAAAGAAATATCATCCAAATTACCCACATCAATAAAAACTGTTCAGCAAACTAAGCCTAAATAAGGCAATAGCTAACTGATGTGAGTGTAGTCAAATGAGTCAATTTAGGCTACGTATAAACTCAACTTTTATATGAGCTCAATTGAGCTGATCAGTTAGTTCATGTTTTCTAGGCTAATTCTCTCGCTCCTACTCGTACACACACTCTCGCTCTGGAATAGAACAATTTTGGGAAAAACACATAGTAGTATTACCAAGTACAAATCCACTTATTATAGCAACATTTCTGCACTAAACTTACTTAAAATCCATGAAAAAAAGATAAGGTGAAAATATACCTTGTTGAGATTTTTGTTTTCTTCATCTTGAATGAGAATGGAAGCTTGAGAACTTCCGTCCTGTTCGTCATGGATTGCTCTGGTTTTTAGAGCCGAGAATCTCAAAGGAGTTCGTAATTTGGAGTGATGACGAGGGATTTGGAAACTGCAGATTGAAGGATTGATAGAAGATGTGCCCCAATTCAAGGAAACGAAGGAAGAAGATTGCAGCAGCATCTCATAAGTGGCTCTAGTTATTTCCTGTTAATTGAAATGGAAATCTATACGCGCTTCTTTTTGGTCCTTTGCTTTTTTCCCTTTACGTGTAAATTAATTTAATTGATTATCACAATTCTTTTATACACATTACTTAAATTATAGTCCATATAATGTAAAATATTGTTGCGCTCACAATAATTTAATAGTAAAACAAACATTTAAAATATGTTTTCGTGCAAATTTCATACTTCGACTTTGAATCATGTGAATTCCTACTTGAACTATCCCAAATATTTACAAGAAAACACCTCTCTACCCCTAAAAATAGACTTGCATATATCTAACCTTCACAATGCTGTTGTACAGTAAACTTAGGATCAAACGAGGACTGTATTTCTCAGATGTTTACAAAATAGGGAAGGTGGGGCGTTCGGAGTCGCAAGATTAATACCAAGAGACAAGAGGATAGCTTTTTAATTTTATATACCATACTAATATATTCAGCTGGACACAATGTTTCTAGATGAGAAAGTATGTTCGATGTAATGTCCAAAACATATAGGTCCCGGATAATATAAATATCAGCTCAATAATCTAATACTCACAGTCAATGTCAAGAATTGAATAATAGATATGCAGCTCGCATGAGCTCAAGTTCCAGTGCCAAAATTTTGTTCAGAAATCATGACGGCACAAGCGTATAACCAAATAACCTCATACTGGATATCATTCTAGATAACAATACATAATTGGATGGAGATGAAAATAACAAAAACCAGAAACAACACCACGCTATGAAGAACACTAAACTGATGGAACATTTATGTGTATCTGAACAATGGTCCAACTTCTGCTGCGGAGGACCACGTGTTTGTGTTGCCACTTCCCTAGCAGGATGCCATGAAAACTGTGTATGCTCAACTTAACTTGCCGCTGAAAACACAATTCAAATAGTAAAGGGCCGTGTGAGTGATCATTGACTTGAAACTGGATAACAAAAGAAACTGTTCACAAATCTACATCATCTAAAGAATCAAAGCTCAATACTGGATATTCCTAGATGTTCACAACTCAAAACATGTTTTTTTGGTCGACCAAAAAAGTTATATGTTAAGTAGCAACAAAAGGAACCAAGAGTCCACCTTTTGAGTTTACCTACGTTGTTTATGCATTATCAGCAACAGTAGGCAGTGCAGTAATTTTCCCCACAGCAACAGTTTTCCCTGCACAAATGGCAGAAAATATGATCCTATGTCGATAATAAAGACCCAAAAAAAAAAAAGAAATTTAAGGTTACAAACACAATGGTTTCTTACCTTCGGTGCGAAGAGTGAATCGTCCAAGTTGTGCAAAGTTAGAGAATTTCTCTATACATATCAAATTATTCACCTGGCATGATAGTGTCGAGAGGATCAAATACCAACACAAGACAAAACTTAAGGATCTAGTTTTAAAAGCAACCAAAAAGGGTGAACATGAAAGAACAAGGGAATTCAAGGTAAACTAAAGATTTTGGCCTCGAACTAGAAATCTTCATCATTCCCTACTAGAAAGGTGGGACAAAACACATACACTGGCTACCCCCTATTAATTACATTCAATGAAGCAAGCACGCAACAGTTTTAAGACACAGGAATTCACAAATAATGCCCGAGAATTGTACTTTCTGAAAATTGAGTGTAACTTGAAGTAACTCAAAATAACAAGACAGAACCATATGAAAAGCTCCAAGGGCGTGTTTGGATTGGCTTTTCTAAATGGCTTTTCAAGAGTCATAAATTACGAACCCCAACTTTTGGCTTCTTTTTTTTTTTTTTGAGTGGGGGGAATCCTGTTACCCAAACACTTCCAAAACTTAAAAAGTGCTTAAAAGCCAAAAAATAAGCCAATCCAAAGGCCCACTAAGAACCAAGTCTTCCCAACCCACACGTATTCAGTTAAATAGCTAACCTGGACACGGCATAAAACAATAGCGCCATTCTTTACAAAAAGAGGTTTTTTCTTCATAGGTTTCTTTGTTTTTAGATCAATCTGCTGCATCAGTTCAACAATCTCGCATTCCTCAACAATCGCATGGACATGCAATACAGCTTTGTATCCAGCAGTAAAAATAGCCTGACAACATGAAATTCCATTTACAGACTGCTACCGCATGTGCAATTTTGAATCCAAGTGCGGTAATGAAAAGCTAAGTTAGGGTTGGATTCATACATTGTCCAACAGCTCAAGGATCTGTAACTGTGCAACAAACTCAGTAACTGCAGGTATCGGCTTTGCTGCAAATAGTAAGCTTGTTAGAAATATAAAAAAGCTTTAAATTTATCCATCACAAAATGATAGTCTACACCAACTTGAGATTACAATATGAGTCCACATTTGAATTTTTCACTAAACCAAGACACAGAAGTTGCTTCTTCTCTTATCCTTGTCAAAAATCTTCCTCTTTACCTTTTTATTTTTTAAAACTGGTAACTGTGTATTTGTTAGCAGACTACAGAGTGATTGACTAAAAAAGCATGCTACATCAAGACCAGCTACAATTGAATATGTGTGCGTTACCCAGGAAAGGACTACATCTCAATGTTAGTTTGTAATCAAATAGCTCCTGGACATATTTTATGAGTTACATTTGCATAACTTGTTCTAATTGTCAGAAATATCAGCTTCTCATAGCTCAATATCTAACCAACCTACCTGCTTAAAATAAAATGCTGTCAAAGGCTGTATCTGTTGCATTCTCAGAACACATCTGATCTGGCAATTGGTCTCAAGACTAAAATTCACAAATCATCCACAAAAGTATAATTAAAACCACAGACTAAATGGTGGACAGTGTAGACAGAGAAACTCCAACATACATAAAATTAAATATAGGAATTGTGTTTATTTACTTTTGCTAGCTCACTGGTGCAACCGATCGTTGTAAAAGGATGACATAGTCAGGGACTAACATGAACTGTGACTATGCTTTGTTACACCAACTTTGTGCTGCTTTTAAGATTTCTTTTTTGAGGAACATGTCAACAAGATTTGACACTCATTCGTCCGAAAGAATGTTATTACAACCCCCAAAATGAATATGTCCTAATGCGCATGGGAGCATGTGGATACACTAGGAAATATACTACGACTTGATTCGAATCTGGTTGGGTTTGACTATGAGAATCCTAAATATTTATCTATTTTGTTCATTTGAAACCCCATTTCCAGTACTCACTAAATATCTTTTTTGCTAAGAAGAAAAACCTAATTTTACAAGTCAAATAACTTCATTGATATAAATCATGATGAAATTAGAAATACTATATTATGTACAACTAGTGTACCTTAAAAACCCCAAAAAGCTATTCAACTAGCCAAAAAAAAAAAACATGGTATTTCCTCTTTACTATATTAATGAAACTAAAGAAAACTTCTGACTTCTTTGAACTGAACTCTCCTCTCCTGCAAAAGTAATCTTTCTCCTGATAAGCCAAATAAATAGATAAAGATACAGTTCCCAAAAGCTTTATTCCATCTAGAGTTCAACTTCTTCATCTCCACCTTCCTCATCACTGGAAGTACTGGCCTTGAGTACACCCATTGTGTGCTGAAGATGGAAAAGATCATGGACCTTAATTATAAGGTAAGGCTACATGTAGTAGGAGATGAGTGACTCCTTTTCCAATTCCTCAACATATACAGCATCATCAGAAATAAAACACGCTCATTAAATTCTCAAAAGTACAGACTGCTAATTGTTTTGCACACCCAAGTGAAAGAGGCTACTTTTATGCCTTTTTCACCTAGCATATAAAAGGATAACATATTCAGCAGTCCATTACCAATGAGCTGTTACGTTATATGTAACACTATTCTTTCTCATGACTAATTATCATATATACACCATTTGCTTACATCACATGGTCATTAACTATACAATATTTCTTCTATCATTTAACTCGTTAACAATAGAAACAATCACAAATATTTTGCATAGATCAAGAAGATAATGGATGACAATTCATTATAACAAGGAGGTAGAATAATTGGGGAAAACATACCAACACTGCACAAGACAAAGCCTGACAAAAGGTCATCTTCCTCGACTCCAGATAACCTAACACGCACATTTTCCCCAGGACCAACTTGTCTCACTCGGTCTTCATCACAGAATATGGCAAGAACTTTCACAGCAGCCTATAAGTCAGCTAGTGAGATGAATTTCTTCTAGTATTCCATCAATCACAAAACTTAATACGATAAGTAAAGCACCTTATTTGGCATAATCAGTAGATTATCGCCCTCACGTATGCTTCCAGACTCAATTTTACCCATCACGACAGTTCCCATGTCTTTAAATTTGTCAATAACAGGCATTCTGCAGAGAAAATAGAAAGTGGAAAACAAGTAAACAACTTCGTACAAGTGTAGAGGAGAACTAGGAGGAAAGTAAAACAGGAGGAATTCCTTGCTTATGATCCGGTGAAGGAAACGAGCAATAATGCATAGAAAATAAAAGATTAAAACAATATTGCAAATGGAACTTGCAAGTCCAACTCCTTCATCCCAACTTTACTTCTCAAGCTTGCATTGTAATTTTCTCCCATACATTTTATCTGCCCCCTCCCTCAATGATTGCATAATGTGATTCGTAAAAACATTGTCGAGCAAAATAAACTAGAAGGTTAGTGTCGGAATTGGAAAATATAAGTTCAGCAAGGAAACAGAATTAGGAAAATGCCACCAGATAGGAAGAATGAGAAAAGAGTACCTCAATGGACCATTAGGATCTCGAGGTGGAACTTCAACAGCATCAAGGACCTCAAAAAGACATTGACCACTCCACCATGGGCATACACTTTTCTCCAATCTAGTTTTCAAATTTGAACCCAACAGCCCAGAGATTGGAAGGAATTGAACATCTGAAATTCAAGCACAAAAGAACATGAATACAAAATAGAGAATAACATTTAACAGTTACATTCAATTCAATCTATGAAGATAAATATGAAAAATAAGTACATCCAAAAGAATCTCTAGTAACACTTTTTACCTAGATACTTAAAGCATATTTAAAAGGTGCTCTTTGTTTTATTTTATGTGACCCTGTTTGACCAGGCCTGGAGTTTAAAAAGGAAAGAAGGTTTTTGAAACTCATGGTGTTATTTATGCCATAACATTTGTGCTTATAAGACTTTTGAAACTAGTAGTCTTAAATATGTCATAAGGGTAAAATGAGACGTTTAAGTTAAATTTGTTACCAAATTATGTAAGTGTTCTTTTTTCCTGGAACAAATTAAAAAGGCAACAGGATCACATAAATTGGAACAGAGGAAATGATCATTTTACTTGTTTTATTCCAACTTAATTAGCCAGCCAGCTTGAATGAATACATGTAGGTAAAGCACCTTCTCAAAAACAAATGTACTGTTGAAAATGCCATTGTCCAAAAAAACATGTACAATGTTATTTTACCATGAAGTGGATAAGTCGCTAGAGAAATAACAAAACCCTAGTGGACTAGTATTTTATACTAAAAGCACGATCAGACATTTATAATTAGAAAAGAAAAATTCAAAATGAAAAGCTCAGCAAGAGGGTATGTAATCAGGTCCAGACAACAGATTACTTTTAACAGATTAAAATTGCAAAAAGTCATCAAACAAAGAGGCAATTTTCAGGTAACTAATCCTTCTTTACCTTTCCTGACATTGTACCCAGATGATTTCAAGAATGGAATCATTTTTGACTCAATCTCATCATACCTTCATGAATCAACTGGATCAAAATTAGTTGCAAGAGTATACATGATATGATGATACAAAATACAAATAGTTCGCATAAGATCACCTTTCTTTAGACCAGTTGACGGTAGGATCATCCATCTTATTTACAACAATAATAAGCTTTGTAACCCCTAAAGTCTTTGCCAGTTGAACATGTTCACGTGTCTGCCCGCCTCTTTCATATCCAGTTTCAAATTCACCCTTTCTAGCGGATATAACCTTCAATATAAAGCAGACAATGATCAACAACAATTATTATGCCTCAATCCCAACCTAGTTAAGAGTTTGTCATGTGAATCCTCAGAGTCCAATTCAGCTACATTTGGACCTATTTTTTTCCAATAATCAATAATCCGGGGTTCAAAGTTTCCAAATAAATAGTCTATTCACACAAAATGAAAGACTGAGGAGATATCCTGCAAAAATTCTTACCAGCACACCTATGTCAGCTTGAGATGCTCCACTGATCATATTGGGAACATAGCTCTTATGACCCTGATAACAAATGGAGCATAGTAAAAAGTAGATGTAGAGAGATTAGAACCAAATGTTGAAGAGAATACATAGATTACCAAGAAAATTAAAATTCAGATGCAGAACACCAGTAAACATCAACTAATAATAGTCATGATTTTCTGGATAAAGTAATAGTCATATTTTTTGTTTCTTTACACCAAGGATGTGATGCTTAGTAATGAACTGAAGTCTCAAGTTCAGATCCCAGCAGAGGCAAACAACACAAGGTGATTGCTTCTCATCTCTCCAAGCCTTGGTGGGTAAGCTACTTTGGCACATGCAGTAGTGGGAGGTAGGTGCGTGCAAGTTTAGCACAGACACCGCTGTCAAATAAATGTAAGAAAGTTTCAGAACTATCTGTTACACCTCGAATCATTATTTATCATTTCACTTGAGGTGTAAAGATAACCCCACAAAATACTCCAATCTTAGCCTAGTGTCAATCCGTCTAACAGTAGAGCTCTCTAAGGCTCTTACATGGCTTCATTAACAAAATAGAAAACTAAACCTCACCTTAAGATTTTTAACCTCCTCCTTTACCATGTAGTACATATAGGATTAAAGGCTCAAATTAAAAAATTGTAAAAAACCAAAAGAGAAGAAGATATAGAACCTTTGATACTGCTTTAGACAAGCTCAGAAAATGCAAGAGAGGAGATGAACGTCAATTTCCAGACGATGCAAAAGAGATTCATTTA
This sequence comes from Solanum clarkiae, assembly GCA_011800125.2. Taxonomy (NCBI): domain Eukaryota; kingdom Viridiplantae; phylum Streptophyta; class Magnoliopsida; order Solanales; family Solanaceae; genus Solanum; species Solanum clarkiae. Next base: position 19,235,703 of record JAABOM020000096.1, on the reverse strand, counting down.
TGATTTGGGATCAACATGGAACTTTCTCCCAAACTCAAATTCCAAGCTATCACTCATTAGTAAAGATTACTAAAGCACTGTTTTTGTAACTGTTGTGTCTGGGTCAATTTGCATGCACCTAGCCTACAAACACAAGGTAGATGGCTACCTCCCACCAACACGGGTACAGTACAACACCTCTCATGCACATAAAATCATCACTTAATACTCGGACCTTTTTCTCCCGCGTACCAGGTAAGCTAGAGAAAGAATGAGGATAAAAAGTTACCGGGGCATCAAGAATTGTAAATCTTGTAGTCTCTGTTTCAAAATGTGCTCTTCCTACTTCAACTGTTATTCCCTGAAAAGAAAGTGCCGACCAAGAAACACACAATGTCACTCGTAAGATCCTGCAACAATTC
>JAABOM020000096.1:19203493-19219656 GCA_011800125.2 Solanum clarkiae | reverse complement strand
AATTGAACTTTCATTTTTATTATAATTTCGCGTTTTTAAGGTTATAGTTGGGTTGTAGGCTGACTTGTCTTGGTGTGATAAGACGAGTGCCATCACGCCCATTTTCGGGTCGTGACATTACTTTTTCAAGAGTGAATCCTGGCAGTGATCTTCTTAACCAGTCCTTCAAAATACTCCTTTTTCTTCCTGCCATAAAAGATTGGGCACCCAAGATATGTGAATGGAAAGAAACCTTGTCCAATGCTTGTCCACCTTCTTAATTTTTGGCCCACAGTAATGGAAACTTTGTCGTGTATGTAGAATAAGCTTTTGGTCAGATTAATCAACTGTCCAGAAACTCTCTCATAATCCCTTAATACCTGCATCATCATATTCATTGATTTTCTATTGGCAGAGAAAAAAATAATATCATCCGCATATGATATATGATTAATTCTTTCACTCCACGTAGACAATGCATAACCAATTAACTGATCCTTCTCATTGAGCAAGTTTAAGGTCCTAGAAAGTACCTCTGCCTCAATTATAAAGAGAATTAGGGAAAGAAGATCTCCCTGTTTTACCCTCCTAGAAGAAGGGAAAAAACCACGAGTCTGACTATTTATGAGCAAAGAATACCAATTATTAGAAAGCAGCCTCCATACCATGTCAATTATCCTTTCCCCAAATCCAAATCTCCTCATAACCTTAGTTAAAAAAATTCATGATACTCTGTCATATGCCTTGTCCATATCTAACTTAGCTACCACATTAAAATATGTGACTCTCTTTTTAATGTCCCTCGCTATCTCCTCTGCCAAGAGTACATTTTCTGATATACTTCTTCCCTTCATGAACCCTGTCTGATTGGCAGATATTATCTTATTCAGCACTTTTTCAATTCTTCCTTGCAACATCTTAAATATTACCTTATTCATAAAAGTACTCAGACTGATTGGTCTCAAATCACCAAAGGACCTAATCACCTCCCTTTTTTGATATTAATACCAAAGTATTATGGGTGAAACATCTAGGTAACTCATCTACACAGAAGAACTGTAATAATATCTGAATGACCTCATGTTTAATAATTTCCCAGTAGCTTTGAAAAAAATCCCTTGAGAATCCATCTGGCCCTGCTGCACTGTTCTTGTTGAGACCATAGACTGCTGTCCTGATTTCCACTTCATCTGGCCACCTTTCCATATCATTTCTATCTTCATTTATGAGGAGTCTTGGTATGCAGTTTAATAATTCATAATCCTGAAAGTGATTGTCCTCCATAAACTGCTTTTGGAATATGCTAACTGCCTCAGCCCCTATTTCCTGATCAGTGAGTAATTCCCTCTCCAAACTGTCTTTTATTTTCTGTATTTTCAGCCTTTTTCTTTTTCTATTAACATGTGCATGGAAAAATTTTATGTTCCTGTCACCTTCCTTGAACTAGAGCATATTTGCCTTTTGCTTCCAATAGTCCTCTTCATGTTTCTGATATTTTCTCAATTCAGCTAGTGCTTTTCTTATATCAACCCTATTCTCTTCTGCATTCCTTCACTTTGATGACATCTTCTAGAGTGGCAACTTGCTGAAAAAGATTGTCAAAAGTAGCCTTACTCCATGTGATCACCTTCTCTTTACATTCTTAATTTTTTCATTCAATATCCAGAAGGGTTTCCTAAGCCTTCTTGACTTCATCCTCAAATGATTGATGGTTACACCAAAAATTAAGAAACCTAAAAAGTTTTTTGATTGTCTCCTGACCAGATCTACATGCTACATGTAATGGGGCATGATCTGACCCATCTCCGATGAAGTGGGTCACTTCACTCTGATTGCATTCTGACCAGAATATCTCATTACCAAAGATTCTGTCTAGTCTCTTGAAAATGTTATCTTTACCTGTTCTGCCATTCCATTAGGTATATAGACTTCCTGAAAAGGGCAACTATGTGAATCCTGTTTCATTAATATACTGAGCAAAATCTACAGTCTTCATCTGGGTAACAGGAAGGCCCCTAACTTCTCATTTTCATTGAGGATCACATTGAAAACCCCCCACCACCCAAGGAACATTGATATCTTCTGTCACCCAAGAAATCTCCTCCCATAATTCCAATCTCTTCAACCCACTATATCTGGCATAGACAGAAGTTATAACAGCCGAGCTATATGAGTAAACTTTACAGAAATTTACTGGATGATATCTGAAATGATCTCCCCCTCCCACTCCTCACCCCAGAACAATCAGATCTTCCCAGAATAATTCACCCTAACATTCTCTATTCTGATCTTTCTTCTATAATTGTCTATTTCATGAGTCCCCTTAAAAGGCTAAAAAAGGGCTATAAAAGAGTAATGATGTCTTCTTTTTAGACCAATAACTTTCCCAAAGGCATTCTGAGATCGTACTAATCTAATATTTCAAAACATAATGTTGTGCAACATCATTTACTCTCAGTTGGCCTAACTGATGTACTCTTTATCTGAATATGACTACCATTAGATGTTGTAGGTCTACCTTTCCTTCTTTCTTTATTCAAATCCCTGATGCTCTTGGATAAATCTTTGATATTTGCCTGTAAATCTTCCTCCACCTCTTCATCATCCCCAACACCTTCTTTGACTTGCGCATGATTGGGTTCTGAGCTATCTTTCTGTCCAGTGTTGTGGCTGTGATCCTCCTTTGACTTGTTAGATGTTTCTGCAATGCCCTGGGACTGCACTTCCTCTTCCCCTTTGTCCAGCTCCACCACACTTTCCCCTTGTGTGTTATTCTTCTTTCTTGCTATATCCTCTTCCATACCAGCTGGTATTCATATGTAATTGTATATCTGGCAAGAAATTGCAGAGAGAGAGAGGAAGAGAGAAGAGAGAAAATAATAACAAAACCCTAACTATAGCTATAAATTGTAACTTTTGAAACAATAACGGCATAATGTAAATACATATCATATGTTTGCCTAGTTATGTTATTTTTCATTAATTTATAGTCCTTTTTTATTTACATAAAAAATAGTCCAAAATTATTAAAAAAATATGCATGACTATATTATATAGCTTATCAAAAGTCATAGAAAGTATATATGACTATACAATGTAGATTACTTATACATGATCTATACACTAAATATATATTATGATATACTCAAAAACTAAATATAGTTTGACTGTACATAAAATATACACAGACTATACATGTCTATACAATGAATGACTATTTTTTTGATAATTATTTTGATCTAATGGCCTTGCATTGTAATTATCCCCTTTATTTTTCAGAATATTAAGATTAGCACCATTAATATAATTGGATATACATGATAAACAAATACCGCGATAATTTTTTTAATTTGTGATTATTTATAAAGAATATAGACGAGTCTATTATTACATGACTTTAAGAAGAAGTTAAACTAAAAATTTTCTCTCACATCACAAGCACGGATACACTAACACGTATAAAAAGTGGAAATGAAAAAATTAATCAAATCGATAGGTTAAAAACAATATTAAAATATAGTGATAATAATTAAACTATTTTTCCAGTAAGAAGTAACATTTTTTAAATAAAAGAATATACTAGATTAATTACCAATAGTGAGTAAGTAAAAAATATTGAATCCAAGTATTATTTGATTAAGGCTCTTAGAGACAAGTTATTTTTATTAAAACGATAGTCTCCAAAATTTGTGTAACGAGTAGAATTTTCACTTGGCGTGCAACGTGCAAATCTGTAACACTTGTTTTTGTTGTTGGAGTTTTCACCCGTTGCTGCATGGATAAACTGAAAAAAAGAAAATGAGATGATGAAAACAATCAAGCTACACATTTTATTTTGTTACCCCCAAATAGGAATATGCTAGGCATCTTGGGGAGTATGCACACCAACAAAAATAACTACAATTTTGCAAATCTGAATCAATAAATACAGAGGAATGACTTTTCTCTAGGTGACATTTGAAGTACAAGGAACAAAACTTTGGAAATTAACTACATTAAACCTTTGAAAACAATGCAATGAAGTTTTATGTATGCCAAAACAAATGGTAGGAGGTAAATATAAACCGATGCCTGAAGAAAAGTCGCAGAAGATTGATCATTGATCTCTGAGGAGTCGACTGCAAGTGGTAAGCCATCACTGTTAAGCGTGCATGACTGAGGATCAGAACCGTCTTCGCTCATCATTAGAGCCCTTAAAACAGAAGAAACTGTGTGAATATAACCAGATGTGTTTTTGTTGAGAAGCCAAGTTAAGCCCATCATTTGGCAGCCCCTGCTGCGTAGTTTGCTACTTCTGTCATTTGTTTCCCTTGTATTCTCCAATCTGCTGTCACTCAGCTGAAGATATATTTCAAACTTTTTAGACAATGAGCAGAATACTTCACTTGATAGTGCAAAACTTATTACTCAGATAAGACATATATGCTCGGGGTTGTTGACAAAATACCCTCTTCAACATGCTTCATAGCAGAAAAATTAATCAAAGTACAGCAATAACCTATGGACTATAAGTACTCCAAAGGTTACTGTCAGATAATTGAATTGTCCACCTCCATCCCACTGAACACAGACGATCTAGCCAAGTATCAGCGAACCTTAACTCTTGCATATTGCTTTCGTGGAAATCTAGTGGTTAAGGTTCATTATGTGGATGCAGTTCGACAGGCTCCAATATTTCCAATGAGCTTGATACCTTTTTTACTTTCATTTTTCTGCCCTAAAAACAAGTTGCAAGATAAAAATTTGTTCATCTACACCACAGGAACTAAAGAAGACATAAAAAATTAGAAGAAGATCATCTCCACACAGTCATGAGTAGGATACTAACCTTAAAACGACTGATCACCCAGAGGTCGCTATGTGAACAACCACTTCACACAACATTTACATCAGATCAGTCCTTTTATCATACTAGCTTGACTATCTAAGACAAACTGGTGGTGATATCCGTAAATCCTAAGCCCTCAGATACACTAACCATCTATCTTCTATGTCTAGTGTAGCTTCTTAAACTGGAATAGTGGCACATACACAACTTAATGAATCACAGGGTTAGTATATAAATGTGTGTCTTATTTTTAAAAAATGCCAGATAGGATAGCGCGTGGCGCCATGGTGGACGAACATACGCCTTTGCTGGTCATTAGATTAGAATGTACTGTAGTTAGTAGACACTAGTGTCTTCTAACTTCTTTCCTTAATCTACAAACCCCCAAACCAGTCTCAAAATTTGAAAAAAAGAGGATTATGTGTTATGGAAACTTGATGTTAGCATACAAGCAGTCAATGAAGATGAATCTTCTTTAGTTCTTTTCACTTTTACTCCAAACAATTGACCCCTAGACTACACCAATATGCTACAACAGAGTAGCATAACCAAGATTTTCACCAAGAAGATTCAAAACATGAAGAGGCAATAAATACAGAAAGAACTAAGGGGATTCAACATCTGCCATATATACGTACGAGAACAATTCTGATCTTTTAACATGTTACAAAATACTACAATACTTACCAAATAAAGAGAGTTCATGCACTTGGAGCAACCAGCAATACCAGCATATCCATTACTACTAAAACAATCTCTCTCCAATCTCTTCACACTCTCATCACCCACCAATTCTCCGTGCGAATTCACCGCGAATCTTTCCGGGCAGTTAAGTGGATGCAGCCTAATACCACAGTAACAATAAACCACATCACAAGTCTCATTCGGCTTCACCAACTCAACTCCCCTGTTTTCCAATGCCTTTCCAAAAGAATCCACACAAGTCTCTGAATCATCAGGGAGCACAGGCATTTCAACGGACGTTGAATACTGTGGGAACTTTGCAATAGCTCTGTGCAGCGCGGTTCTCGAGTAGGCTGCGTAGAGCCATGCAGCCAGAACCGGGCAGCAACGGGTCGGTTTTATCCGACCCGAATGATCATTGGACCTGCAGGATGATTTTATCCCTGTGTAAAGCTCTTCCGGTATGTCTAGAGGACAGCTGTCGAAGTTTGATTGTTCCGGGAAGGCGGGGATTGTTGCTGGCTGTGAAGGGGCGGGGGAGAATGTTTGGGGAGTCAGTTCAGTCGGGTCGGGTTCGGGTATAACCGGATAGGCAGGTATTACAGTTAGATTGGTGATGTAAAGAACTGTAAACAAGAAGAAGGAAAAACAGTTGGGGGACATTGTTTAAAGAAAATAAATGAAGTTGGAAGTTGATAAGTAAATGGAAGTTTGGGGAGATTTAGTGAGAAGCCATTGATAATGGTTTGTGGTGGTGATGAGAGAGTATTGACAATAGTGCTATTAGATATTTTTCGATGTCTAATATTCAAAATTTATTATTTGATTAATTTTATATTCACGTCAAATAGATTTATTAACAAGAATAAATCGTCTCTTATTTGAAAAGACTGAGAAAAAGATTGAATCTTGAACTTATAAATTTCAAATTTTGAATATGTTCCGAGACAGTAGTCGAAGAGTGGTAATGAAGGAAGGGGACTGAAGGGGAAGCTAAAGTCTGAGTGATGTGGGGTAATGGCAGGTTGGACAAAGTTTGTTTGTTACTTTGGTAAGTGTTAGTATGTGTATGATTAAAATATGCTTTAAAGCAACAATGGAACTGTGTCAACTACTTAATACTATTTGGTCATCATTTGCAAATTCATTGGAGAGGGTATCTGATGTTGGATGACATGCAATTGAAAGCAGCTGGAGAATTTAGTTGCTTTTAAGATGTACTTGTATGATTTTTTAATTAAAATATGATAGGGAATTGATCTTTTTCTATTTGAAACATTTATTAGTGATGGTGAGTTTATTTGTACGACCAAATGAAAAAACAAGTGAAAAGGAACAAAGAAAAACAAGATGTTTTGTGTAGTAATAATATGACTATGACCTGCTAATTTAATTGGTAGTTAACAGTTACATATACTTCTCTTATCCATCCACCGCTGTCTATGTCACAATTTTACCAGCCAATACACATAGGAGATTCATTTCTTTAAAGTCGACTAATTTGAATTCACGTAAAAAAAAGTTCCACTCTTTTTTGAAATCACGTTGGTAAGAAAGGGTAAAGCGCTCTATACCTTGTCGTATGGCATGGAAAATGACATGACTTTGAGGAAAAGCATACCACATGGTCCATTGGGAGAGCAATAAACTCAATAATTGGAGCTCCTCACGAGCTTCACTATCACCCTTTATCTACCCCACTTCATCTGGAAATCCACATCCCTTCTTCAACTATCGTCTTTGTCTCAGAAAAAGATAAAAAGTTACAGTTTGCCACTGCACAAATTTGCCTTCGAAAGGGGAGGCAAGTAACTTCTTATAATATTGAACCAACATGGAATCCAATGGAGTGATATGGACAACGAGAATTCAAATAGCGAAACCCATGAGGTCCCTCAAGAGAGAGAACTTAGGCATTGTATTTCTCATGTCAAGCTCATTACAAACTTCAACTTGTCACAAGTAACTACAGTTTACAAATAATATAATCTCCAATCGACAAATAGCTGGGAGATTTTCTTTTCCTGCTACGTGAGATAAAAATTCACAGTACAAATGGCTACTGAAGACCTAACTGTTAGCATTCTGCCTGAAATGCAGTAGGAAACTTCAAACATTTGTCGTCCAAAGAAGCTTATGATTTACAGGACAAGACGATACATAATAGGGTACATGATCAAGAATGTCGAATCTACCAAAGGGCAGCCCCGTGCATGAAGTGGGTGTGATGTAAGGGTCAATGACTGGTGATCAGATAGATCTACAGAGTATTCTGATGATAAATTAGGGATGAAGATCAGCAACTTTTTCAGCTAAACCATCAACGTCATCGTTTTGCTCTTTAATTGCCTCTTCCTATCAGTACAAAATGAATAATGTCAACCCTTTAGACCAATAAAATGACAAAAAATGCAGAGGAACAATTGCCATTTTGGTTTTAAGCAAGGATATTTGCAGGCGTTCTATTGAGTCGTCATTATTGGAATGGCATCACTTTTTTCCTTTTATTCCTTTTACAATAAAACAATTATTCATGGTTGACTGACTGAATGTCATTATATTCAACAAACAGCATATAAGCAGTCGCCAAAAAGTAAGCAAGAGAAAGAGGATTAAAGTTACCTCTGTATTTTTTCTTTTAACAACCACACACTTTGATGCGCTGATACTAGCACTCTTCAGCAAGCTACGAGCACTATAGTTTGCTTTGTTTGGTCCATTTTGCACATTAGCATCTGAGTTCTCTGATCCCTCGGACTGCCCTGGTGGGCTCTCTAGAGTTGAAGCAACAGATGCTGAAGTTCGTTTTTCAAAATCAATGTTTTGGGAAGAGGTTTCATCTTTTGGTGCAGGAACCCGCTCTCTTAGATGAGAGTATTCGAAAAGAGACCAAGTTAATACCTTGACTAAATATGTATGTGTACAACCACAAAATCAGATTTACTAAAGCACTTGCTATATACTCAAAATTAACCTTGTTCAGGAAACACATACAGCTTTTAAAGTAGATTGCATCAACCTACAACACTTTCGTTTACTTAAATAAGTTCACAAAAATACGGACTGCTTATATAGGACGGGTGTCTCTCAAAACTGGAACTAAAATAAGGACTGCTTAAATCGGACGAGTACTGAAATGTCCATATTTCTATTGATAAATGACTTCTAATTCTGCAGATTATTATTGAAGAGCGACCAATACTACCCAGAGCGGAAGAACAGTACAGAGGTCACACCTAGGTAAGGAAGCATGCTGCCTCTGAAGTGGAGTGCTTCGTTCACCTTTGCCATAATGCTCCTCAAGATGTGCAAACTGTCGCTTGAACCGATCAACACCACTAAATTGACACAAAAGAAAGACCATCAATGACCATCAAAAAGTATTTCTCAAATAGTAGTACAAAAACATTTAATGCAATATGTACACAAAGTAAAAGCAGATACATACATATACACAACACACAAACACAACATTTAGCTGGTGCAGCCTTTTGAAGGTAAGAAAATGCTTTTGCATATTAATCTTGAGGTTTCTTCCATTTTGAAAAGAGTTGTCAATGCCCTCCAAAGATACGTTATAGTTTTCGACCACCGGAGGGAACTAAAAGGACAGCGTTTATTTTTTATGACTAAACTAAACAAACCAGCTTTTGATGAAAGGAAATGAGGCAGAGAAAAGTTATTAGAAAAGAACATAAATTATGTGGAGCAAGATTTAGGTGGCTCCTAACCTTGGATACATAAAACTAGTCTGATCTCCGCCACGAAGATACTCTTGAAGCATCTGAGGATGATATTCTAAAATCTGTTTTCTCAGAATAAGTTTAGAAATGAATCAGTTAATTCATTCCACATCAAGGGAGCCATCAAACTGGACAAAACTGTACCTCCCGATAAATGAGCTCTCTAACATCATCTTTTGCCAACTTTCTCCTCTCAAATTCAAACTCAAGCTTTGATATTGGGTGAGTAGATGGTTCACGGTCCACATTCGACAAACTCTTGAAATAAGGATCAGCCAGCGCCTTGAAAAAAAATCACCAATGCATGTGTCAGATAATCAGAGCCGAGACTTTCTTCGGTAGATAAAACAAATACAAAATCTTCCACATTTGAAACAACTACCTCCTCTGCAGATGGTCGATCTTTAGGGTCAAATGCAAGCATGCGTTCAAGTAGGCGCAGAGCCAAAGGATCCGCATATGGAAATTTTTGTGAATATGGAACCGGTGTTTTTTTCCGCATGTTACTGAGGTATCGTCTTGCCTTTTCATTTCTAATCTGCCAGTTCAGTAGAATTTCTTTAGTAAAACATGAAAAACTAGAGTGGTATAACATAAAGCTTGATTTACTGAGACCTCTCAGCAACTACTTTTTTTTTCCTTAACCTTTGTTCTCTGATGTTCTTACTAGCAAGTAACAAAGACATCTTATCATCCAAATGAAGCTAATCTGGTTGAACATTAACAAAGAAAGAGAAGTATGTAATGAGAAAATTAACCTTTGCAATGGTTTCAGGAGGAGGTGTTCCTAGCAAATCAGTAATAAGATCTAATTGATGCACTACATTCTTTCCAGGAAATAATGGTTTTCCACTGAGCATTTCTGCAAAAATGCATCCTATGCTCCAAATATCAATAGCAGGAGTATACTGCAAATAGAGAACTCTCAGTGATAGTACATGTCACATCATAAGTAAATCAGTCTATACAGTATGTCAAAAACACAAGTAAACTAACCAATAGTATATGATATAGTTACTTCACAGTGAAATCACGTCATCAAGTTTTACGGTTTAGACATCACTTTACAGGGAAAACGGCTCCATTTCTTTTTGTTCTCTGATAAGGTAAAAAGTAACAAACCCTCATTTTTGAAATAGTGAAAAAATAACAAAATCCACACACCACAGTTTCAGTGTATAAAGCAAAAGAGCACTTCCCAGATTATCGATCTCAACTTTTTAGGAGAAATACCACTCCATGATGTTGAGACACTGAGATCGCCGACAATATATAAGCATACTTGGAGCTTATCGGGCTTAGGCTAAATGTTCCCACACACAAGGGCAGAAAATACTTCTTGAGCTAGAAATTGGAAAAACCCCTTGAAACACTGCCCTGAATATCTGTTTTGTGTGAAGGCTCTGTTCCAAGAGTACTCTGCCCCCACAGTAAAAAAGATATGTATGTTTATATTCAAACATTAAAACCTGACGTATTTACAGCCACCAGACTGAAAATGTTCATTCGCCGTTGCAAGCTAAGTTGCTCTTTACTTTCGATGCCACAGCCGTGTTGGATTCTCCAAAAATATACAACTTTTGGAGAATCCAACATGCAGCCATTGACATTTTTGAAAAGTCCAAGCAACATAAGTTTCAGGACTTTTGAAGAGAGAAAGCAGCAGAACATGTTTGCATTTTACAAAGTTACCGAACATTGAATTAGATTGAGAGATTGATGCTCATGACAATCCTTTTACTTTCATTCATTACTTAAGATGTACTAGAAACCTTACCACCTTCTCCTAACCGCAAGATGAATAGGTGATATTCATAATACGGGGACACTGTAAACAGGGAACTCTCACCTGTCATCCAATTTAAAGAATAAATCTACTATTAAACTCTTGAAGTCAAAATTGTCGTCCAGAAGATGATTACTTTTTCCAACAATAAGCTCCTCATCAATCCACTTGCCTTCCACTTCTAATGAAACTATGACTCTATAGAGATAGAACTTGAATACAATAAACAATTTTAACATTCTCCTAGCCAAATGAAGTACTGTAGAGAGAACAATTGACATTATCAATCTCACAATAATATTGTTTTTACATCTTGTCAAAATCGATCTTTTTTGTGAGTAGTGCAAAAAATAAGACATGCTTCCTCTCCCTCTCAAGACACCAACCTCTAAGCATTTGAAGTCAAGTGATCCATCACCTGATCACAAACCTTGTAATCAAATAATATTAGTTTGCGAGTAAATTCTGAAGGCATTGAAGGCTGATAAGTCAATGAGCATCCAACAGATACTTGTAGGGAAAACAAAACATGACTTCATTCTGTATCAGCCACAAACTAAGCAAATGAAGATATTGTTCAATCTGTAATTGTTCCAGTCTTCACCGAAGACAGAAACAGAGTGACATACAACCAAGAAATTCTCAGACAACCAAAATACCAGAGAAAAGAGAGTATAAAAAGTATCATTGACCACAATGCATTATACTGAGGATCACAAACTATGCGAAACATAAGTGTCATTACAGTAATTGTTGCATGTTTGGCAATTGGAATTAACAAATATAAATGTGGATGTCAGTGACAAAGCTTAGTTACCTTAGAGAAAAAAGAGCCACATAGCTCAGGAGCACGATACCATCGGGTAGCAACATAGTCCTTAAATACATCAAACCACAAGTATATCAGAAATCATTGTAAATTTGAGTACTAAAATAATGAGAAAGGAGAAGCCTTATAGAGCCCAAAACATACAGTCCAGAAAATAGCTGATGGTGTGTCATTAAATGATACACGAGCAAGCCCAAAGTCACAGATCTTCAATTTACAGTCAGAGTTAGCAAGGATATTCTTCGGCTTTAAATCTCGATGGAACACGTTTGCTGTTAAGAAGTCCCAAGGAAAAGTTAGCTTCTCTATCATATAGAGAGGTCAAAATGGTTTTAACTTGTATAAAAAACAAACCAGTATGAATATATTTTAATCCACGCATAAGCTGATATAGGAAAAACTGATAATGCTCTGGCGTAAGATCATCATTGGCCTTAATAACCTGGTGCAGATCAGATTCCATCAATTCAAAGACGACGTAAATATCTTTAAACTCTCGCCGGGAAGGGGGTAACATAATGTGCTTTATTGCTACGATATCAGGATGTCTTAGTAGCCGAAGAAGCTTGATTTCTCTTAAAATTCTAGTGGCATCGGAGACATGCTCAAACACGTCATTAATCTTCTTGATAGCAACTCTTTCTCCAGTTTTGGTATCAACAGCGGAGGCCACAACTCCATAGCTACCCTTGCCAATAACTTCCTGAATTTGGTATCTGCTTGCCTCTCCATATTCTGTGAAGAAATCTGCTTCCTGTGATTTCTGAATCACAATATTCAAGTCAAAACAAATAGAGAATCGATATCTGCAGTATGAAACGGCTGCATCTTCCCCTCTCCTTACCCATGTAAGTCTACAAAAAGATTAAAACATTACAAGGCACTACTATGCAATGGAACAGTAATCTGCAAAATATTACTCATAATTGTATTTGTCTAAGGCCACTTTATGTGCTAGAACATAAACAAACAACATAGAAAGAACAATAGATTGTGGGATTTTACTAGGTATGTTGTTGTTGTTGTTTATAGAAAGAACAATAGATACCACAGAACTATTTCTTATAACATAATCCTCATATGAGCAAAACAAATCCGATTAGACCCTATAAAAATCTAACAGATCCAAGAGCCTTTTAAAACATTGGTCAATGGTAGCAAGAACTCAAATTTCCAACAACAACATATGACACTATGACAGGGTAGAGTGTAAGCAGAGCCTCACCACTACCTCGTGGAAAAAGAGAGGTTGTTTCCAATGAACACTCTGCTAAAATAAAGCTTTTCCAAAGAAAAAGAACTGATTTTTCTTTGAGATTTAATTATAAAGATAGCAAAGATTATAATTTAACACACACATACAACGTTGTTTGCCTCCTAGACAAAAGGATATAGCAATAATGACCATGGACTAAAAGCAACATGGAAGATAATACGAGATTTTTGTGGAGGAAAGACAGTCAATTCAGTGACATTTATTTTTGTGGAGGGTGGGGACTAACTATAATTTACCCTGACATATTTATTTCATTTTTCTGGAAACAGTGCTTTATGTTTTTAAACATAGGAATTAGGCTGCGTACATCTGACCCCCTCACCCCGCAATGAGCGGGAGCCTTTTGAGGCACTAGGGTATGTTGTTGATGTTGTTATATTTATTTCATTTTATTGACCTAAGCAAATAGACAGAAAGATCCAAAATGAGTAAAGTTGCAAGCTTTACTTTCCCTCATCCCATTTTAAGCAACATTTCTGCATAAATGAATTCGTAAAAACAGACGTCAATAAGATCATTCTACATCAGATTGAACAGTAAACTAAATCAACTCCATGCAACATCAAAAAGCCAAAAAGCGTAAAAAGTCAAAAAAGGATGCAAAAACCAGACCTTTTTGTGAGAATCCATTGAATAAGAAGCAGATGAAAAAGGGAAATCAACCCTTTTAGGAACTTTAATAAGCTTAAGACCCGAAATGTCAAAATCTTCAATAATGGTAAGTTCTCCTTCTTGTGAGTCAGAAATCTTGATGGGTTTTTCAAGATTGTTCAAGATCGGTTCTCCATTGCTATGAACACTAGTAGTAATAGTAGTAGTAGTAGAACGACGATGAAACAAACGACGAACTCCGTCCACAAATGTACTACCACCCCCCATATACTACTCACTACCCCTTCTCTTTTTTTTTTTTTTTTTTGAATTCCCCTAATCTGTCGTGTAGATTCTTGATTTCCCACCCCAAGATCTCAGCAATCCACGGTGATATGCCTTTCTCTCTCTATTACACCACAAGGTACAGCAGTTTCTTCCGAGTTTCTTGGTGTTGTGCGAGGATAGTGGAGGAGAAGAAGAGTAAATAACTGGAAAGACGAAAAAGGCCAGGCTTTTTATTATATGCGGCGGCCAATAGAGTGACGATACATTTTAATTTATATATTTGATTTTAATTTGATATTTAATATAAAAGTTAATGGTGGCATATCTAGAAACAAAATCAGAGAAAGAGACTGCGATTGATTAGAGATACGCGGACAAAAAATGTGGACGCTCCTGTTAGGAAGTGGTAGAGGTTGGATTTAGGGGTTATGGAAGAGTAGACAACAACAACAATAACAACATACCCAGTGAAATTTCATAAGTGGGGTCTGAAATTCCACAAATGGGGTCTGGGGAGGGTAGAATGTACGTAGACCTTATCACTACCTCATAGAGAGAGAGATTGTTTCCTGGAAATCCTCATCTCAAAAACTCATAAGCAGAATAAACTAGATATGAAATTCAAGGAATAAAGAAAAGTAAATACAAAAAGCGATTCTTACTAAAACATTTGATGGTATGCAAATACAATAAATTAAACATATATCAGGCGAATAATGGCAAATTATGGCAACGCAAGATATAAAGGCATGACTAACCTAATACCCTACTATACCTCATAGCCGGACAACAACGTGACCCTACTAACCTATTAACCTATTACTATAATTTGTGACCTCCACTCCTTCTTATCTAAGGTCATGTCCTCGGTGAGATCAAGTTTCACCATATCTTGCTTGATCATCTCCCCCCAATACTTTTTCGGCCTACCTCTACCCCTTCGAGTAACTCCTAAATCCAACCTTTCGCACCTCCGAACAAGGGCATCATGCTTCTTCTCTGCACATGTCCAAACCATCACAGTCTCGCTTCCCTCATCTTGTCAACCACAGGGGCCACCTCTAGCTTCTTCCAAATGGTCTCATTCCTAATCTTATCACTCTTGGTATGACCACACATCCATCTCAGCATCCTCAGCTCCGCGATCTGCATCTTTTGAACATGTGAGTTTTTGATTGGCCAACACTCAGCCCCATACAGTAAGAACGGTCTAACCACCACCCTGTAAAACTTACCCTTGAGTTTCAATGGTATCTTCTTATCACATAGTACTCCAGAGGCTTAGTCCATGTTGTCCCAATACGGTGCGTGACGTCATCATTCGTCACTATTCTGGATGATAGACCCAAGATACTTAAAATTTTCTCTCTTGGGAATAGGTTGAGTATTGAGTCTCATATCAATATCTGCATCATCTCCCGCAATACTGAATTTGCACTCCAAGTATTTTGTTGTGGTCCTGCTCAGTTTGCACCCTTTGGACTTCAAGGCATGTCTCTAGACCTCCAATCTATCATCAACTTTAGCCCGAGTCTCATCAATCAATACTACGTCATCTGCAAAAAGCATACACCATGGGACCTCTTCTTGAATAGACCATGTCAGCTCATCCATCACCGAGGCAAATAGAAAATGGCTCAATACGGATCCTTGATGAAGTCTCATCTCAATAAGAAAATAATCTGAGTCTCTTCACACCGTTCTTCTTACTCGAGTTTTGGCTTCATCGTATATGTCCTTTATCACCCTAATATATGTCATCGGGACACCTTTCACCTCTACGCACCTCCATAGGACATCTCTCGGCACTTTGTCATAGGCCTTCTCGAGATCAATGAACACCAAATGAAGGTCCTCTTTTCTTTCCCTATACTTCTCTACTAATCTCCTAATAAGATGAACAGATTCAGTAGTTGACTGCCCGGGCATGAATCTGAACTGATTCTCTGAGATAGACATTATTTTTCTCACTCTCATCTCCACCACTTTCTTCCAGACCTTCATAGTGTGACTCAGCAACTTAATACTTCTGTAATTGTTACAGTTTTGATGTAACACCCCACACCTTACCATACTTATACTATGTAACACCCCACACCTTACCATACTTATACTATACAAATGAAATATGACATGATTTGGTTAAACTAGCACTAGTT
>JAABOM020000096.1:19190757-19200885 GCA_011800125.2 Solanum clarkiae | reverse complement strand
TGTAGTCACGCGCCCGTTTTAAATTTTAATTAATTTTTAATTTTTTTTTAAATGTTAAAAAATTGTTAAAATGAAAATAAAGTCTCGATAATTAATTTGACACCGTGGAGGGTAAAAATTGGGTGTCAACAGTATCAATAATTAATTTATAAGTAAGTGCTTTTAGAATATAACTGGTTTAGTTTTGAACTTACGTATCTATGGTTTAGTTACACTTTAGTTTAAAAAATAAAATGCTAACAAAATTGTTCTAATATAAAAATAAACTAGAATAAATAAAATATTAAATAATATAATAGATTGTATGGAATCACATGAAGAAGTAAAAGTTGAGAATGAGACGGGAAAAATAATATGAAAAAAAAGTAATCCTAATTTATTCTTTTTAGTTATTGGATTGAAGGTTCTTACAAGTAGGATTATAAAAGGAAAAAGGAGTATCAGACTGGTTGTTATCTAGATGAATCACCTTTTCCTAAAAATTAATTTTGAAATATTAAATTATTATTTTAATATTTATTTAATTATATGTATATATTAATTTTGTTACTTTATGTATTTATAGTTTATTAACATATTTGTATTACAAATAATGAAGTTTGATTTTTTGATCCTTGTTAATATACAGTGAATTAAACTCTTATATTAAATTAATAATAATAAATACTATTTATATAAAATTTTAAATTGATACGTACGAAGCATGTACACTAGACTAGTAGGATTATAAAAAGGAAAAGTATCAGACTGGTGGTTATCCAGGTGAGGCATCTTTTTCCTCATATCCTAAGTTTTGGATTTTAAAAAAAGGGACAAGACTTTATTTTTATAAGAAAAAGTCTGCTCAAATTAGCAAGTGAACTACGTGAAGAAAACTATACACAACCACAGAAATTAAAAAACATAATTTTCATATAATTTGCAGAAATATTTCGTTTCTTTAATAATTTTTGGGCATTTACAAACCACATATAGTACTTTCACTATTACAGCTCATCTTAATGGAAAAATAAAATAAATAGAACATTTACGTTTGAGGCAAATTAGTTAAGATGAATGTCATTTTCATATTGTCTTCCTAAGTTTCTAATTATCATTACATGTCCTTTCATGAAATTAAATTATGGGAAGAAATAGTCAAACATAGGAACCTAAAAAAGATTTTATCATCATTATTATTTTGATATACTTAAAGTTAAAAGGCTTTTTCGAAAATAATTTCTCTACGTCTACAACTCTGTTCTTTTCAAATTCTATTTAACGAGATTTCACTGATATATTATTATTAAGTAGGAAATATTATAATATATTGACCACTAATTAGGTAATTTGTATCCTCTTGACCACTAATTATCCAGCTGGAGTAATATTACGAACAAAAAGTGCTCATGCACTATCCCTAAAAAGAAGTCTAATTTTGCCCATTAATTCATTATAGAGACGTAACCAGATTGTCCTACTACTCCCTCCGTTTTATATTGCTTAATCCATGTTAATTTGACATAATTTTTAAATTTCTTTTATTAGATAATATGAGAAAAATAATAGTATTTATAAATAGTATTAAATTAAGTATTTAAGATATATGTTGTCTTTGGGAAATATACTAATTAGTAAATATATGTTCTTAACTATTATTATAAAAGAATTCATGTATATTTTTTAAATAAGGATATTTTAATTAAATTAATCATAAAAATTCAAAATTTCGATGAACATCGGAAAATGTATATTTGACAAAAATATTAATATTATAAATGTTAGTAATATTAAAGAAAAAGAAAACTTAACACTATGATCTTATTCAACAATGAATTCCACTTTAATTTAAAAAATAGGATACTAATGAAAAAATAAACTACAATAAATAAAATATTAAATAATATAATAGATTGCATGGAATCACATGAAGAAGTAAAAGTTGAGAATGAGAAGGGAAAAAATATGAATAATAAAAAATATTTTTAAAAAATCTTAGAATAATTAAAAAAAATAAACTAATAGAAATAAAAACAAATTAAAACAAAAAAAATAAAATAAAAGGAAGCATGTAATTACACCCCCTTTAATTACATAAAATTTCAATTACATGATAGCTTTCCAAACATGCTCTAAGTTACTTAGACTAGCAAGCAAAAAATTTATTTTTAGCATAGACTTAGATAAAATGTAACGAGTGCATAAAAAAATTACTTGTTCTGTCCTATTTTATGTGGCATTTATTCCTTTTGGTTTGTTTCAAAAAGAATATCATCTTATTTTAATTGGAAATAATTTAACTTTACAATTCTTCTTTTATCCTCAATGAAATGATACTCAACCATACAATTTTTAAGAATAATTTTAGATTACAAATTTTAATTTTTTTCCTAAAATACTGTACCAAATTAAAAGGTGTCACGTGAAATGGATAATTTTAGACTATAAATTTTAAATTTTTTCCTAAAATACTGTACCAAATTAGAAGGTGTCACGTGAAATGAGACGAACCGGTTACTTATTATTTTCTTCAAATATTCTAGTATAGGTAGTTACAGTCATAATAGCAAACTTCTAGTAGTTTGTCGGGGAGCCAAAACAGACCAATAGCCATTCACCATTGAGTAGTGTGTGTAAAAGAGAGAGATCCAAAGCAGCCAACTTGTTTTTTCTTCTTTTGTTTCTCTACCTGGTATCCTTTTTCTTTGTTTTTCTGAGACCATGAAATTCCTGGGAATATTGGTTGGTGTAGTGATACTGCTACCTCAGAATAACCAAGTGGGTCATTTTTCATTATTGAGGTCCTACTTCCCCCACTTCCACTTGTAGTTTTTTGCCCTCACCCTCCACCCTTTCCAAAAACTCACCACTGAACCCCTTTTCACTTTAATTGACATTTATTTCACTTCTTTTTGTCCATTTTCTACATCTTCATTGCATTTTGATACCCTTTTTTTGGTTGTTTAGGGGATAAAGGAACAATCTTTTTCAAGATTGTAAGTATTTTTAGGCTGAGTTCTTGAATTTGTCTTCAAGATTCAGTCTTTGTGCTGCTCAGGAAGGAAGTGACAACTTGGGGTTTATTGGAAGAGCTTAAACTCTCAACTTCTTGATTTCACAGGTTTTAAGGTAAGTGATTTGTAACTGTGATTCATGTTTGAGAGTGCAACAATGGAGAGTGTTTATAAATGAAGAAGTTTCACATCTGTGGTTAATGAGATGGGAAACCTTCCCCTCGCGAGCTAGCTTTTGGGTTGAGTTAGGCCCGAAATCCATTTCTTTATAGAGAGGTTTATGGCCAGTTCTTTTGTTTCTTTAGTAGTACTACTAAGTATTGTGGTTTAGTGAAATACAACAATGAAAAATTTTCTCAAGAAACTTCATATTGGGTCCAATCAATCGGAGGATTCAGAAGGGTCAACAGCCTTCCCAAGGAGCAAGAAAAGTGATGTTTCATCACCTGACAATAAACCTCTTTCAGGAATTTCAGGATGGTTAAATTCTGTTACAAATCGGCATAGTCCTAGTCCTCCTTCTTCCTCAAATGTGAGTAGAGGGAATAGAATGGAACATTTTGACTCTGCGAGTATTGGTGGCATGGATGCTGTTTCAGATGCTGTACATCGAGATTCGGAGTCTAGCAGCTCGAGGGATCCCAGTGTAGAGGAGGAGTATCAAATTCAGCTAGCTCTAGAGTTGAGCGCGAAGGAAGACCCTGAGGCAGTTCAAATTGAGGCTGTTAAGCAGATTAGTTTAGGCTCTTCTGCCCCAGAGAATGCTCCAGCAGAAGTTGTAGCATATCGGTATTGGGTATGTTCGTCTTTGTCTATTTGATTCCATTCATATCACAACTCTTAGCTTGCTTTGCCATACGAACCTAAAGGCATGGCTTAACAGGTCTTTTATCTATTAGGTAAGTATATTGTATATGGATATTATTTTCGAAAAAAAAAGGGAATGGCCATGTCATGTAATCCCTTATGATCCGACTTACCTTCCTGAGATAAGTCCTGTATGCGTTTTGAAGTTTGTATCTTTTTTATGGATTTGGTTGACCACTTCTGAACAGACATCTACTGTTTGCATTGTTTATCAAATTTTGCCTTTACAATTCCAGCATTGGTAGGATAATGGTAATAATAGTTGTGTCTTGCTGTTGATTGTATTTGTCATTCCTCAAGGTGTTGGTTATTAGATTCATTAATCCTAATGCTGAATTAAGCACTTAAATTCTCGACTTTCATCTTCTATGTCCGGGGATGGGCTCCACCTGACTGGAGCATGAATTTTTACATGATCAGGGTTCAAATTCCGACAGACACAAAAAACACTAGATAGTTTCTTTTCATCTACCTAAACCTTGGTAAGAAGAGCTACCTGCTACTTGTCTTGGTGAGAGGTAGAACTACGTGGTGGGATAGTACAGATGCAGCAAAAGCTGGCCTAGCACCATTATTTTCACAAAAAGAGAAATTGAAATAAGTTAAAGGAAGTTCGAATTGTGGCATTTAGAATGCATACCATATTTTCATGGAGGGAACATCAACACAATACTCATATCATGAGGTCCTGGGATGTGTTACAAATTAGAACTCATTGGTAATACAGATAGGTCACTGGAGATGTGAGAACTCAAAATGCTTTACTGAAGGTAGTGGAAAAAAATCCGAGTTTAGCTTGACCGTGGAATTAAGTGATCAATGAGTATAAGACTCGATATATATAGTTCTGGAGAGAGAGATGCCAAGTACAACCTCTACTGACATTATTGGACTAGAAGTTCTGAAATAATTAGAATGGGATAAGCTTATTGGGAGAGGAAACACAGCCAAAGACGATATATATTTTTCCATCTAGATATCATAGTCATTAGCTCATTGCAATGCACATATTTTCTGGTTTCTATTTTCTTTCCATATTCCTGCCTGGTGTTAAAGTGGTATCAATATGTATCCGTTTTAAACAATCAGAAAGAAGGTATATTAGACGATTAAATTATTTCAAATATAGAGAGATGGATTTTGTGGTGTATAAGTTGTTTCAGATTAGTTTCTGTTTCTGCAAAAATTTCCCTTTTCTAGTCCTTATTCTTTTCTAACACATGACATATCTCATATTATAGATTTATCAATGCTTCACAGAATTACAATGCTCTAAGCTATGATGACAAGATTCTGGATGGATTTTATGATCTTTATGGTGTCCTCATGGAGTCCAATTCCTCAAAAATGCCCTCCCTCATTGATCTGCAAAGAACGGAAGTATCAGATCATATCAGTTGGGAAGCCATCCTTGTCAGTAAAGCTGCAGACTCTAAGTTGTTGAAACTTGAACAGAGAGCTCTAGAGATTGCTGTTAAGGAGAGGTCAAAGCTCATGGATTTTTCAGCCAGCAATTTGGTACATAAGCTTGCTGCGCTAGTTTCTGACCACATGGGGGGCCCAGTTGTGGATCCAGACAGCATGTTGCTTGCATGGAGAAGTCTTAGTTATAATCTAAAGGCAACTCTAGGGAGTATGGTTTTGCCTCTTGGTTCTTTGACCATTGGATTGCCTCGTCATCGTGCATTGTTATTCAAGGTACTAAGCATTTTGGACTTCAAAATCTACAGCAGTATTTATTAAAATTAGATTGATGTATCTTTTAGTTTTTACATCATGCAATCTTCCTTGTTGACAATGAAAATGCATGAGATGCCTGAGTATTTATGCATGATGGTTGTCTAAGACATGGAATGTATCTGACTATTTAAAGAAGGGAATTCTATTCGACGTGAAGGATGATTGGTTCTGTGAATGGGGAATGTCATATAGAGCCAGAAACTCATTTAGGCAGAACATCAGCAGAGACATGGTTCAGTTCTAATCTGAATTAACTTCAATATTTGTCCCCTAGTTCTTGATCTTTCAAACTACTCATCAGTGTTCTGCATCCATTGCTTCTGTGTTTGTACCTTATTGTTCTCTTTGATCCATTTTTTTAATTTTGTTTGATGCATTAGTCATTTCAATGTCACTTTTCTCTTGTCTACTGGAATCTGCTAAACGTCATTATTCTTTTTTATTTTGGGTACTACCTCTTTTGCTTGCTAATGGTTAACCTTGCCCTTTCATTTGCTATGCTTTGATTATAATGCTCATTTGTTTTTTTTGCTTCTAAAAATTATTTAGGTTTTAGCTGATAGTGTGGGGATCCCTTGCCGATTAGTAAAAGGAAAGCAGTATACTGGTTCAGATGATGTTGCAATGAATTATATAAAGATCGATGGAAGGTTTCTGCTATTCACTTTACCTTCTTTCCTTGATGCTATAGTTGAGATCTTTTTCTATTATGTTCTCTCAGTCGTATACATGCTGTAACTTGGTCAGAATGTTCACTTTTCCTGGACATTCTTCCTTGGTTTGCATTGTATGCATACGTCTTGTGGTGTAGTCAGAGCAAGCTTCGGCTTATTCGAACATGAAGCATAGTAGCAAAGGGCCAAGTTAGGAGCTACTTAAGGCACATCAAACATGTTTTAATGAAAAAAGGCGCGAACTCCAAAAAAAAAAAAAAGAGAAGATAAACATAATTGAAAAGAACTATAAAAACAAACACTAATTAGTATGAAACTTGTAAAGGTAGTGCAATGAAGTGAAATATATGAAGTAGAAATTATGTCAACCAAAACAAATATTGATCTTAAGTTCCTGATCACATGTGAGATACCTTTTTAAGTTTCTCACTAGCGACAAGTTCGCGTACAGATAATTCTGGAGTTCCTATCATAATTGCTGAAGTGCTCATTTATAAAGTTCCCTTAATAATTAATATATTCTCTGGTAAGCTATATCCACCGTTTCACACCAGGCCTCTGAGACTCATAAATTAACCTAAACATTGAAAAAGCTGTTGGTTGGCTGGCTTAAGGTGGACAGCTTAGCGTTTTCACTAGACCATCACCTTCCAGGCACTGTATGCTTGCCCTGCGTCTCACTCAAGGGCTTAAGCACCCTCCAGTCTGTCTTTGACAACAATGACAAGCATACCGTTCAAATATTTAGATTAAATTCTTGAAAAGCTTGTTTTGTTCAGCTGATAAAACATTTCAAGAAGATATGTATTACTTTGGAATGTGAATTGATTCCTTCACAATTTGCAGCATTTTATGGTCTTAAATTGGTGCTGTTGTTTGTATGCTGCAAAGATTTGTTGATACATTGTTTGGTATAAATTTTTGCTGGAATAATTTCTTCCGCTGGAATCATCTTTTTTAATTTACAAATTAGATGATACATTTGTAGGGAGTATATTGTCGATTTGATGGCAGCCCCCGGCACACTTATTCCATCTGACACATCTGGAGTGCACGGAGACTATGACGAATCTATTCTCTCCATCATTCCATCCTCCAAAGATGTTGGTTCTCATCCAGGTTCCTATAATAGTGGTATTACTTCTTCATTGGAAGATCATTCAGACTACGGAACGTCAGACAAGAGATCCAGGTTTGCAGAAAGCACTATTGAAGGAAATGAATCTCCATCTTCTGGTAATTCAGAACTGCAGGTAAAAGAGGAGAAAGCACTTTATAATACCTTCCATGATTTTACAAAGGCTCTCAGTACTAAGGAGCAAGGACAGGAAACTTCTTCTAGAGCTGGGCATGCAAGATCCGCTTTTACACATGCAAGATCTCCTTCTTGGACAGAAGGTGTTAGCTCCCCAGCTGCACGTAGAATGAAAGTGAAGGATGCTTCGCAATACATGATTGATGCTGCCAAAGAAAATCCACAGCTAGCTCAAAAACTGCACACTGTTTTACTTGAGAGTGGAGTTATTGCACCACCAAACCTGTTCGCTGAGATCTATCCAGAACAATTAGATGTATCTCATATAGAGGGAAAATCCAGGCTAGAGGAAAAAGATGAGTTCCGGAAAACTAGGGGTCAATCTGATAAGAATCGAGCTCACTTCTTACCCCCTCTGCCTTATCACCCTCCGTACTCTAAGGGCAATGCACGTGGACCATTGGAACCACAGCCAGATGTGAAAGAAGTTGGTGAACAGCAAGTTTGTAGACATTCTGAAGTAGCTCCACCGAAACATATGAAAAAAGTGCCTGTTGCTGCTGCCGCCGCTGCCGCCGCAGCTGCTGTTGCCTCTTCGATGGTAGTTGCTGCTGTTAAGACTAATTCTCATGCGGACTTCCCTGTAGCAGCTGCTGCCACAGCCACAGCCACAGCTGCTGCAGTGGTAGCAACAACTGCGGCAGTCAGTAAGCAATATGAGGCCCGAGGTATGTCCAACTTGTTAACGAATTGGTTGTTCCTTCTTAGCAACAAAATAAAAACTTATATTCATGTGCCATTTTCCAGTTAATTTGCTGTCTTCCTGAATCATGTAGACCTTGCAAGAGTTGATGGAGATGCAGATACTGCTGCTTGTGAGCAACAGGGAAGTGGTCATCAAGAGCATGAGGCAGCAGGAGCAAATTCAGAGGGTGAAAGAATATCAGATAGGTCAGCCGGTAATGATAGTGTTAAATCGGATGTGACGCTTGATGATGTAGCAGATTGTGAGATTCTGTGGGAGGATATCACTTTGGGTGAGCGTATCGGACTTGGTATGACCTACATTGGGTTTTACTAGACCTGAAGGTTCTTTGATGTGGGTGATTTAGACTCTGTAATCTGACACTTTTCATAATTTCTATGTTCTAGGATCTTATGGAGAGGTCTATCGTGGGGAGTGGTGTGGAACTGTAAGTTCATTATCCTTGTGCCATTTGGGTTCCTTTTTATTTATCTTGGGTTTGGTCTAAAAAAGTTCTAGGTGTTTATATTTTTCCTTCATGCATAAAAAGGCCGAGCTTTGTTTTTTATCCAGCTAAATAACTAGATCGATCACGACTTAAATCTAACTGATTTGAGTTGTAGGTCAAATTTTCAAGAACTTAATAATGAGAAGATTCCCTGTTCTTTTTGCAACTTAGTAATGTATGTTATTATTTCTTTGCTAAAATGGAAAAGAAGAATGAGTCTGTTTTTGCAATGGGTTCTTCACTTCCATTATTATCTTTTTTTCTAAGTGCTTTGAAATTCTTTTCCTTGAGCCGAGGGTCTACAAGAAACAATCTCTCTACCTTCCAAGCTAGGGGTATGATTTGCATGCACACTACTCGGAGCCACACTCCACTTGCGGGATTACACCAGATTGTTTATGTTTATCATTATATCATCATATCATATATTATTAAAAATGGGAAGCTCCAAAATAGAAAGTTGGATCAACATTTTACCTCTACACTAAAACAAACTATCTAATTAATAAAATATAAAATAAATTTTATTATATTATATTACAATTCTAATTATAAAAACTAAATATCCGAATAATGTTGTACATTTATGCTTTTCAAACGTTAACCAATGTATTAATCAAAGAATGAACTTAAACAGTTGCATGTACGTTACTTCTAGAAGACCAAGTTCATGCCCCTACATATTCATGCTTATATTCCATGGTGAAATTAAAATAATTGTCATTTGAAGTCATGTTTCTAAGATTAATCTTATTCATTATAATTTATGTAATTTAGAATTGTTTTAATCTTTCACTAATTTCAATCCATATGATGTCCATTTAATATTTGTTTCTTTCACTTTCCAAGAACAATTACAAATTTATGTATGCCTGTTTTTCCTATTCCATTTATTTCTTTTGCTTCATCATGAAATGTATAAAATAATTGGACCCTTCAAATGTCCATGCAAGGAAGATGAAAAACTTAGTGAGGATCCATTATTTATGGTGGATTTAAATTCAACAACTATGGGTTGATCCAAAGTGCACAACTAAAAATGTTTTGCATTGCTAAGTCAATGAACAACTCTACATTTGGCCTTCAAACAAAAAGAAACTTCAAGATGCCATTTGAACACAATTTTAATACACCATAAATTTTATGCGATTTTTAAAAATTAATTCATAGATATGAGATGCACGCGCAATGTGCATATCTAGAAACAAGTATATGAAAATGAAGAATGAGTCTGTTATAGGTGTACTTTGATATCTTGGTTTAATCTATGTGTAGAGAAAAATAAAGAACACAAATAATTTACGATGTAGAGAAAAATAAAGAACACAAATAATTTATGAGGTTCG
>JAABOM020000096.1:19175631-19190657 GCA_011800125.2 Solanum clarkiae | reverse complement strand
AATTAGGGAATCTCTATAATTAAGGAATCCCTATAATTAAGGAATCCTTATAATTAAGGAATCCCTATAATTAAGGATTCTAACACTATGTAATGCTCATTTATTAAAATCAGTTGTAAACTTGTTTGCTGTGAATATACAAACTGTATCATCTGCTTGATCCCTCTTCTTTTTCGTAAATCTTTGGGAGTCTCATGCCTCCTTTGAAAACTCCCTTGTGAAACACTTTTCCAGTACATTCTAGAGTCTAGACACTGTTTACACTTGAGGATTGGCTCAAATTTCTGTATTTCAAAGCTGATATGATGTCGTCTCTGCTATTTCAACTGCTGAGTTATATGCTGAACATGTCTGGTTCTGGATCAAACATTTGTTGCATACACGTAATCCTCTACAATAGCTTCTCATATTTATTTGTTACTTACTGTCATCATCTATAAATGGAAACAAATAAATTGCACTTAGGAGTTCCATATTCTTCAACGTGAATTAAGAAAAATAGATTTTCTTATTTTCAGGAAGTTGCTGTAAAGAAGTTCCTGGATCAAGATATAACTGGCGAATCCCTTGAAGAGTTTAGAAGCGAGGTATTACCCTTCTTGACTAACGTAGGCCACTATCAGTGTTCTTAAACATTACAATCCCTGTAACTACTATCATGTCCTCAGGAATCTTACCTAAAGCTGATGGCAAAATCTTGAACAAAGTTATTGTTTTTATCAAACGCATGTTTAAAAGCTGGTGTGTCTTCACGTATTGGTTTAATGACAATGCAGATAACTAAATTTGTTTAATCAGTATGAAGCCTGTTTTAGGTTCCATATACAAGTTCCATTCATCTATGTAGCATGGGTGTGGATGCAGGTGTTCTGTTGGAAAAGGGACCTTATGAAGATGTCGATTTTTATTTTTTGAAATTATGGGGATATGGTGCGAACCTGGTGACTGTAGTATATTAACAATATATTTCAAATATCATAAAAGTAATATTGAGAGAGAAGCATTCACATATTAAAAAGCTAAAAACTAAAATAAATATGATCAATCATTCCTTTTAAATTTTTTTGTCTTAGTTTGACTCGGCATGGTGCTTAAGAAAATGAAGAAGATGTTTGGATTTCGTGGTCTTAAACTAAAGATGTGTCTAATGTACCAAAATGCCCTTTAAAAATTGTGGTTTTGAACATGCTATAGTGAGATTTTGAAATTAAAAAGTTGCCAAAATTGGAAAGAGGCATTTTTTTCAAACAAACCAAAAGGAAAGTAAGACAAACACATTGAAATACATAGAGTAGTTTTTATTAAATTGGGCCAAGGCCCCTAGTCAGCTATATATACCAGAGATCTTGAGTCGCTGTTCTTACTCTTGCTTTTTCTCTAATAACGAACTTATATTATTAAAGCAACTACACTATCAAAATATAATAAAGTTCGCGATTCGAGTTTAGTCTAAAATGGAAGAAACATCAATCCTCATACATCGCTTCATCAGTAACTTCTTGAGTTTAAAATCACACTTCCATTCTCTTTATACCCTAACTAATCCTTTTTCATTAATTTCAACATAATGCCAATTCCTCACATACAATTTTTCCATACTCATTATCTTACTGGAAAACAGTTTTTAGCTTTTAGCATACTCCTGTCCAGACCAGAGAATTCTTCTATCTGCAAAGCAAAAAATTTCAAGGACAAAATACATACCAGCTATAGTGTCCAATGTGTATCCAAATGTTTGTTGGAACAAAGGCTTAGTAATACACTACCTGAAATTTAGTACTCATGCTTCATAAATTCAGATTTGTCTTTGTTCTTTCTTTGATGGTTGGCTTCGTCAAAATTTCAAGTTATCAGAAAAATAAACAGCTTGTCACTTTTTTTCCTAACTCATATCTGATGATACATAGGTATTTAGTGAAATCAAGACATAACTAAACTTGTTGATTTGCAGTTCTGATTTTCCTAAGCATTTTTTTTTAAAAGTTAACTAGTATTATAAGTTAACTGCAAGGGGAGCCTTGGAGTAACTAGGAAAGTTGTTGCTATGTGACCAGGAGGTCACATGTTTAAGCCTTAGAAACAGCCTCTGGCAAAAATGCAAGGTAAGGCTGCGTATAAGAGACCCTCTCCCTCCATATTGTCCAGTAGATGTAGGCAGGGACGATCTTCCATCTCTCCTTGTGTCCTGACTGATTTCCACCTCTATTCCAACATGCTAGTATTTCTGCAGTATTTCTAGGCATTATCCATGTAATACCTCTCAAGTTAATAAAATACATCCATAGTTTCTCAGTCACTTTATAATGCAACATGATGTTTTCCTTATCATCTCTTTCCATCTCTTTTCCAGATCATTATGATAATCTCCTTTGGGGTTTTCTTGTTCTAACATGGTGGTAATGAATTATCAATACATATTAGCACCACGTGTGTTCATTTTTAACAGTTCTGCTGCATCACTACCGAAGCTGGTGAACAGTTTTGTTCCTGAGATTCTTTGGGCTTAAATCATTTCTTAGACGCAATGATTCAACTAGGAATTACCACTTTTTACTTTATAGCATGGTGATATAGTTATTTATTTTAACAGTTCTGCTGAATTAGTGACAAAGCCGATGAAAGTTTTCATGGGATTTTCTTTCTGAAGGCCGTAGTAGAAGATTTTGCTTGCATTAATCCATTTTAAGCAGTTTCTGTCACTAAATCAATCCAGTTTCCCTAGCTGTGATGATAGCATCACAGTGCTTCGTCTTCTGATGTGTTGCTTAGCCTAACTTTTGGATTACAATTTGATTTGTATTCACTATTTAATCTATGGCTTGCAAGGTGCGGATCATGAAAAGGTTGAGGCATCCAAATGTTGTACTATTCATGGGAGCTGTTACTCGTTCTCCACATCTTTCAATTGTTACTGAGTTTCTTCATAGGTATGTTAAAAGCTATGGGCTGAAATTTATAGATAATTAAAATATACTTCACTTCTATGGTTGTCACTTAATTTAAAGTGTCTGTAGTATGTTAACTTGGAAATCTGAACTAAAACCATCAGTCAGCTGGAAATTGGACTTTGTTACTGATTACTTGAATTCAAAATATTTGATTTGCAGAGGTAGTTTGTACAGATTAATCCATCGACCCAACAATCAGTTAGATGAGCGCAGAAGGTTGAGGATGGCTCTTGATGCTGTATGCTCGACTTTTTCATTTTTCATTTCTCCATATGTTCAAGCCTTAACGTGTTAGTTTGTGACTTTCTGGTGAATGTGCTGTATTATACTGACAGGCTCGAGGGATGAACTATCTACACAACTGCACGCCAATGATAGTTCATCGAGATTTGAAGTCTCCAAATCTCCTAGTAGATAAGAACTGGGTTGTGAAGGTAGACTTCCTCTAACTCTTAAACCTAGGTTATTTTGCTGCTTGCTTTTCCCTAAAAATCGATGTGAGATGTTTTGATTTTTATGGCTCTAGGTATGTGATTTTGGACTGTCAAGAATGAAGCACAGCACATTTCTTTCTTCCAGGTCGACTGCTGGGACGGTAAGCAGGGCGGTTGAAGTCTAATGTTTTTTCTGTATGATCATCAATACAGACATGCTCCTCAGTACATTGTTAGATCTATGGTCTTGCCAATATAGTTTTACATCTAATGATGATTGGTATTCTTTTCTCTAGTCTAACACCTCGCCCGAGTATCTCCTTGTGGAGCCTTTGTCGATGTAATTTGTAATGCTTCCTTCCTGCATACTGGCTAATCAGCCATACATCATTTTATATCGTCCCTTGGAGAAGATATGGTCAATGCTGTTGGTCCTAATACTCTCTGGCCTTTGAACATTTTGCGATTGTCATGTTTCTCCTTCAAAAATGTTTTCTATGATCCATCATTCAAAAAAAAAAAAAAAAAACCTTCATGAGGTGTTTATCTTTCCAGGGAAGAGTATCTTGGCGTCCAATTCTATATTGTACTTTTTGTTTTGTATCTCAAAACTTGATTTCAGATTGGTTTAAAAAAATGGTTATGCCCCCGGTGCGTTCTCCTTGGACAATATTACTTTCTGTTTTGATATTGTTTATGCTGCTTTATTGATCATAGCAATGGATTTGAAAGTTTCTCATTCTTAAGATATTTCAAGGGAACTAGCTGCTTTATTGATCATAGCAATGGATTTGAAAGTTTCTCATTCTTAAGATATTTCAAGGGAACTAGCTGCTTTATCAGTGAACGTGCCAATTTTGATGAGAAACAAAATGGTACTATTTGGTGCTAACGAGAAAACCTGTGTAATTAAGTTTTGTGCGCACAAAATGATTGCAGTATTGAGGTTAGAAAGTTAACAGTAGCAGTAGCACACCATTTTTGGTAGATAGGTGGAGGTGTAGAATGTGATGTTTTTTTCTTGTATGGGTTAACTTTACACACAAGGTATAAATTTTGGTTATTTGGTGTAGCGTGGGCACTCTTTTTCCTTTTTATGATTGTTTAGTGATCTTGGAACTGTTTTGTACTTTTGAAGTGTGTGACATTTGATAGTTTTGTACTCTTTCTATATGTAGTGGCTTTCCTCATCGGATCTCATACTTCTGAGTCATTTTGTTTCTCAGGCAGAGTGGATGGCCCCAGAAGTGCTGAGAAATGAACCTTCAAATGAAAAGTATGTCCGATAACCATATTACCCAACTGATAATTTTGAATAATGATGCAGTAGAGCAATTATAGAATGCCAAAATTTAAAACTTTCCGGCAAATATAGGGTGTCGTTTTACAAATAGATTCATTCAGTGTCTTTTGGTATATGATTGATGATGTTCGATTATCAATTGTCCCCTGCAGATGTGATGTATATAGCTTTGGTGTCATACTATGGGAGCTCTGTACTTTACAGCAACCATGGGGAGGAATGAATCCAATGCAAGTCGTTGGTGCTGTAGGTTTTCAGCACCGCCGTCTTGACATACCAGAGGATATGGATCCAGCTATCGCAGACATTATCAGGAAATGCTGGCAAACGTGAGTTTCTGTGGTGTTTCATTCTTGAAGTCACTGATTTTCTATGTGTGTCATGCACTTTTGGAAGATCCAAACAACATAGACGACTTGTGGATAGATTCCTCATTTTCCTTTGTTCTCTACTTCTAAACTTTCTTCAGGCCTCTTGCCTGGTTATAATACAACAAAATGGTTCATATAGCCGACCTCAACTAATTCATGATTTGAGGCACAGTTGGTTGAATGATTGATTGCGCTTTTCCTATATGCAGAGATCCAAAGTTACGGCCTTCATTTGCCGAGATAATGGCTGCTCTGAAACCACTACAAAAGCCTATTACTAGTTCACATGCACCAAAACCACCGGTTGCCAGAGGTCAGCCATCGCGAATCTTAGAAGATCCAACTGCGGAGCAGCGCTAATACTGAAGAATGTAAATAGACATATTTTTCATGACAGGTCCAAATTTGAGCACAAGAAGCTGCAGGAAGACATCAAAGAACCTGACAATCACATAATACTTCATATTTAAGCCAATTGTGATTCTTTTGTTTCATCCTTTTAGTATTTTTAGCATTGTTTTGTGTATCTGTCCCCCCTTGTGCATTCATGTTGATTCTCTCTTTTGTAATTAAAAAAAAAAAGAGTTGCTTAAAAGAAGTTCAAGCTCTTTTCTTCAACAGTAATTCTGGCATACCTGATTAATGTTTTAGGTCATCATTCAGATTTTGTAGCTATAATTGAAACATTGTGCAAATATAACTCTTGAGACCGACAAAATATTAGACCATTAAAGGATGAATTCAAGATTTAAACTTTATGGATTCAATTTTAAGCACTCATTCTATGAGTTCATATGCAATCTGTCACATTTTTCGTGGATTGTTATACAAAATTGTAGGAAAAATAACATAACTAGGCAAATATATGATATGTGTTTACATTATACAAGTATAGTTTGAAAAAATTATAATTTATAGCTATAGTTAGGGTTTCGTTGCTATTTTCTCACTTCTCTCTCCCTCTCTCTTGGCACTCTGGCCTCCTCTTTCTGTGTAACTTTTTGCTAGATTACAATTACATATGTATAGTATACCGGCTGTATATAAATAATTATTTTGACAAATATATAATCAATTCGACAGATATACATATACAATTTACCTCTCTCCACTCTCTGCCCTCTTTCGATTTCGGTTGCCTCTTACCTCCAACCTCGCTTGTCAGATATACAAATACATATGTATATTAATTACATATATATAATTATTTGACAGATATTGCCTCTCTCCTCCTTTTCTCGATCTCACCGCCTCTCTCCTCCCCTCCCGGTCACATAGCCAAGATTATGCTGTGTAATTATATAATGCATAACTATTTGACCATATTAAGTTTTCATCTCAGGCTATTTATGAAAATTTCTCAAAATTATACTCCCCCATCTACTAAATACTTGCCCTATTATACTGTAATTTGAAGGAAGGAATCAAAATTGATATATTAGATAGATAGATAAAGAAGAAAGGGAGTCAAAAGGTAGAAAAATTGGACAACCAAATCCTAAACCACACAAAAAGCAGAGGACAATAATAGTGGTGACGTAGTACGTATTGAGAACATGGTCAAATATAGTACCAATAAATCATTTTTAAGGAAAAAAAAAAAAGACAGAGAGAAAGGAACTGTGTATTAATGGGGACAGTTATTGACTCCCATTTCTTGGGCATAACAGCCATTGTTACAGTATGTAAAATCGGCTCTTTTTTTAATTTCTTTTATTGCTCACAATTTACAAACAAATTAATTTATGCTTGTTGCAGGTGGTTTACCAATTAATATTTTTTATAATAACAGCACTACTCAAGTTTGATAAGGTCACAGACTTTGCAGGTAACAACTTCCTCTTGTTTCCCTCCAATTTTGATAAAAGTTTTGTGTATCTGAATTCACAATTAAGGTTTTATAGATACTTAGTATATTTCTTCGCACGCAACTAACAAATGGATAGTTTAGTCAATCACATAAAATATGTTATTTCTTTTGATTATAAATATAAAACTCAAGTAGAAAATGTCGGAGGTTTTACGGCTGATTGAGGCAAATGCATATAGTTCAAAGGAAATGACATATATTATGTGATCACTTAAACTAATATGTGCAAAGTTTTTTCAAAATTTGAGTGGAAGTGTCTAATTGGAATATTTTTATTAGGAGTTGAGGTGTTCAATTGAAATAGGATTTGCGTCTAAATCGAATATACTGATAAATTTAAGTGATTGGTTATGCATTAAGGTTTACATAAACTGGCCATGTTATATTCACACTTCAAAAGGGTACTGCTAAAAGCAGCCAAATTATGATCTCTGATTTTTACTAGGAATACTTTTGCTAATAGTATTGTCTGTCATTTTCTTCATCTGCACACAGGCGGTACAAATTTCATTGTGCTTGCATTATTAACTTTGATACTAAAGGGTTCATGGAATTTTCGACAGGTATGTTTTTAGCTCAATATCTGATTTAACAGTGTTGAATATGGTTCAAGTTACTTATGATGCGTGTTAAGTAATTCCATAACGGACTTTGCCAGCACTTATTCTTTTGTCCCGTGTACCGTTAGTCAGTTAAGATGGGAATTTTACATTCAACTAGCAATTCTATGCTTCACTTTGAGAATTTCTTGTTCTAAAGAAGTCAATTGTTCGAGTTTTTAAGCTTTTGCTGCACATCTTGGTGGCATTCTGTGCATATTTAGATCAAGAATGAGTTTAATTACATAATAAAGCACGCCCAAAATTTATTGCTGAGTTAAAGAGGCAGATCCAGAATTTGAAGTCTATTTTGCTTATTCTTTCAGGTGGTTTTGTCTGCGTTTGTCGTGATATGGGGCCTTCGTCTGGGGCTATTTCTATTGATGAGGTAAAACCACCATCTATTGTATGGCATTAGTAAGTTTGAGAAGGAGACAATTGCTCTTTTCATATTAGATCCTTGTTCTTTCATATAATTCCAGAAGCGTAAAAGCCATTGTTTCCGTGCTCTAGTTGTGTGTATACCATTCTGCTTTTGTAACATTAATGTTTCACTGTCTGTACAATTTGAAACAACCCTATGATTAATACTCTTAGGGGTCATTTGGTTGGCAACATGTTATCCAAGAAAACTTAATTCGGGGATAAGTTATCCCACCAATATATGGTGGGATAAATTATCCCATCACTAAGGCAAAAATGCTGGGATAAATAGTCCAAGGTTTACCTTATACCTCCAACCAAACATGAGAAATAAAATAATCCTACATTTTATCCCGGAATTATTATAGCTTATACCTCACACCAAACAATCCCTTAGCATTACCTCCTCCATGTTGAACTTCCCATCTCAATGTCTTTGCAGCTTCTTTAGAGCACAAGTACTATCTATCCTTTACTTCTCAACTTCATATACTATTGTAGGCTTTCTCTTGCACTTTTTAGGAGCAATCCTAATTTGTCAAGGTGCCAACCAAGTAAACGGAAAGCTCACTTTTCTTCGAGAAAAGATAATGCACACTTCTTAAGGTGGTTGGTGCATTCCATGATGATGCAGGCTTTTGAGTGATAAATAGAGAAAATAAGAAAACTCAATCTTGCAAAAGTGATATGATATTCAAGTTTTGCTTGATTACAAAATTCTTGTGTTCTGTAGAAAAACTAGAGTGGAATGCTTTTTTAACATATCTTACAGCCTGTAGTATTTTCCTTTTTCCTTCTAATCAGGATATTACAATGGGGAGAGGATAGACGTTTTGATGATAAGCGTGATAATCTTTTGAAACTGACAATATTTTGGATATTTCAGGTTCATTTTCCTTTTCCTAACCATTATAACAAATTATTTTGCATTTTGTGGGGTTATGCTTACAGCAAGATAGGATTTTTCTCACTTAGTGTGAATCAGAGTTTAATTTTCATTACAGGCAATCTGGGTATGGACTGTGAGTTTACCGGTAACAGTTGTTAATGCAAGTGACCACCAGCCATCGCTTCAGGCGGTAGACATCATTGGTTGGATTATGTGGTCTATTGGAATTTTAGTTGAGATTATAGCTGACCAACAAAAGTTGGCATTCAAAAACTCCCCAGAGAACCGCGGAAAGTGGTGCAATGTTGGACTTTGGAAGTATTCACGTCATCCAAACTATTTTGGCGAGGTTATACTTCCAATCCTCTCTTTTTTAATGCTATGATATATAGAAAGTATTCTTAATTTGATATCCTCGGGATGGAACATGCTTGATAGAAAAGTCATTGCTTCAGTGCTGAGGATCAGTGCATGCACAAGCATTACATTGGTACATAGATGTTTTGATCCCTATATTATTGCACTTCTCTTCATAAAAGATATTCCCGTCACTCAAAAGTTGAGATCCTACTTCCCTTTCCGGTTAGTAGCAAACTAGCAATATTATGTTCATTTTTCTTAAATGGACGTATTTTCCCTCCATATGCTTTAAGATTAGAAGTACATGATACATCTAAATCTTCCTGTAAAGTAATTTTCAGCTCTACTACATTTTACATTTTTTGGAATACCATATATATTTCAACTTTCTCTGACCAATCAACATAGGACTAGTAACACAGGACGATAGGAGTAATACGAATTCATAACAACAAGTTGTCATCTTACACATTGCTGCTCACAAACCAAATTCTGAAGCTTACAGCTCATCGGAATTTCCATCACTCAACTTTTTATTAACTTTCCGTGGTGTGTTTATTCCATGTCTTGAGCAGTGATATAGCATAGAACTGGTATGTTCTGTAGAGAGCAAGAGTAAAGGAAATATGAAGACGGAGATAGAAAATAAATAAGAGAAAAGTTAACAGTAGTTCCATATATATCTTGGTGATTCGGTAGGTCACTGGTGCATTTCTTAAATAAATATTCATATTAAATGGTGGTTGCTACGTCACTCGACCTACATTCTTATATGCATGGAAGTCGAAAGGATAAAAGGCTGAGGCAAATCAAGAGTAAGAACTTTCAATTTTGGCTATCCATATAATTAAGGTTCTCCATATGACAAGTCTCGTGTTTCACATGAAAAGTATGGAAATGCTTATTTGGATTCTTGATGTCTTTATTTCTTGGTTATATTTTCTTCAGATCTTTCTATGGTGGGGAATATTTGTGGCTTCGACACCAGTGCTGGATGGTGCTGAATGGCTCGTTGTGCTTGGACCAGTATTCTTAACGTTGTTGCTGCTTTTCGTTAGTGGCATTCCCTTGCTTGAGGTGCTACGTTGACTTGTTGATTCTATCTCTTACATGCCCATTCGAGCATGACCTTATACCATTTAAGTGTACTGTTAACAGGAATCAGCAGACAAGAAATATGGAAATGTGGCTGAATATATTATATATAAGGACACAACAAGGTCAGTTCATAATTTCTCACTGGAGTTCCCCCTGATTGTTGATTAAAGATAGTAACAATGACTTTAAATAATGATCGTTTCAGCCCTCTCATTCTGCTGCCTCCTGGATTATATGGAAAGCTTCCGTCATGGTTCAAAACTCTATTCCTTCTTGAGTTTCCTCTGTACAGTCGCAATCTTTCCCAATAAGAGCTAAGCTGGTAAAACTTCAATCTTCTACTAAGGAAATTTTTTCATCTCTCTCAATTTTTCCGCAGCATTATTTGTTATATGATTCTTAAGGTTTTTATCGTTCAATTAAGGAAAACGTTCACTTTGAACTTGAGGAAAGGTGACTTCAAGTGCTTTACAGTTTGTTAGTAGATATAATATCTACATTGGTTTTTGCTCGGAGAAGAGCCCCAAATTTTGTAGTATTAGATTCCAAGCTTTCACTTTTCGGAGTTTCCAATGACTAAAAGTTCACAATTGATTTGTTCCTTGTCCAAAGATGATAATACCACATGACACAGATTGAAAGAAATATAAAGATGATGAGTGTTGACAAAACATAATATTTACCTGAACTAGTTTAACTGCTGCGCATATCAGTTCTAGCGCAAAAAGGGAAGAGAATAATGGCCAGATGTACAAATAATCAAAAATATTTTCATCAGATTTTATCTGTCTATTCAGCGACAACAGACTGCTTCAATGAGCTATCACCTCATTCGTTTCCTCCCTCTTTTCTTGTGCTACTTCCCTCTGTCCCTCCCTTTCTCTCCTTTACCTTGCTCCATTTTACATGCATAACTTATCTAACATAGCTCAGGATCCGAAGCTAAAGTAAAGTGATCTATATGTCTTCATTTCTCCAGCACACTATCAACGACTCTTCTCTTTTCGGCCTCTAAATCTTCAACAATTACAGTTGCTATAGACCTACCCTTCCACAAGAAATCAATAAAAGTTGGGTTTTATGGTTGTATACAGAGACGAGGCCATGGGAAATGTGGTGGGGAAAATCGGCTTGCAGTATATTAAGATTTGTCAACCAAACAGAAGGGATCTAAGTCTTAACTAACGGAGATTCCGTCTTAACATGTTTGCTTTCTCTTTCCAATATCATGAGAACAGAACAACTCTTGATCCTTTGATATACTTTAGATTGTTTCAACCTGCAAATATGATTGCCTCGGTAATCTGGTGCCTGCACGTCTGATTTTGCTCAATTATTTGCTACATTCACCTTTATGTTTATGACCTTCTTATGAAAATTTGATATTCTCTGCGAGGTACAGAACTGGCCAGCAATGAGGCAACAGTGCTGAATGGAAAATGAGGTGACAACTGGTCCATGTAATATTTTGTCACCTTGCTCAATGCGTCCATACTGTCACCTTGCTCAACACGTCCATACACACCTTGCATTGAGAGCTGCATCTTGTCTGATGAGTTACAACTGAATTCTCAACTACATTCTTAACAGTTATAGTTCTTGTTCTTCTCTTTAGTTCATATTGTTTATTCTCATCGCTAATTGTGCATTTATATTAGTCATTGTGTTGTTACTTTCTGTCATTGTAACTTGAATGTCTTGATCAACAAATACTTGGCAAAATTCATGTGCTTGTTAGTGTTATTTAATTTGATAATTTCCCCTCCTTAATATGATGTTGTTCTTTTCTTACTGCCTAGACTGTAACCAAAAAAAAAAAAGATGAAGAAGAGGAGGAGATTTTTGTATAATATACACAAAAGTTGGACGATTACTTGTAAAATTTACTAAAGAGATGTACCATAATTATAAGCCTTTTAATGTTACGTAGGTAGGGACGGAGCTATATTCATCCAAGGGTGATTAGATCAACACTCTTTGTCGAAAAACTTTTCGAATATATAGGTTAAATATAGATATTTTGATATATATCAACAATGATATATATCAATTCTTGAACACTCTTGATACAAAATTCATCCACATGTGAACACCCTTGACAAAAATATTGACTCCGCCAAGGAATCAATAGTCACAATCATTTTAATTAATGGACAAATGTTAATTGAATCTTTTGTTACTCTTTTATCCTCTCTAGACTCGACATATAAGAACATTTTAATATTCATTATTTACAGTGTTGCTTTAATAATTTTGTTTTTCGTGTATTGATGGACGTGATACACATATAAAGCATGTTTAGTGCGGATGAAATAAGGAAATAGTTGATGACTAAACTTTTGATCCTTGATTATGCATTTAATAAATTCACAAATTATAATTAATTAATCTCTGACTTGATTGGGAAAGAAAATCGACATGTATATACAGTATACGTATAAAATTTTCTCTTTCAAAACTTCAAGTTGCAAGAAAACAAACATATTATAACTCTTCCATAATTTGAATGCTAAAATAAAAGTAAATTAAAATTAAATGATCTTCTAGATCTTCATCCTCATCAAGATCTGCAAACTCTGTGGCTTAATTGGTAAATAAAACCGACGACAAGTCTTATACAGAGTGCAATTGCAGAAATTTTGACGAATATATCCGATGTATGCGGTAAACAAGCTAGTGGTTTGATGAATGCGATGTAACACATGAAACCGATTATGAATATTTCGATCAACGAATAAAAGATTATGCCAAGGCATACTGTAAAACTGAAACAAATTACTTGGCAACATTCAATATCCTCTATGTCTGCCATATTTACTAATTGTTGAGAACTGATATTTTGAGGAAATTTATAGACCATACAATATAAGGTTAAGTAATTTTTTTTCCTTTAAGGAATGTGTTAAACGCATAAATAAGAAGGAAAGCATGAAATAAGGAAATAAGTGTGAATTAGTACTATAAAGTGTAAATAAGGAAATTTAGTATGAATTTCTTTTCTCTCAAATTATTATTGTAAAGGTAATAATTAGTAAGTACGTGTTATTCCCTGTTCTATTTTAATTGTCTAAAAAAGGTAAATACTTTTGTAATTTCAGATTATAGTTGAAAATAATTGTTAATTTCCTTTTTTGCTTCGTGAGTTGGTGACTACTTCATCCATCTTAGGTTAATTTAAAGCTTTTCATGCCGGCTAAGAATTCCATGAATGTTTTTCCAAATTCACAGTTGTCGTAGCGAAGATACAAAACATATATTGGGCATTTTAGAAAAATATTTGGTAATTGATTTAGCCAAAAAAAGTTTTAAATCTATTGGACTGACTTAATGAAAATAAATTGAAAAAGTACAATTAAGCACAATTAATATTCTAAAAAGAAATTCATAATTAAATTGAATAGATGTATCTAGAGAGAATTCGCTTTGAAGAAACTATTCCCTAGATACAATGTCGTCTTAGTTCACAATTGAATCAATTAAAAAAAATTAAAAAGACAAACAGTAACAAAAATTGTAAACAACAACAACATACCCAGTGAAATCCCACAAGTGGGGTCTGGGGAGGGTAGATTGTACTCAGACCTCATCGTTACCTCAAAGAAGTAGAGAGATTGTTTCCTAAATCCCTCAGCTCAAAACCCATAAGCAGAAAGGACTAGATATGATAAAAATGAAATGTAAGGGGAGGGAAAGGAACAACAGATGCGACTAACAATGAATAGCACATGATAGAGAGAATTCGCTTTGAAGAAACTATTCCCTAGATACAATGTCGTGTTAGTTCACAATTGAATCAATTAAAAAAATTTGAAAAAGACAAACAGTAATAAAAATTGTAAACAACAACAACATATCCAGTGAAATCCACAAGTGGGGTCTGGGGAGGGTAGATTGTACTCAGACCTTACCGCTACCTCAAAGAAGTAGAGAGACTGTTTCTTAAAACCCTCAGCTCAAAACCCATAAGCAGAAAGGACTAGATATGATAAAAATGAAATGTAAAGGGAGGGTAAGGAACAACATGTGTGACTAATAATGAATAGCACATGATAGTTTGTAAACATGATAAAACTAACACATAGACACCACATAATGAAAAGGAAAAATAATGATGGTAATAATACTACTAATCATAATCGTAATAATAGTAACAATACTAATAAGAAGAAGAAGAAGACAAAGGAAAAGGGGAGGAAGAAGACGAAGGAAGAAAAGAGGAAGAGGAAGAAGAAGAACTTTGCCTGCTACTCTAATTCGCGCCCTTCACTTCTTTCTATCTAAGGTCATTTCCTCAGTGAGGTCGAGCTCTGCCATGTCCTGTTTATCACCTCCCCCCAATACTTCTTCGATCTACCTCTACCCCTCCTAGTAGCTCCCACAACCAACGTCTCGCACCTCCTAACAAGAGCATCGATACTCCTTCTCTGCACGTATCCAAACCATTGCAGTCTCATTTCTCTCATCTTTTTGTCCACCGGGCCACCTCTAATTTTTCCCAAATTGTCTCATTCCTAACCTTGTCACTCCTGATGTGTCCGCAATAAGTAAAATAATGATAAATAAAAATAAATCCAGAGAGTAATTGATGTTGCTCCCTTCATGGCTCCATCAAATTTTAATTATTTCAAATAAATTATTACTTTACAAATTTAAATTTAATAATTAAAAAAATAAATTTCAGAATCGAAAGCAAAGAATACTTATCATCTAAATAATTATATTTTATTATTA
>JAABOM020000096.1:19155517-19172315 GCA_011800125.2 Solanum clarkiae | reverse complement strand
TTTATAAATCACAATAATTAATAATTTAAAATATTTAAAAGACATGTAAAAAATTTAATTGAATCTCTAAACTATGTGTGCAATATAAATTATTTGAAGTGATATAAAAAGCATTGTAAATTAAAATAATTAATTACTTAAATATTTAAAAGACATAAAAAAAATTTAAATAATTTTTCAAATTCTATCAATAGCACATAAATTATAATAGAGGGAGTAACATATATTATTTGAAAATTATGTAAAAGATATTATAAATCATAGTACTAGTTAACAATTTAAAATATTTAAAGGCTTAATTAAAATTTGGTTGACTCTCTATTCTATCCGTGTTATATAAAAAGTACTACTATAAACCACAATAATTAATAATTTAAATTTAAAAGTCATGTAAAAAAAATTGGTTGATTGTCAAAATTCTATTGATGTCATATAAATTGAAATGGTGGAAGTAAAATATATTATCTGAAAATTATGTTAAAGGTACTTTAAATCACAATAATTCATAAACTTAAAAAAAATTTAAAAAAAGTTGATTGACTCTCTAAATTCTTTCAGTGTCACATAAATTAGAATAAAAATGGAGCTCACATCATCTTCTTTATAGATGTGAGATACTCCCTCTGTCTCAATCATTGACAATATTTTTAGAAGAAAAGTATTAAAAGTATTTTTAAAGTTAACATGAATTATTAGTTTGGTCTTCCAACCATTGATAGTATTAAAAATAATTTTTTATTTGAGTAATTGAATTTAAATATACTTCTGATCTTGCAACATGATTGAAATACATCCCTAAATTCTTGTCAAGTTAAAAAGTATTTTTCATCATAATAATTGAAAAACAACCCTAAATTTTTCACCATCAAAAGCACTTATATCGGTGATGTTTATTTAATCAAGAAGAAAGTGATTCATAGTTTATTAAAAAAAGTTGGTGGATTTGAGCTTTGGCATTTGTAAAAATTGCACTGTCAATCAAGTTATAACCTAGAAAATTAGATAGCCTAATTGTTGCTAACAAATTAAA
Source organism: Solanum clarkiae (assembly GCA_011800125.2). Lineage (NCBI taxonomy): Eukaryota > Viridiplantae > Streptophyta > Magnoliopsida > Solanales > Solanaceae > Solanum > Solanum clarkiae. The sequence continues at coordinate 19,171,285 of JAABOM020000096.1, read as the reverse complement.
ATACACTAATAATATCATTAAGAAAAATTTACACAATCTAATATATAAAAGTTAAATTGCTAAGGTAGTTAAATCTTTATGACAAACTTTTATTGATAACATGATCAAAATTAAAATAACTCCCTCCCAGATGTTAAACTGAGTAATATCCAATGTAATTCCACAAGTAAAACATACCGAGGCTAGAGTGTACACATTACAACATTTAACTTAAATCACTTTTATTAGCTTCAATGAAACAAACACATAATGACACATCAATTTTTCTTGGAAAAGAACAAGCCCCATCTCTGCTCACCAGATGAACTCCTGATCAGCTTGGCTTTCCAACCTCCAACTATATCATTGTAGTCTTGCTGTATAGTCAAAATATCAGAACTAAAATTAGATGAAATTTATCATAACTAGGTTCATGTATACTACTCCCTTCGTCTCAATTTATGTGACACTTTGACTTGGCATGGTGTTTAAGAAAAAAAAGGAAGACTTTTGAAATTTGTGGTCTAAAATCATTCGTAGATATTTGTGTCGCTGAGAATCATTTCATTAAGGGTAAAAAGAAAATTTTAAAGATAAATTGTTTTCAATTTAAGTAGGTGACATTCTTTTCGGGACGGACCAAAAAGGAAAGAGTGTCACATAAAATGGGCGGAGGGAGTATATAACAATGCACTCACTTCAGAAAATTCCTGGATAAATGACTCTCTTTCATTCTCCACAATATCCAATTCTTTCTGGAGAACTTTGATGAACTGCAAGGCAAGTAATATACATTTTAGGTTCATATCAGTGTCTTCCAAGCAAAGCAAGTGATAGAATACGAGTTTTAAGTTCAAATGTGATGTAAAAGACATACTTGCTCAGTTCGATCCTCAGCAATAACTTCGTTGAAACCAGCATCTCTGAGCATCTATATTGTGAAATTATCGAGTAACACTGTCATTCGAAAAACACTAGCAAAGAAAGAGGATTGGGACACATTCATTTTATATAAATGTTTACCTGTCCATATGCTTCAACATCATGTAAATCGTAACCTCTTTGTTTGATATACCCTGCAAATTCTTCGGATGGTGTTCCTGCCTTTTTGCAATAATCACTTATGAGGACTCTGCCTCCAGGCTTGAGCCACTTATAGAATGATCTGAATAATGCAGGCTTGTCCTGAAAAAACTCGATAATTATTCAACCGTTAGGATGAGAAAGAAGTGTGGCAATGTAATGTTGAAGATGACTAAAACATTTAGAACAGGTGCAGAATAACCAAGAAAACGAAATGTCATGTTGTATAGAGAGACTGCTGAGTACCTGGATGTGCAGGATAGTGTCTCGGCTGTATATCACATCGAATGATCCTTCATGATATGTTTTCATTGTGCAATCAGCAACCTCAAATTCAACCATGCATTTGTGACCAATAGCACGTTCGAAGGCCAATGAGATCATGTTAACTGAGAGATCAATGCCAACAACATGAACATCATACTTTCCAGCCATGTAAAAGTCACCTCCACCGATGCCACAGCCAACATCAAGGACCTTTTCGCCAGGTTGAAGATCCAACATGGCAACAAATTCTTTGGTGGTGTCTGTTAAACAAATACAAATTAAAGATCGTATAGGATATTGCATACAACAAACAACAACATTACCCCAATGCCTCAAAGGCTCCCGCCCATTACGGGGTAAGGGGGGGGTCGGATGTACGCAACCTAATCTCTATGTTTAAAAATATAGCGCGACTATTTCCGGATGACCCATGATGAGCGTCGAAAGTTGCATTGACTAATTGCTACTTCACAATTGAAAGAAGGGCAGATAGTTTAAAGAGTCATTTTGCTTTATTCCATCATACCCCAAAGCCAAAAAATAGTGAATCTTTGGCTCCATCCGAGATTGATGGAATAGTATAGGATATTGCATAAAGTGACATAAATGGAGTTTGAGACTTAAACAGAGAAAAGGCTCGATCCAAGAAGCATACCAATTCCTCCTGTGCTGACAAAGCCTGGCCCGAAGACACGTTCATATCGCAGTATGCCATTGGACTTGTACTGAACAGTATCCAAGAAATGCTGGAATCCTCTATCTTCCTCAGAACGAACTTTTTGCCATATCCAACAAATCTTCAAGTTGCAAGAAACAAGAACACATTGATTTAATTTGTCAAGTGAACGATAACTGACAAATGAGTAATGATGATAGCAAAGTCATACCTCATTTTGATTCCTTTTATTTCTTACATAAGTTTCCATGCACTTATAACCGATAAGAGAAAGTTCATACGATTTTCCAGCATCATCCTTGAAATTACATTCTTGGAAAACCTGCATTAAGTTACGATCATAAGAAGATTATCAAACAACACATTCAAGTAGTTTAAGCTGAATAAAGAAAAAGTATGTGACTATTTTGAAGGATCTTTTATGCAGTCGTAATACAAGGACTTGAACAATAGCATTACTAGACATAACGGTAAGTGAGTGTTCATCCTTAACTTTCAAATGCACTATCATTGAATACATCTAGAAACTTAATTTGAAATTCTTCATATATTTGCAGAAAGAGATTGTTCATTTACGATTTACCCCAAAAATGTTTTTCTTTTCAGGCAAATAAAGATCGCAATAGACATGGAATGGATGTAAAACTCTAGTAACTCATGCGTTAGTATTTGAGTGTGAATGAAAAGAACACTTTTTAGAATGACCTTTGTATAAAATCTAGGCTCTCGATAGTGAGTCGGGTTGTTCTTTCCCTTGTGGTCTCCTGATTGATGGAAGCATGTCTCTCTAAAAAATATACAGCCACCAACTTTCAACCATTTGACCATTCTCTCCGCAAGGTCCTGCACCTGCAAAAACGAACAGAAGCACCAAAATGATATTCGATGAATCATGTCAATTCAGATATCCCTGTGCCATTGACATAGTTCAGTATGTGTCTATCATACTTGACTTTTTAGCTCAATCGTGACTTTCACACAATCCGGTCATAAATTTTGTATTATGTGCAACCTTATAGAACTTTTCATGTAGAAAACAGGACAAAATTACCTCTTCGTCAGAAAGATACATCAGTAGCCAGTTAGAAAATATCAAGTCCACCGATCCAGGTAAAAACGTCAAATCTGGTGAAGTTACATCAGCACACATAAACTTGGCATTCTTGTGGTGCCCGTTGGTGCTTTCATTCTGCAAGAAAGCAAATGAATAGATAAACAAGTATATGAAAATCCATTCATTAAATTTGTCGTCACTTATCTAGAACGAAGTAACAAGTGAATCTCAGAACCAACTCATTCATAGGTTCATATAACAAAAACAAAAAATTCAAACGCCCCAAAGGAAGAATGCCACTAACCTTCTTAATCACTTCTCCAATAAAGTCCACTGCTACAAGCTCCCCAGCCTTCTCAGCTAAGTCCCCTGTGAAACGACCAATACCAGCACCCAATTCCAACACGGATTTCCCTTCATATGAGGGCAGCAGTGAAAGCACCTACATGACAAATATCAAATATTTGAGTCGAATGGCCAATACATTTTCATTCAGCAAATCTTATGAATTCACAAAATGAACCATAATATAATGTAAGCGCTTTCACATGACTTTGAATCCGAAACCTATCATGGTTTCATCTATTTTTTTTACTCTGCAGGCTTAGGGAAAACTTGGGATATTTAAAGTGGATTGTACTTGGGGATGTGATACTGTTCCTTGTTTTTTTCATAGTGAGGAAAACTCTCTACTTCTGCCTCGAGGATATTGACAGAACTTCCTTAAATCCTTGTGTTATTTCTTCTTCTTTATTTACAGGCTAATTAACCATTGATTTTCTTCAACACTTTATCTAATGAAATAGAAAGCCCCTAGTAACAGGCATGAGAAAGAAGATATTGCCACTCTTGATCCAACGACTTGCCTCTCGCAGAAATGCAGGGTAAGGCTATATACAATAAACAGATCCTTGTTGGTTCAGCCTTCCTTGGGACTCGTGCATATCGGAAGCGTAGTGCATCAGGCTGCCCTTTTTAAGAGAGGGCAAAGAATCGTTACTAAGGAATCACAAGCAAGCACCCCCAAGGAATACGGAATGAAATTATACAAAAAGAAGCAGAAACATATATATATATACCTCAGGCCTGTCCTGTTTATCAAGATCAGATGCTTCAGAATCAAGCATCATTGCCTCCAAATTGAGTTCAGAAGTTTTCTCGATCCAATTACTCTTTTGAATCTCACGCTCATTTTCTACCGCTACACACAACACATTTATACTCAAAACATCAGCAAATTTTCAATTCAAACCAAAAACGAACAAGTTAACTGTTTGCACTCTCTCATCCAAAAAACATACAATTAGATAAATGACACATTTACTTTGTTTATGGACTTAATTTTTGAAGTTGTTAATATATACTACAATTTGTTGCAAATCTGTAGGCTTTTTAATATATTACTATAAATTTATGCTAGACGTCGAAAGTATTGATTCAGATGAACCTCATACGGATACTCTGCATCCGCCTCTAGTCATAGAGACTGAACTCGAGACGTTCTACCTGTTCTGCTATCATGTTGAAGTGCGTGCATTGTGTCATGTAAAAGTTTTAAGTTGTTATTACTACTATTCATTACCTGGAGACATAGTTGATAGAAGCTTCAGTACACAGGTTAACAACCTTCAACAGCAAAACGAGATCTAGAAAAGGACCTTGATCTACAAGTACTAATTCTGCCTCTCTGCTGCATCAAATTAACCAAAATATGTTAATCGATTTGCTTCGCACTGGCTTTGCCTCTTTATAGACCGCGACAAATTCATTGAAAACACAACCCTGCTGATACTTTTTTGGTGATTCTAAATTAACTTATAAATACTCCCTCCGTCTATTTTTATTTGATCACTGTACTACGTGCAATAATACTTGTTCATTTAGTAAAATTATCTCTATGTGTCAAGTCAATCGTGGACAACTTTTGTTGAACAGAAAGCGGGGTATAGTATACCATATTTGTTAGTACCGTTGAACTTCAGCTTTGATGAATCATGAGCAAGCTTATGTTTTTTTGTTTATCAGGGAAAAAGGTGAGTGATATTTATTTTAAATTTAGTATTAATCTTTCTTTTCTCCATATTGGTAGGCTAGTGGCTGAATATTTTTGTTTTAGTTTAATAAAAAGCTTAATATTGGATCAAGAGAATATTATATTTCGTGGTCACCTTTCTTGGGAGCATATTTTAATGATAAAAGAAAATCATACAGTTTTATCATTAATCTGGTTTATTTTTTTTAATCATTTCTCATTTCTTTTTAAGATGCCATGAGATTTTTCATTTACTTTCACTTAGGTCAATTTCATATTTTGTCTAGGCTTAATCAAATTTATTTAAATCGACATACATTTTATCTTTTTTAAAATTTATTTTATTGGACTATATTGAGTACATTGTTATTGATTTCCTTTTTGGATCCAAACATTAAAATGCACAGAAATACATCTTTTGAATATTAAAAAGATATATTTCAGGAACCAACAAAAAACCAAGGCCCCATTCTTCTTCATTTTCATTTATTTTTGTGGGAATATTCTGGTTTTATATCTACTAGCCCTTCGAGGATGTGTAAGGGCGTGCAGATATAAGAGACGTTTAGATAAATCCGAGAAACCAACCCTTTGGACCATAAATTATACACCAGTTGGGAATCTCTTTATTAAATGCATAATTTGAAGATTATGAATTTCTAAGTAAATTTTAAATTAATATAATAAAATATTTAAATAAAAATTATTGAGCTCACATAAAGCATAATCAATTCTCTAAATTCTACGCCATATTCACTTTACATGTCATTCATCCACCATTAAAGTTTGTTAATTATTATCCAACTTTTCTTTTAAAGTAAAGGCACATGAGCTAATAAGAAAGTGATTCTTTTTCTCTTTCTGTTTATATAAAGGATAAGTTGTATTATAGATGTCATACAAAGCAGTTTATTGGAGATGTATGGTTATAAAACTGGTGGCCTACGTGCATGGGTTCAATAATTAGTGCAAAATATGGCCAGGTAAAATATTACTATTATAGAAAAGATGAACAAATTTGGCTATGTTGCTTTTGGCTCTTCAAAGATCTTACCGCAACCATGTTGAATTCTCTAGAAATATATTACTTTTCCTTAAAATATTAAACATTTCTCACAGAATTTTTTTAATGACAAGGAGAGTCCGCAATCCCACATTAGTATGATATTATCCACTTTGGGCCAAGTGGACACGGATTTGTTTTTGGGCACCTCCGAAAAGGCCTCATACTAATGAGGTTGTGTTCAACCTTATAAGTTGGTCATTTGTTCTTTCCACAACCAATGTGGTAGGAGTTTGCATCCCAACAGTTATTAGTGTTATAGAATGTAAATGTCTCTGATCCTTTCACAATATATCAACTTTTGAAATTGTGATTATTACTTATATCTCATACCTTTTCTAATTTCCAGATGCCTGTATATGTATATGATGATAATTTTTTCAAGAATGGCATAGCATGCTAAATATGTAGAACTAAACTACATCATCTGTAGCCCCATATATTATATGACTAAAGCAATTTCAGTAAATTACTAGACAAAATATAAATTGTTCAAATCACATTTTACTAAGCTGTAGACCTTCTGTTGTGCAGAGTACAAAGGCATATTGGCCTATATATTTCAAGCTCGAATATCAGATCCACGAAGAGTTGAAGGGATGTGGGGCGAACCAGTTTACAGTAAGCAATACAAGACAGCAACATACGCATTCTATTTACGCTTGGCGCCAGGAAGCTCAATCCACTGAAGTTGCAGTTCAACCTCTCCACATTCCACGTTTCTCAATCGCAGGCACATATCTTGCACAACTTTGTCGTCTTGCCATACCACTTTGCTCTCTTCAGACAGACAGTTTGACCTGCATGGCATTACTCTTGTGATCACTGTGCCACATGGGAAGGAGTCTAATTCCATTTTCAGAGCATCTAAGAACGGCTTGATGTCAAATTCTGCATCTCCCATTTTGTCATCCTTGCTGAACATATCGTGATCGTATACAGTCTGAAAGCAAACATAAATGCAAAATCAGCTGAAAAAATTGCATGCTTAAAGGATCAATTGAGAGCACTCCGAAAAACCTTGTTGAAAAGAGAGCACTATTCTACTGAACTAATAGGTTTTATCTTTCATAATCTCCAGCAAGTAATAAACTTTACCAGCGTAACAGGAAGATTTTCATCTGAAACAGAAAGGGTCAGATCTTCATTCCACTCAGGATTAACATCCTTCTTTATAACTCGCGTCTTCAGTTTCTGCATTGAAATTGTGAAAGCATGCAAAGTTAAAAGTTGACACAAGAGCAATAAATAAATGCCAAAAATACAACTTATCATGTCCCAGGCAGTTCGAGATATTGTGAATCTACTCACAAGAAAGAATCATTATCATTTATCAAGAACCTTGAGTAAAAATACATGTATCTGTGGTCTGATTCTGCCTCACTACAACAATAGCTTATATATAATCCTTCGTTTGATAAAGCTTAGTATTTCAACTGAAGCATGCATTAGGTAGAAGCAATTGAGCATTCAGGACATAATTCCTTCCAATACTTAATATAGAGCATGTAATCCATCAAATCACACCCATTCTACTTGGAAGATCAGAGGAATCTAAACGAAACAGGTTAGAATGTCAAGCTGCAGGGGCTTGTGACTTACATTGCATGTTCGCAGCAGTTTTGTGAGTTCTAAAAAGTCCATTTAACGGTTTTAGCTATAAGTTAAAATCTCCCTATCTTTTTCCATCATGAAAAAGAGGACTTCTTTTCATCAGCGAAGAAAGTTGGACCTTTTAAACTCGTTCTGAATCCCAATATATCAAAATATCAAAAACTAAATCACAACCATATACCTTTTAAACATATTTTCCTTACTCCAAGAGAGAATGAATATCATACCATCTCAGTAATAGTGGTACTTATTAAACTAACGGGCTTATCCCTCTACGCACATGAAAGCAGAAAACACTCTAGTACATAGTTGAGTAAAGCAGTGCCAAATAGGGATGAAATAGTTCATCTACTACCCAAATAATGTAGTTATCACCGAAAATTACCAGTTAACGGAGCAGAATATTTTCATAGATCCATAAGAAATCTCTCCGCCTGCTCCTTAGTGTCCAAGAGTGGCTACAATCAAAGACAAACTACATCTAGCTCATCTTATCCAATTTTTTACGTTCCAAAACTTGTGCACTTCATATGGCACCAAACTTCTTAAAAAATGATTTGCGAATGCACCCTAACACACTGAATGCAGCCATGGATGTCCTTAGTTCTGCGTCATTAGTAAAACCCCATATGATGTGGCGGAGGAGAGATGGGTCATATCTCCTCCGCCATATCTTCTAGAATTCAAACACTAAAGGATGATAGAAATGTGTTAACACTGAATAGAATTCAACAATCCCTTTGAAGCTCATTTTTCACATACTTGGCTATCTTAACTGGAACTTAACAAGATAAAAAATACCACAGAACAGGATTGTCCAAACCTTATAAAGAGTTCACTCATCTTATTAATCATTGCCCAAGCAGAATTTTCAGGACCCAATATTGAGTGAGATAATACAGGATTGCCCGAGTAGTTCATCTGTCTCATTAACCACCAAAGTGAGACTTTTTTCATTCTTCAAACACATACATTCGACTAATTGGGGTTTGTCTTCAATAATATCCATTTCAGAAGCAAATAATAAAAGCACAATCCAGAAGAATTAAAATTGAAAGAATCGCAAAAATGTAAAAAAATATATATATATAAAAAGGAAGAATTGTGAAGGGACCTGTCTGCCCATTTTGACAACAATGTAGGGATCACTGCTGCGGACATCGCGTACAGCGAGGTTTATGCCTCTCTTGATTTTGATCCTTAAAAGACCCAAAAGCTTGTCCATTAACGATTTTCCTCCTTTACCCTCTCCCTTCTTTATAATTTTTTCTTTTATATTTTCCTAAAAATAAAAGTAGAATACTTAATGTTTTGCTTAATTAATAAGAAAAGATAAAATCTTTGATTTTTTTTTTAATCCTTACCACCCTCCTCACCAAGTTAAAGTCTTCCTCTGATGAATCTGAAAAGATGGAAAAAAACAAGAAAGTTATTAGCAAAAGTAAATACACATCAGAGAAAATAGTCACAATTTAGATATTTTAAGAGTATGAATTGAAGAAATTCATATATTAATATAGATCAAATTTAAAATTTATGATTTAAAATTCTGGATTAGTCAAATTAATCCAGCTCATGTTGATTAAAAAAATTACAATGTTAACTATATTCTTTGCCCTCCAATAAAAAATCAGAAAATGAAATGTTAATTTTGACTTTTCCACTTAGGGGCCACACGTGGCAGGTGACGGGAGAACAAATATATTTTCCTCCTAACATGGATTGTGACAGAGTGACAAAAACTCCTTTATTCTAAATCATAGGTTTCGAGTTTGAATCTTCTTGAATATTGAGTTATCTTTGTCAGGAAGTGTTTTACTTCCTAATGTGAAACTTTTCAATGCAAATTTATATTTAATTACACTTTAATATTGATATCGGACACCGAGTAGAAAAACCAAAAAATATTTTTTTAAAAAAAACTGAATTTTGCTATCTTAATATCCAATGAAGAAATTATATGAATTTTGCTTGTTTCAGGTGGGACGCTTCCTATAATGCCACATAAATATTCAATGAAGAAATTATATTTCACAAATGAAAAACTAGAAAGAAAAAAAATATGTATATAAAGTTTCAAATCCCCCCGACATGAGAGGTAAAATTTCAAATTTCATGTATGACATTTTAAAATTCTTTTGAATGTAGATTCTAATTTCGCCATTGTTTATCACGAAATTAAGGATCCAATTCCAATAAAATTCTGACAAAAATAGGGAAAATAAATAAAATTGATTTTATGTACTTGGAAAAGAAGGCAATTAGAAAAATTCATATGTAAATTAAAGTTGGTAATTGATACTTACATATGAATGATCTTCTTTATGAAGAGGAAGAAGGTAATGCCTATTTTGTGTATTTCTTGGGGGGGTTATGGAGTTTTACATGAAACAAAAAAGAAAAAAATATGATGAAATTGAAGGCAAGGCAACAAGTTCGAAAATATGTTGTTAATAGGAATTGTGGTTCTTGTATATATGATTTATTTAAAATCAGTGCTTAATTCTAATCCATTAGGCAAACGATTTTAGCGATATTTATAATATTTACGATTTAAGTCTTTTCATGGTCTTCTCTATTTATAGTTAATAAGTTAATTTATTATTTCTAAAAAAATGAACGGTATTAATGAAATTAAAGTCATCTAGAAGGGAAAAAATAGAATTAAACCTCTTTGAGCAAAATTGTCTTTTATAATGGGGTAAAGTCTATGAATCAAATTACAAAACGTGGTTGAATTGAAATAAGAGAAACATTTGTTCTTCTTACTTTAACCCGAGAAAATCTTGGGATCACAGTCATCGGCAGACTTAGGTCGATATTGCCCCAATACAGTTAAAGTCGCTCTATAATTGGGCCCTAAATGTGTAATAATAGGATATATTTGAGTCACTTTCATAATCAGAGATATTTAAGTTCTAAATGACAAGGTTAAGAGGTATATCATGTTCTTTTCTTTTTTTAAAAAAAAAAAAATACTGCATATGATGGATATATATGGCTAAATATATCTATAATCCTAACATAGGAGAAAACTAATATTAAGCATTGTCTTGACATCAACGAATACAAAGAGGAGGCACCATAGCAAAGATTGTAAGCAAAATTATAATAAAAACGCATTGAAATATGAGATAATCATAACAGATGTATTGGATAGAATTTATTAGTTAATTTTTATAACTCAAAGTAAGACTTGTTTTAACTTAACATATGATAAAATGTTCTTATTAACCTCAACACATAAACTTTTGATTCTTATTGGATATGATGTGTATATTGAGGCTAACACTTATAATTAAGGGTGATGACATTTCATGTAATTAATTAACTAATTTATGTAATGAGTTTTTTAAAGAAGATATGCTTGCAAAAGCTCTTTCAAATTTGTGAGATAAAAGTGTTTCATAAAATATTTTATCATTTGTTCAGGTCATTCATGAAAACAAGTCATAATTCGAGTGTCTAGAAAAAATTTACTGGTGACTTATATTATATAACATTGACTAATCAAATACAGTGAAAAACAGGTAATATCATTAAGAATTGTAGTAAGATGAATATAATAATACATATCATCTTTAATTAAAACAAGAATGACTCGACAGAATTGGTGATAGATCCAATGTAAAACCTTAATAAAAAAATCTCAAGTATATTTAAAGTACTTACTTGTGTATATATTGCACGTACATCTCATAGTTACATATGCATCCCTTAGGTCACACGTACGTACATCCAAAATAAGCATATCTTAAACTAGCACTTAGCAGACCATGTAAGAACAAAGAACAGATATAAATACAAAGCGTGAAAGAAACTAAAGAAAATGATGTTATTAAACAAACCTAACAATATAAAATGAATCAAAACTTCAATAAAGGAAATCATATGAACGAAAAATTATTAGTTCTAATAGTAATGCTATTTAATTTACATGTGATATTGGCACGGCTCAATTGAATTACAAACTCTACGATCTTAAGTAAACATTGTAATCTTATTGAACCGCACCAACATCTCATATGGTTAGATCCAAAATGGTAAATTACCTCAAAACACACTTAACAAGTTGATTATCTAATTTGATTTTTATATAGTCAAAACTGCCTAAAGCATACAGGTAATGTTATATAGTAGCAAATTCTTATAATATGTCCAAAAAGGAATATGTATAGTTTTATTTGTTAATCTTAGTGGCATCATGAATTTACGATTTACATTGACATTGATTGTATCATTAACAAACGAACCAAAATTCTGATAGATTAGTTTTAACAGTCGATTTAGCTCTTTTTATATTTATTATTTATAATAATTTAATAGATTACTCATATCCTTCGATGGCTTTTGAGAATTAAGCAATATTAAGGAATAATTATTTAATTACACTCCTTTATTTATCATATTTTTTGTTATTTTTATTCATTTTTAAAAATTTCAAAAATGTCTTCTTTTCATCAGAATACATTAATTCAACAATTCGAATACATTAATTCAGTAATCCTGATACATTAATTCTGATTTTTAAATTATCTTTACGTTCAATATATCATGCTTTAATTAAATATTACCTACTGATACTTCAAAACCCTAATTTTATATCTAAATCGAATCGGAATAGGATAAAGAACGCACGAAGGATCAGAGAGAAAGAGGAAAAAGGAATACTTAAGCTGATTCCAAGATGTATGATTGAATCAAAATGATTTGTATGCCTACTTTACCTACTTGACGAAAGGGAACGAACAATGTTTCATTTCCGGGTTTATGAGTTGAACATAGTTACAAATTGATAAATCTAACTAATATGAGTTGAACTATGTTCAGTTCGTTCGACCACAGAATTGAATTAATGTATTCATGTATCTGAATTACTATATTTTTTAATGAATTTCAAAAAAAAAATATAAAAAATAATAATCAACTCTTTATGTGATTTATGTAAACTCTACTAATAATAATTTACTCTGGTTCTCCGGAGTGATCGAAGGGAAAGTGACAAACACAAACACCACAAACATATGGACAAAAAAATATTTACATGACTTTAATTTATGTATTTATATTATTAAGTCTTGCCGTCCAAGTCAAAAACATTTTATTGGTGACGGTTAACATGGAGATATCTTACCAACCAAATCAAAAATTAGAATACATTGAAAATGCCATTAAGAATTTCCAATGTCAAATTCACAATCTACAATTTTGGACTTTTAAATAATTTGTTTTTAATTTGTGAAATTTCAGTTCTTAATTTAATTTGGACAAAATTAGTTTTTATATTTCAATCTAATTTATTTGTTGCGTACTAATTTTTTTAGTTTAATTTTTGCTTATCTTTTACAATTGATAAGTCAATCTCTTAATAACCAAAGAAGTATTAACATTAGATGATTTTTTATTTATAATTTTAGTATTTTATATTTTACGATGTCATAGGTTATTTAATTAGCTTTTTTTTAATTCACTCCTACAAACATTAGATATTTCTTTTTTTTTTTCATCTTTACATGTTTTTTTTTTTTTATAAAAAGACTAATCAAGTAAAAAAAATTGATATACCTATGTCGCAAAATAGAAAAGTATTTAAAATATTTATGAAATTTGTTAAAATAATTGAAAGCATTCCATCAATCTCGGATGGAGCCAAAGATTCACTATTTTTTGGCTTTGGGGTAATGATGAAATAAAGCAAAATGACTCTTTAAACTATCTGCGCTTCTTTCAATTATGAAGTAGCAGTTAGTCAATGCAACTTTCGACGCTCATCATGGGTCATCCGGAAACAGTCGCGCTATGTTGTAAACATAAAGATCAGGCTGCATACATTCTACCCCTTACCCCGCAATGACCGAGAGCCTTTGAGGCATTGGGATAATGTTGTTGTTGTTGTTGCTGCTAAAATAATTGAAAGCAAATATATGGAAAATCTAGTACTTTAAGTACGATTAGAATTTTACTTTAATTAGTTAAATTTCAATCATTCATTATTAGTTATAACACATGTATTCCATCCTCCAACAATGTAACTTTGAAAGAGGAAAAAAAGAAACACTTATAGTATCACATTCACAAGGGGGAAAATCTATAATCAATAATATATGGAAGTAAAAAAGAATAGTACATTAATTAATTGTTTTCTGATGGTATTCAATCAATCATCTTAATTCAAACATCTTAATCTAAAACTCAACGTAAATGAACATGCAAATAGAAATAAATTAATTTTTTATTAATTTAGAGAGCATTTGTTTATTTGTGCCCATTCCAAAAGAAGCAAAAAATATTTTTTAAAAAACTAATGTGTAAAATAATAAATTCACATGACTGCATGACCCCTAACCACCAAAAATATTTTTTAAAAAATATCTCATACAACGCCACCCATTACTATCTTTTAGTATTTATGTTTTAATTAAGTGCATTATATTAAAAATGCTAGAACATCAGTGCCCGAGCATCAATTTATATGATATAAATAGAATTTGAAAAGTTAATTAAATTTTAATATAATTTTTTGTTGGGGAAGCAACGATGAAACATAACGGAAGCGCAAAACAATCTTTTCCCCTAAATAAACAAAACGAATGACAAGACACAATGAACTTTCAAAATTTCCAGCAGCAACAGATCAGTAAAAAACAACGAAAATAAAGTAGAGAACACACAATTTACGTGGAAACCCCAAATTGGGGAGAAAACTACAGGACCATTTAATAACGATCCGAAAACTTCCACTAATCACCAAAACCAAGTGGGTACAACAAGTTCCCCTCTCTAGTAAACACTAGAGGGCAAATAGAATCTTCAAGGAACATCCTTGGCAAAACAACAATCAACAATTTCACCAAAATAAAGTAAAAAATCTGAAAACGCAGGTCTGAAAAATGCAGCAAGAAAACGACCTTCCGGGTATCAAAATGAAAAACTGATTCTTGGAGTCATAGAAAAGAGGGTCACAAACAACATACTAAAATTTGAGGACGAACGGACTCTGTTTGGCCTTCGATCCGGAAGGAAAACCAGCTGCTTGAATAGTGTAGAAAATGCAGATTTTTTCTGCTGCTTTTGTTTTGTTTTTTTTTTTGCTAACTGATCTGATTTCACTGCTTTTCTGCTACTTTTATATTCCACATAAACAAATAAAATGGGCCAAGAAAATAATCATAAATATTGGGCTTAAAGTAGTCCAATTTAAAGAGCCCAAATTAATTGGGCTATCCCTCCATGCAGGAGGGATATTTCCTAACAAATCTCCCCCTCTCTCCTATATGGAGTAAGCAATCAAACCGGCCTTCTCTCGACAAAACATGAGCCTCTCCTTTGGCAAAGTCTTGGTCAACATATCTGAACAATTATGACTTCTGTGAATCTTCACAAGTTCAAATGACTTGTCCTTCACAGCTTCTAGAATCCATTGATATCCTTTCTTAATATGTTTGGTTCAAGAATGAAAAGCGGCATTCTTGGCAAGGTGGATGGCACTCTGAGAATCACAGTGAAGAAGATAATTATCTTGTTCCAAACCAAGCTCCTCAAGAAAATTTCTCATCCATAATAACTCCTTGCCTGCCTCAACAACTGCTATATATTCTGCCTCAGTAGTGGACAAAGAAACACACTTCTGCAATCTTGATTGCCATGAAACTGTAGCTCCAACAAATGTCATCAAGTATCCCGAGGTAGACTTTGCAGTATCAATATCTCCAGACATATCTGCATATGTGTGCCTAGCTAACTCAGGTTGTCCAATACCAAAACATAGACAAACTTTGGAGGTACCTCTAAGATATCTGAGAATCTACTTCACGGCTGCCCAGTGCTCTTTATTCGAATTCGACATGTAGCGGCTAATAACCCCAACTAAATGTGCAATGTCTGGCCTTGTACATACCATAGAATACATCAAACTGCCCACGACGGAAGCATAAGGCACCTTATTCATCTCTTTCTTTTCTTTCTCACTTGAAGGACACTGATCCATACTCAACTTCATG
>JAABOM020000096.1:19138945-19155417 GCA_011800125.2 Solanum clarkiae | reverse complement strand
AGAGTCATTTTGCTTTATTCCATCATACTCCAAAGCCAAAAAATAGTGAATCTTTGGCTCCATCCGAGATTGATGGACATATAATGCATGTATATGACTGTACAAAATTTGTACAACAAATTAGAATTGAAATTCAGTCTAAACCTATAAATAATGAGTATTTTTATAAAATATAAAAACTTGAATAATTTTTAAGAATTTTCCAAATACTAGAATCTGACCAAAATATATTTATCAAATAATAACAAATTATATGATCAAATATTAGCTCTCATTTTTTTTAAAATTTTTCCAAATATATTTGTAGACCAAATGACACCTTAGGATACTAGATAAATAAAAATAAATGAGAAAATATTGACTTCAAAAACATGTTTCTTTTTATATTATGTGAACTCATGTATTAAAAGAATTAAATAGTGCATTAACTTTCATATTTGCATCTCCACGAATTCTTAGAATATCCCCTTTCCACTTGATTTTCGTATTAAATCAAATTTTACTACATAAATCTATTACGTCATTCTTATTTTTATTTTTTTCGTCGGTAAGAAGGAAGTGGAAACGCAAAGGGAATTATAAGACTAATGCATTGTTTTCTCATCTTTAGGAAAATTGATTTAGAAAAAAAAAATGGAAATGTTTTTATTTTTTTAATTTTTTTTGTATTTGTCTTTGAGATTTTAAAACCCCAGAATTTCGAAATTCCCCCTTATAAATAGAGAATTCCAAGGTAGTCAAGTCTTTTCTTGATTGTTTCATTTTAGCCCCTATACCTTCTCTCTTCGTTGCTCTCACCATTTTCCGATTCTCCAGAGCACACAGTGGACTACAGAGTCTTCTTCACTCCAAACCAAGTTCTGCAATCTGTCAATCTCCATCAATGTTCTAGTCAAGCTTCACGCCCCTAATGCTTCTGCCATGGGGCTGTAATTCACTTCAACAACAACAAGAAGTAAGCAATAGCCATTATTAAACCCTAGGAATCATTATCAGCTAGTTTTCCGAAGATGGTTTTTAAAGCTCGATTTTTCTCATCAAAGAAATCCGACCCATCAAGCCCAGATGGATCTTCCGACAGTCCACGATCTCTTGGGTCCAATTCTCCGATCCGATCCGACAAGAAGAAGGCAAAGTCTGGTTCTACTTCCAAAGACAACTCTCCGATCACCCCATCTTCCATTTCAACTTTCAAAGATAAGAAAAAAGATGATAAAGGTAAAGAAAGTCCGAATACGAATTCGGCAAGAACCCATGAACCGGAGCTGAGACCGACGTCTGTATCAGTGTCGCCGATAGTGGCATCATCATTGGGGTTAAATAAGATAAAGACTCGATCTGGACCGTTGCCACAAGAGAGCTTTTTTGGGTATGCCAGCAGAGATAAGGGGAATTTACTTGGTTCTAGCAATTTGTCAAAGAATGTAGCTGGCGGCCGGGGAGATGGCGATGGGCCGTCGAGTTCTGTTTTGAGGAAGAGGGATGAGAGGATGTCACTGATGGGTTCGGGGGAAAATGTAGATAACAGGAGCAATTCAGATAGTATGACCTCAGAGAGCGGTCGTTCAAGGGATCAAAGCCCGCACGTACCTGGCCCATCTAGGCTGCGGACTGGTGAATCATCTTCTGATGCAGGTGAAGTAGTTGTCTTTATTACCAAAAGCAAACTGTAGTCATTTGGCAACTGGCTTGAGCTATGTACAGTTGATCTTTTAAAATGAATGTTTATCTGATTAAGCATGTAAAGATTGGTGAGTGCTGTGTTACTTCAAGACACCTACTGGCTTAATTTGTGAATACTATTAGTTGTGTTTGAAAGGCTAACATTTTATCACTTGGGGAAGTAAAAATAGCAAATGCTGATCCAACTGGAAAATTCAATAAAATAGGCTTAATGATCCAACACCTGAAACACTAGAGAGATGTCCTTAAACTCTTTTTGAACTGTGTGATTTAATAGGTTATTCTTTGACTCACATTAGCAAACTGAATCATGCATTGGTGCAATGTGGGTTTTCATGGAGATCTTGATTGTTAGAATATCAATCATCTAATCAAATCGAACTATAGTTTATAGTTCTATTTTGATTCGATTGATGTGTCAGTTAATAGTGATGGTTGTAGCTCCAACTATATTTCTCTTGAGTGAGTTTTCTTTAAGAACAGGGAGAACATGGCAGCTGCAGTGCCTCTCACCTTGTAAACTTTCCTTAATGTCATAGAGATTGAAGGAAAACTATGGAGGAATAAGATTTTGTTGATAATTTTGTCTTGCACTATAACCCAACTTTTGTGGGTTGCTAATGCGAAGCATTGATATGTTTGGTTTCTGCCTTGTCACTTGCTTCCCAAGTAATTTCCACGGAATAGGAAACAAGGAATGAAGCAGCTGTATTTCTTCTTTAGAGATTCTGCTAGGGAACATAATTGGTTTCTTACTTGGCCTCATTTTTCTTTTGTGGGGGTTGGGAGGTTTACAAAGGGAAGTTTAGAATGGGTATGAGTGTATGGCAAGATCTTATCCTCCAAGGATGATCCTCATTGTTCTAAACTACTACATTGGCTAACATGAAGTGGATCAGTTAGCTTTCCGTGGACCAACAAAGCCCTGTCATGCCTGGTTGAATGCACAAAGCTATGCCGTGGTTGGCACTTGGTTGAGTGCTGCATACCATGCGTGCCATCTCGCGCTGTACTATCACTCTTGTGTGCAGTGATGGTCTTTCCCATGCATGTCTCCTTTATGGTATTCATCCCAGCTGTGCCATTGACATAGCTGTCCTGCCACGTCCTTGACATTCTAAGTGGCTTACGTGGTGCACCACACTCAGCCACCATAACTGATGACACCAATAAAACTGTATGGTAAAATTAGGGTGATGGTATGAATATTTTTGGCTTCTGTGCTGGCACTTGTTTCCAAGTTCTCTGGATAAAAGGAAATAAATGATTTAAAAACACCTATACCGGTAGTTTAAGAAATTTAGCATTCATAATGTTTCTTCTAATTTTTTTAAGACCAATAATTTTTCTTTTGAATTATGCTGACATAATAGTAATAAGAAAACATAAAACAGTTAACCTCACAGATCTCTGTTGGCCCCGTAGAATGATAACATGGTCAAAGATGCATGACAGGGTTAGGAGTAAAGCGTTGGCTGAGCAGTGATACTCAAATACATTTCACCTTTTAGGTTCACGGAATCATCATCCAAAAGTAATAACTGCATATTGAGTTTAGATTAATTCATTAATGTTCTTAATTTTCAGGATTAATTTTGTTGTTGCATTAGTTTGCATGTTTATCCATATTTGGTGTTTTTCCTAGTCTTCTGTGATACCAAAAGAAGCAGGAAGCATACGGAAACACCATTTCCATGATTAAATAGTGCTAAAAGCTTTTGCATTCTTCACTTGTATTTTTTTTTTTGGGGGGAGAAAAGGTAAGTTGTACTATAAATAAAAGGAATACTCCCGAAGTATACCAGTAATACTTACAATCAAAAACACATACTGAGACTTTCCTCCAGTGAAATCATAAGTAATCTGAAATACTAGGGATATCCTCATCTTCTTGATGATATTCACATTTACACTAAAAATAAAAAAGAACCAAACAATTCAGCTTCATCTTCTCCATAGAGCAGCTCTTATTCTCAAAACATCTCTGGTTCTTTTCCAACCAAATAGTCCACCAAATGCAAGCTGGGACAATCTTCCATCTGTCCTTGTGCCCCAACTGATTTCCATCCTATTCCAACACGTCAAAGCTTCTTCTATGTTAGCATAAACCAACTGATGCTCCTTGTGTGGATGAAAATCTGTCAAAGTTTCAGTGTCTCTGCAGTGTAAGAAGACTTGATTTAGTGTCTCTGCCTCACTTTCACAAAAAATGCACCTGGAGCTCAACTGAGTACCCCTCTTCATAAGGTCATCCTGAGTGAGAGCAGCCTATCCTGCTTAACTTTCCATATCGTTTTCCACGGCTAGTTGCTTAGTTGAGTGTGTGCCCTCTGTGAGTTTCTATAAACTGATCCGACTGAAAATTCCCCTGTTTATTTGGAATCCACAATAGTTTGTCTTCATTGTTATTGAGGCCCTTTGCATTGCTCTAGGATGTTTAAAAATTCAACCATCCTACCCACTCTCTATCATTTAAATGCATTGTGAACCTTAACTTCCAACCTTGATCATCTTTCATCTCTTTAACAGTGGCCATTTTCTGTACTCAAATTGAACAGGTCAGGAAAGCTAACTTTGAGTGACTACTGTCCCATCCAAACTTCCTCCCAAAACAGGATTTTCCTTCCATCTCTTATCTTGATTCTTCACTTGTTTATAAATTTTGGCCATAAATTTCTGATTGTCCTCCAAACTCCAGTGCCGTATTTTTGTTTTCCTACCAGGGTGATCCATCTCATCTCCATTCCATATCTGGCATTTATGGTATCTTTCCATAGTGATTGTTCTTGATATGAAAACCTCCACAACCATTTCATTAGCAAACTGTGATTCTGTAGCTTAGAGTCTCTTGTTCCCAAGCCCCCTTCTTTCTTGCTAACTACAACTTGATCCCACTTGATCAAGTGAAACTTGTGATTGTTTGGGTCACAATTTCCTTGCCAAAGGAAATTTCTTCTGATGGTGTCCAACTCATCTCTTACACTTGCTGCATAGTATACACTGATATTATGTAGGCAGGCAAAGCATCAAGGACACTTTTGATGAGAATAACTCTGCTACCTTGGGATAGATATCGGATTTTCCAATTGGCAAGCTTCTTTTCTCATTGCTCCAAATACGTTGTTTGAGATGCTTTTTGATTTGCTCGTCTCCCAAAGGCATTCCCAAATATATTTTGGTCAGTTCTCCAATCTTTCGTTCCAAAATATTTGCCATATTTTTCAATCCTAGGCACCTCATTAATTGGGTAAATGAAGCTTTTGGCCCGATTAATGTGTAAACCTGAGGTTGCTTCAAACAATATCAGTATGACTCTTGAAAACTTCAGTTTGTCTATATCTGCATCGCAATGACAAATAAAGAAATACAAGAGAAGAATTTGCATTCTTTTCTTGTATTTGTTCCTTGTTTGTTATTGCTTAAATTCTCTTCGGCTCCCAAGGACCTGTTCTCTTTCGCCTTGCAGCATACTGAATCCCTATTAGCAGGCGTGTTTGAAAAGTCTAATGCAAAGTTAGTTTCCTATAGGTACAACTCTGATGAGAAATTGGCATTGGTTTGATAATGGACAAACATGGCTGATTCTCTCTCTCTCTCTCTCTCTCTCTCTCTCTCTCTCTCTCTCTCTCCCTTTTGATAAGTCTGGTAATCTCATGTTTCTGGCCCATACAGTATCATGGACGAGTTCTTCACGATTTTAACTAGTTGTACCTTATGCTTTGGGGCTCCCTTTCTTGGCTGATGGAATGTTGATTACCTCTATCTGCTAAGTATTTAGCAGTGCATTTATGGACAGATATGTAAATTGATCATTATGCATTTTAACAACTGAAGTCCAGTAAGGGCTAGTTCTCTATTGCAGCAAGTAGTCTAGGAATTGTATGAACGTCTTTGCTCTTAACCTTTTTTTTTTCTTTGGGGGGGGGGATTAACCTGGCTTTGCTCTTGACTATATGCAATATTTTATGATGGAAATTTGGCCGAGGCTGACAAGCGTTCATTTTCTTTCATTCAGCTTAAAAAAGAAAGCTATTTGTATGACTGCTAAAAGGTAACTGGCTTAATTATGTGTTATGGGAACTCTGATGAATATGCTTGGCCTTTGAAAGATTGATTTTATGCAAATTATACTTTTGAGAGTAATGCATGATATCATCCTAGAATTTAACTTCTACTTGATTGGTATTTTTATTGAAGTCTTGGTATTTTTAGTGACTTCATTTAGTTGTTTTGGAGATATCAAGATATATATGTGGACTGCATTAGTGAAGTTCACGTGGTTGCTTGAGGTGCAAGTTTTTTAATACTTTCTTATGTTTGATTGTTATGCAGGCCGATTCAGTTCGTCCGGGGGCTATTCTGGAGGTCTGAGGAGCTCAGATGCTTGTACTCCAGAATTGAAGGTACAGAGGATTAAGCTGTTGCATATGTTGGTTCTTCTCTTGCTATTGCATAATCATGACTCTAATGCTAGATGTTCTTTCTAGACATCTTTAGAATGCGACAACGCAAAGGAGTCTGAATCACCGCGCTTTCAAGCTTTACTCCGGGTGACTAGTGCTCCAAGGAAACGCTTTCCCGCAGATATAAAAAGTTTTTCGCATGAATTGGACTCCAAAGGTGTACGTCCTTATCCATTCTGGAAACCTCGAGGTTTAAATAATTTGCAGGTAAAATTCAACCTTTTCGCCATGTTCTTGAAGTTTGTAAATGGTCAGCATTCTTTTTGCAAGTGTTAATCAATATATTGCAATTTCAACAGGAGGTTTTAACGATGATTAGAGCAAAGTTTGACAAAGCAAAGGAGGAAGTGGATAATGATTTGCGCATTTTCGCAGCAGATCTGGTTGGAGTTCTAGAAAAAAATGCAGAAACTCATCCAGATTGGCAGGAAACAATTGAAGATCTGCTGGTTTTGGCTCGAAGATGTGCAATGACATCTCCTGGGGAATTTTGGCTTCAGTGTGAGGGCATTGTTCAGGAGCTGGATGATAGACGCCAGGAACTCCCCATGGGTACGCTAAAGCAGTTGCACACTAGAATGCTTTTTATACTTACAAGGTGCACACGATTGCTTCAGTTTCACAAAGAAAGTGGATTTGCGGAGGAGGAACCTCTGTTTCAGCTTCGTCAATCATTGCAGTCCATTGAAAAACAAAGAGACGGAAAGATGTCTGGTCCTCTGAAGTTCCCAAAGTTGCCTCCTACAAAAAAATCTTATAGTCAGGAACAACATGGCTCCGAATGGAAGAGAGATCAGGCTGTACAGCCAGGTGACCTTCCAACCTCGGAAGCTGAAACTGCAAAAAAAATGGATTCTCCTGGCAGTAGGAATCGGATGGCATCTTGGAAGAAATTTCCAACTCCACCTGCAAAAAGTCCCAAAGAAGCTTCTTCAATCAAGGAGGAGAAGATTGATAGAAGCATTGAAGCTTCAAAACCATTAAATGATGAAAAAGGTTCAGATTTAGCTACCATGAAGCATCCTGATATTTCTTCTGCTAGGGATTCACATGCACACTCTTCAGTTCCTTCTAAACACCAGCGTAATGTTTCCTGGGGCTACTGGGGTGATCATCCAAGTGTGTCTGATGAGAGTTCCATTATATGTCGCATTTGTGAGGAGGAGGTACCTACACTACAAGTAGAAGACCACTCCAGAATTTGTGCAATTGCTGATCGTTGCGATCAAAAAAGTCTAAGTGTTAATGAACGCTTGATAAGGGTTGCAGATACTCTTGACAAGCTCATGGAGTCATTTGCTCATAAGGACACCCCGCATGCTGTTGGAAGTCCAGATGGTGCAAAAGTATCAAACTGTAGTGTAACTGAGGATTCTGAACTTCTCTCTCCAAAACTTAGTGACGGGTCTTGCAGAGGTTCCGAGGATATGCTTGACTGCCTTCCTGAAGTGGATAACTCTGTTTTCATGGATGAACTTAAAGGTTTACCTTCTATGTCATGTAAAACCCGGTTTGGACCTAAATCTGATCAAGGGATGACAACATCATCTGCTGGCAGCATGACACCTAGGTCCCCACTGCTGACCCCAAAGACCAGCCCAATTGACCTGCTATTGGCAGGAAAAGGTTGTCTCTCTGAGCATGATGATCTCCCTCAGGTAGATACTACTATGATTCTTCAGTATGTTTGCTGTTTAGTTCACTTCTTTTTGGGGATACGACTAAATGAACTCCATTACTGCTAGCAGAGTTTGCATGCACTTGATGCTGTTGGGTGAAGGAACCCAGATTTTTCTTTTAAAGAAATGGATATGCAGATACAAAGCAGAACCTCTTCCATTGTGCTTTTCCTTCGTTTGTCTGTTCCTCCCTGTCCCCCGAAAAAATTCTTAGGAAATAAGAGGAGCATAAGAAGGAGGTACAAAGAAGAGAAATGGCTTTGACAGGGTTGGGGTGAAGGAACCCAGATTTTTTTTAAATTCCCATTTTGCTTACGAAGTTCTCCTCATGATTGAAGCTGACCCAGAAGTTGTGTATTCCTTCTTAGTAGATCTCTCCATTTTTTTTTCAAAGAACTAATGAAATAGCATTTCCTATAATAGTTAAAGAGGTCTGTTTAAGTAGGTCTTAGGCCTAACTCACACCCCAAAAGCTAGCTCAAAGGAAGGAGGATTGCCTAAACCTTATAAAGAGACCACCCATCCCATTAACCACCACCAAATGTGGGACTTTGTGTCTCAACACCCCCCCTCACGCCCAGTGCTTAGCATTTGGTGTGTGGACAATTTTTTCGGGGGCCCAACATTGGGTGAGACGGGCCCTACTCTGATACCATGTTGAAGTAGGTCTTAGGCCTAACTCACACCCCAAAAGCTAGCTCAAAGGGAGGAGGATTGCCTAAACCTTATAAGGAGACCACCTATCCCATTAACCACCAATGTGGGACTTTGTGTCTCAACAAGGTCAATACCAAAAAAATAAAAAAACCGTTTGATGGGGTAAATTGCCAAAAGGTGAAGACGTTAGTTTTCTCTGCATTCCATTTCCAATTTTAATATAAAACTCAAGCATACATCATTTTATTTAATTATATTTCGTGGATAGTTTTAATTCTATTAGGGATAAATTTGCACAACGGTTGACTTCAATAGGTGCAGGATAATTGGTTTGACTTCTTTTAAAGCTTTGTTCTTCTTCTCTGTTGGTTATTTCCCTGGAGGTTTTGATTGACAGTTTTGTGTTACTTTTTCTAATGTTGCAGATGATTGAACTTGCCGATATTGCTCGATGTGTCGCAAATACACCTATAGATGATGATCGGTCTTTGCCTTATTTGCTCTCTTGCCTTGAAGATTTAAAAGTTGTGACTGGACGCCGAAAGTTAGATGCACTTACTGTGGAAACGTTTGGAACTCGCATTGAAAAGCTGATTCGGTAATTTGACCGACCTTATGTATTATCCATTGTAAAGATATGACATCTAGGACTAATCCATCCCCAAAAGCTATAGCTCATGAGGGAGGTTTGTCCAAGTCCATATAAGTAGACCATCAGTCCATTCCAGCCAATGTGGGACTTTAACCTAGTCTAACACCCACCTTTATGCTCAGTCCCAACTAGGGTGTGGTGTGGGAGCCAAAGTGGGGATGGACCTAGCTTTGATGCATGTAAAATATTACACTTGCACCTAACTCAACCTCAAAAGCTAGCTCATGAGGGAATGATTGACCAAAGTCCATACAAGCAACCACCATTCCATTCCCCAATCAATGTGGGACTATAACCCACTCTAACATCCGTATACTGTTGGGGATACTCTCAAAAGAAAATGAAGAACAGTAAGAACCATGAAATGGTTAGGGGTCTTAGGGGAGAAAACAAAGGAAGCAATCTTGCTTTTTTCTTTTTTCCTTCTGCTCCATCTTCAGAAAGTATCTTTAACTTGAGTTCACAACTTTCCAGGGAAAAGTATTTGCAACTGTGTGAGATAGTCGATGATGACAAAGTTGATCTAACTAGCACTGTCATTGATGAAGATGCTCCCATGGAAGATGATGTTGTACGTAGCTTGAGAACCAGCCCAGTTCATTCCAAAGATCGTACGTCTATTGATGACTTTGAGATTATCAAACCAATTAGTCGTGGGGCATTTGGTAGGGTTTTCTTGGCAAAAAAGAGAACAACTGGTGATCTCTTTGCGATTAAGGTAATAGAGTAGTTTGGTGCTTGAGTTTTATTGATCAACATTCCTCAAATCATTCAGATTTCCTTTTTGAAGCAATTTTCGCTTAATCTGTGATCAAGCACATCGAGAAACCCCTTCCACCATCCTGATTCCAGGCCAAGAGAAAATGAAAAACAATATCTGTCTTTAAGTGATAGATCCTGGGTCCATGTCTTTAACATCTGTTTCTGTGCTAGTCTCATATCTAGCAAACAAATATATCATGTAAATTTTGGGAGTTTATGTATAAGGATTACGCTACAATTTTGTTTTATCTTGCTACATTACTTTAACAAAATAACCGAAGGATCTTATGAAACCTCGATCTCCTATTGCTTTTGGCAATTTTGTCCTGTGACAAATTTAGTATATATGGATAACTACATGTGTATTACATGTACTGTTTTGAAAAGGATGTCTATGTATGGTTATGGTAGGAGGGGTGGGATTCCTCCATTTCTAACTGGAGGTTTCCCATTTTTGTCTTTCATGGTATCTTCTTTTGTTATGTCCCTTGGTTTCCTTATGACATCGTCTAATTAAGGGTACTTCTGTTCTCTGGTATCAAGTAAGAAATCCCTTGGTTTCCTTGTGACGTTGTCTAATTCAGGGTGGTTCTGGTCTCTGGTATCAAATAAGAAACCATCATTCTGCTTTTCCTCCTGTAGAGAGAAGAGAAGAGGAACTTGTATAATGCACAACTTGATTTTCCCTTAAATTATTGTAATTAAATAGTGCGTACAGGAATCCTCACAAAAAAACATATAATACATTCCTATAATTCTCCTAATCAACTTACAACAAGAATGGAAGTTCGGGACCGTTCCATATTTACAATATATGGATTTGACAATTGAGAGATATCCTAGTGGTAAGGACCAACCAGCCGTAATATGAGAAAAGGACTACCCTCTGCCTTGATTCGAGTCACCAAGGGAACAAATGCTGGAAATGGTCACCGTCAGAATCCTGAGGAGGAAGCTCTCCCTCAAGTTGGAGTGTACAGATTGCTTCTACTTGTGTACATATATGAGCAGCTCTAGGCCATAGAAATGATTTTGTGAGGTTTCTAACCCATAGTCGAATTGACAGGACTAGTAGTGATACAGCTTGACTCAATTGTTTGTGAATGAGGCAGTCTACTTCAATATGTTCCTTTTCATTAAGTAATTTTTTTTTTTTTAGAATCTGCATTGAGGTGCAGGGGGTTAGACATTGATGTCCGTCTTGTATGAATAATCATAAGTACATAAAAAAGGGAGATATGATGCCTTACCTTACCTCCTCAAATCCTAGTCAAGTAAATATAAGCATGCCTTATGATTATTTGTTTTATTCTGATAGAGGCATTAGTTTCAGACAGAAATGCTCCAACTGGGCAGTTAGTGGCCACGAACTGAGCTTTGGGCATTTGACAGTCGTTGGCAAGAACCAACAGGTCTTCTCTTGTCTTCCTTCAACTCCCATTCTTCAATTAGCTTCTGTCTGTCTCAGTTCACTCTGTTTAGGAGGTGTTAATGTCTCCCATCGAACTTAAATGGAACTCCTTTGTCCTATCCACCACATCCCACAGAAAAATTCTTTGCAACCTTCCCAGCTTACCTATAATAACGGTAGGTGAGTTGAACATGGATGTGTAATATGTTGCAATACTCGACAACATGCTTTTAATAAGCACTTCCTTGCCTCCTTTGGACAAGTATCTTTGCTGCCAACCTGCTAACTTCTTCTCTGTCCTCTGGATGTTTGGAATTCCAAATGGGGAGATACTTAATTGATATGCCTAGAGGAAATCCCAGGTAAGTAATAGGGAGAACCGCTACCCTGCATTGCAACATACAACACTTGGGCAAGCATGTTAATGTTATCCACTGCACCAACGGGTATGATCTAGCATTTTTTAAGGTTAATTTAAAGCCCTGACACCACCTAGAACCAAGTTAGCACTTGTCCAAGGTAGTCCACTTGGGTCCTATTCGCATCTCAGAGCACCGAAGTATCATCTGCAAATAAAAGATGTGTAACTGCCATGGTATCTACACCACTAACTGCAGCATTGAACCCCTTGATCTGTCTACCTAAAACAATTTTGTCTATCATCCTGCTCAAAGCTTCCATCACCATACACCATGCTAAAAAGCATAGGTAAGAAAGGATTTCCTTGGCTTAACCCGCTCATCCTACTGAAGAAGCCACATGGATTGCCATTCACCAAACCAAGTATACCAGATAAGAGATGCAAAAATGACCCACTACCTCCATTTCTCCCCGAAGCCCATCTTCAACTTAATGAAATGGAGGAACTCCCAATTTACATGGTCATAAGCCTTCTCAAGATATAACTTGCTCAAAACACCCAGCTCACTCTGTTTTATGGTCGAATCTGCCACTTCATTAGCCACCATAATGATTGATCTTCAGTAGAGTATCTTTTTCTCCAGAACCACTTCATGTGCAAACTTCGGTTGTGCTTCCTAAGATTATGATACCATGACCTCCTTGCTCCTTAATTTCCTTCTCTTATGTTTTTAAAAATGGGAAGTGTCATCGTGGGGAGTTTTCCTAAGGCAGGTTACAATAGTCCCTCATCCTTTATACCATAACGTTATGACTAAATCTGTTTTTTCCTCATAACTATAGAATTCTCAATATTCATTTCTGGGAAAGGCTGATAGTAGCTATTATCCTAGGGGTAAAGTTCTAATCTTGGGTATGCTGTATCATGCTTCTTCATGGCAGTCCAACTTACATGTTTAGTTACAGGTCCTGAAGAAGGCAGATATGATACGCAAGAATGCCGTTGAGAGTATTTTGGCAGAACGTGATATCTTAATATCAGTTCGGAATCCCTTTGTGGTGAGCATGTTGAAATGGAAAAGAATTTTACTGAAGATATGATTATACCTCTTTTACCGGTTTTTGTTTTGCATTAGGTTCGCTTCTTCTACTCATTTACATGCCGTGAAAACTTGTACCTTGTGATGGAATACTTGAATGGTGGGGACCTGTATTCATTGTTGAGAAATCTAGGCTGCTTGGATGAAGATGTAGCTCGTGTTTATATAGCCGAAGTTGTGAGTATCTATGTCTCTGTCTTACTCTCAAAAGTGCTGCACGCTATGATGAAACACCTAAATCTGAAGTTCTGAGGTCCCAGGTGCTTGCCCTGGAATACTTACACTCTCTGCATGTGGTTCATCGAGATCTGAAGCCTGACAATTTGTTGATTGCACACGATGGTCATATCAAGGTAAAAGTTGTGTCTAAAACGTACCTTCTTCATAATGTTTTTTTGAATAGTCAAATTCCTTGTTTTAGGTGGGCATATTGATATAGTTTTTAATTGGTAGGATGTGATGGCATTTTCTGAAATCCGCCATATTTGCTCCTAGTTATCTCAATGACTATATATCTGGAATCCAGTTGTCGCCATTAGCTCTCATAGCTCAAGGAAATGTGTTGGCCCAAGAAGCCTTGATATTATCAATGAAATACTTCATCCAAAATAGAAAATGTGTTGGTTCATGATTTAGAACCCTTCATTTATTTTATAATTTCAAGAGTGATTAGGTTCGGGTTTGTAACTTTTTAATTCTACATATGAGAATGAAAACCAAATAGTTTTAAAAATATCCTCATTAGTTTGGCATTTTTTAATTTCATATTCAAGCAAATGACACCATAATTTTAAAAACAATGAAAATGAAAAAGTCTAGCGCTTTTTGTTATTATAGCCATTTCGAAAAGATAAAAGGCCAACTTTTTATTTGGATAACAGTTGCAGATATGTAAAGAGGCGTTAGAGCTTCAGCATACTAATATAGGTTCTGATAATTTTATTGTGGCAAACTTGACTATTTATTCAAATGAATATAACTGTGTATTCTGAGATGGTTACAACAGCAAACTGGATGGCAAAGGAGACCTTGCATTACGACTTAAAAGAGCTTTATGTTTTACCCAAAAGGTCTACAGTTTAATGTAAAATAGTATTGACAAGTAGGTAATAGAGATATTAGATGGACATGTAGTGTTAAGGCAAGATGTTTCTTGAGGCCTCTGTTACTGGTTTGACGTTCAACCTGCCTTTGCTATGTTTCTACTTGCAACGTTTGTTTTCATTCCATCATTTGTTTGCTTATTTGACATGGGGCTTGTGATGGGTATGCTTTTGCTAATGTGTTCCTCGTGTTCAAATCATAGAAGTGGCTTAACATAATGAAATCATGTCTCAAATTGTTGTTTGCCGTGGTTGTGAAGCAGTTTATACAATAATTACGCCTCAATCTGAAGCAGCTCATCATTGGATAAAATTTCCCTAACTCTATTCATGATTCTGCTTGTTGAAATTCTTTGCTAGCATTTTTAAGGCGTTGTTCGAGCTTGCGGTGGTTTAACATGCCGATGACCTGTTTCCTTGTGCTTTTTGCTTTAAATCACATTGATTTCACACTGATGAGTTAGTTTTAATTTTTGTAATTTTGTTCAGTTGACAGACTTTGGGCTTTCTAAAGTTGGTCTTATCGATAGCACAGATGATCTATCTGGTCCAGCTGTCAGTGGAACATCCATGATGGAAGATGATGAATCTCAGCTATCTGCATCTGAGCATCAGGAAGAAAGGCGGAAGAAACGTTCTGCAGTAGGTACACCGGACTATTTGGCGCCTGAGATTCTTCTAGGAACAGGGCACGGTATGTATCTGTATTTATCCCTTCTATCTTCATTGATAATGAATAGCTGATTATCTCTGAACTTGGCAGATGGAGCAGTCATTTTAAATGATCAACTTGATAATGTTGCCAAATAAATTCTCCTTTCCTTTTCCTTTATTATTTTTTAGAAAAATATTTCCTTCAACTTTTCTTTACCATTCTCAATGCCGCAAAGGAGGATTCAGTAGGTTGAATGTCAAGTGTAGAAAATAATCTAAAGATGATGAATTCTCTGAATACCGAGTTTGCTGTGATGATGTCTGCCTAGGCAAATACTACATCTCCCTTTGGGTGT
Organism: Solanum clarkiae; assembly: GCA_011800125.2. Classification (NCBI taxonomy): domain Eukaryota; kingdom Viridiplantae; phylum Streptophyta; class Magnoliopsida; order Solanales; family Solanaceae; genus Solanum; species Solanum clarkiae. Next base: position 19,140,537 of record JAABOM020000096.1, on the reverse strand, counting down.
AAAGTTAAATATACAAGGAGTTCCATTGCATTGCACTCAAGTGTGACTGAGGGTTTATAAGTAAGGTTCTCACACTATAGAAAGTGGAGGGTGCGGAATAAAGTTGGTAGGAACTCATTGACAGGACAGGAAATTTCTTCATTTCGGATGGGGTAGAAAGCTAAAAGGACTTCAATTTAGATGGGTAGAACAGGACAGGGAAGTCAATAGAATTGGTGGATAACTTAAAAAAAAAGAAAAGAGTTGATACTGCCTTTCCACTAGAGATCAAGTGTACATGAAAACATGTTAGGGTAATTGGTTGCAATTAATGATATTGCGGGATAGATACGAATAGGAACGTGGCTGGAAACCATTGCAGTTTAAGACTTAAAGATAAAATTGTAGAAAAAAAGAAAATAGATGATAGGACCTATCCATCAAGACTGATTTGGAGAGATGGGATACAATCAACATTGTTAGTGTTTACTCTCAGCAAATAGAACTAGTAGGAAAACTGAGACTAATTTCTATGAGAATCTAGTCATGTCAGTCCAAGAGGCAGCTGTGTAGATGTAGTCTAGACCAAGTCATACTTGTTAGTGTTTAAGAGTGGAGATAATCATGGACAAATTGATTTCATATCTTCTTGGAAAAGAGATAAGCGAAAGCATGGGTACAGAGAGGTGACTAGTTCCATGCAACCAAATATTGTATAATGGACTCCAAAGTGCAATATCTAATATCAATTTAGTGAAGGAGGGAGCATGGGATTTGAAAGTTTTTGCAGATATTCTGTTGAAGGAAACTACAAATTGCATTAAATAGCAACTAAAGATTTAGGACCACAACCACAAGAATTGTGAGAGTTGAAAGAGAATATGGAAAGAATTAGTAAAGCACAAAGAGAGGTACATGAAGTACAATTCCTATTGAACAGTGGTTAAGACCAACAATGAGTGACTGTAAAGGCCTAACAAATTCACACGATGAATGTCATAGAAATGTGAATGTGAAGATCGATGTGCAAATACTATACACGTCTGAACGAGATTGGAAATGATCACATCTGATGGAGCGTGCAAGTAGCACACCTAGAAGTAAAATGAGAGGTCAGGTAAGATGGTCTGGTTATTTTTCTCTTCCCTATAGACCTCACTAGTCTAGTTAACAATATGGTTGATAAAAATATGATTAAGACAATAAAAGATAATAAGTTAGATTTAGAAGGAGGGTAGTTGTTCAAATGAATTGCATCTGTTGGTACCACTATAAAAAATGATTTGTGTTCTCTTGGAATCAAAACGTTCATTTAGGCAGTGCAGACTTGCTGTATTAATCTTAACTGTTTCATTTGCATTACATTTGATTTTTTCTGGAGTATTTTTCTTTCTGATTAGAAACTTTTATGATTGAGATAGGTGTGGTGTCATAATCTCTAGTTTTAAAGAATCCTTAATTTGTCTCAAAAAATAAATTATTTAGCATGAAAAGGCTTTGAGTTACAACAACAAACAACAACATTACCCCAATGCTTCAAAGGCTCCCGCCCATTGCGGGGTAAAGGGGGGTCGGATGTACGCAGCCTGACCTCTATGTTTAAAAACATAGCG
>JAABOM020000096.1:19114091-19138845 GCA_011800125.2 Solanum clarkiae | reverse complement strand
GAAAGAAGCGCAGACAGTTTAAAGAGCCATTTTGCTTTATTCCATCATATCCCAAAGCCAAAAAATAGTGAATCTTTAGCTCCATCCGAGATTGATGGAACGATGAAAAGGCTTTGAGTTGATTGATAAAAATGGATAATGTACTATACATAGCTGGAAATATGAGAACTTTCTGGAAGGTTAGGGAATGACTTTGTACATTTGAGTAGTAGTCTTTTTTCATTGTTTATTTGGTGCACCCATGAGACCTCGGTTTGTATAGAAGAATGGCTGTGTTTTGGACAACCATATTCTATAGTAGGCTCTTTGGTGTACTGCTTCTATATGAGCCTTTTCTCACATCAATAAAACTATTTATATGGTACTACACTATCATGCATACCATAGAAGAATGGTGTGTTTTGGAGAGCCGTATTTTTTAGTTGGTTCCACTTTTGGTGAACTGCCTGTATGTGAGCCTTTTATCACATCAGTATAATTGTTTACTGTGGTGAAAGAAAGTAAACATGGTACTATGCACTCATGCATACGACAGGTTAAAATTCTTGGAAGGAGGATGAATTGTCATATGGATTGAGAGTTCCCTTCAATTATTTTGTCTTGGGATAGTAACTTGAATATATGTTTAACCAGACATTCTTATAAAAACAATTTGAATTTGAGAGCATCTTTTGCACCCTTCTGTTTCCTATTTTGTTCTTAATCATAGGCTACATAATTCATTTAAGGTTTCACGGCTGATTGGTGGTCCGTGGGCATTATTCTGTTCGAGTTGATTGTTGGTGTTCCTCCTTTTAATGCAGAGCATCCTCAGGTTAATATTTTGTCTTCTTATTTGAATCGTTTGTCCTTATTCTTCCATGTAGTTTGTTATCCCTTAGGTCAAGGAGTTGTTCTACACTACCAATTTAGCTGTAGATTAATTTAATTACAAAAAGTAAAAGAAAAATGGCCACTAATGTTGTTTATGCATCGCTTTTCTTATAAGGATATATTTTATTGGAAAAAATACCAAGAGGTACAGAAATGGCCACTAATGTTGCTTATGCTTAATATTAAGGATTTTCCCCCTGAAATGTTTTGAAAGATATTACAGTGTCTGAGTTCTCTCTCTGCAAATGCACCAAATATGAAGTCTTCAAGGAGTAGGTAATGTTGGTAAATCCATGTTATTTATTTTATGCAAACTAGCTCTTTCTGTATGTGACACAGTTCTTTAAGCTTATGTTTTGCATATGTGGATTACTCGATCATTATAGAGTGAAGTAGCTTATTTTTATGCAGAAGGCTTTATGCCTAAAAGTTAGTACCTCCTTGATTCCTGATATGATTATGAAATTCCTTGATCATAGCTGATTCCAAATGACTCAATGAAATGTCGTGCTAGTATGCACCCAAAATTGGAATTGGACATTTTCTTTTATATGATTACGAAGATGATAACAACATCAACCATAGTTAAATCCCAAGCTAATTAGATTTTTATGTAAGAATTTCAGTATAAACTAAGTCAAGTACTAAGATAGCTCTGGATATTACATGCAAGACCAATTGGAATTGGCTTGTGAATCAGCAGTCCATGGGCTGGTTGTTTAAACCACTGAAGTACAGATGCTTGATGGGAACCTTGTACATCGTGAATAACCAATTCAAGGAAATGCAATAATTATTATAAGTCAACGCAATTTAGGAGGAATCTAGGAAAATGGTGACTCAAATTTGGTATTTCGATGGGAGTGTCTGAATAAAAATAAAAAGAAGTGGGTTAAAACATAGATCTGCAGTTTTAGCTCATTTATCTGATTTCAAGTAGTTTGGCGTATGCAACACTTCATGTCATTATCAAAACTGTATGTAGCACTTGGTATAAATAGTTTAGTGTTTGCAATCTGATTCCTTATGCTTCTTTTGCTGTAAGCTTTACCTGAGCAGTTCCTCTCTTTATTTACTGTGTTCAGGAAGTAAATGTTTTATGAAGCATTCCTGATGTCGTGTTTCTCTCTCTTTTTTCTTTTTGGGTATCGTTTTCAGAAAATATTCCATAATATTCTCAATCGTAAGATACGTTGGCCACTACTTCCTGAGGAAATGAGCGGTGAAGCACGAGATCTGATTGACCAGTAAGGGAATCATTCTGGTTGTTATTTCAAGTTTCATTTTTATCTTATTAAGTTTCAGTTGGCAAGTTCTTTTCTGAAGAACCTTCAGCTTCTAGCCAGCTCTCCTTTGGCTTCTGGGATAAGGAAATGTTGATGGAGGCTCTATGCTGTATGCAGTTGGCTTTTAACCAAAAAGCATTGTCAGTTATAATGGAAAGATTGTCTATAACTACTCCAAAACCGGTTATCAATAATGACCCTCTATTAGATGACAATAGCTTTTAGTTAATATTATTCCGTTCAGGAATTCTTCTGTATCTCCAAAGAGTACACATTATGTCCATCGATCCCTGAAGAAAAACAAATCCGTCCCGATGTAACAGAAAAAGAATCTTGCTATGAGAAGGATAATAGTGATAATTATATATTTGGAATAGATCTCTTCTGCAAAAAATGTTAGCAGTGTGGGTTTGAACTATAATTAATTGTTGCTGAATTGGTTCTGGAATTTCAGATGTTACTACAAAGATCATTATCATCAGGCTTTAGTAAAAATAAACCAATTTTCTTCTCTTTGTAACTTATCTATTGTAGAACATGTTTGTTTCTGTCCCTCAACTTGTGAAAGCTGCTGTCGTGATAAATTTCAGATTACTGACAGAAGATCCTAATATGAGACTTGGGGCCCGAGGAGCATCAGAGGTGATGTTCTGTTCCACAAGATAATTTCATATTGAGCCTTGTTACTTCTGTTCATTGAGATCTTGAGAATAAATTGTAGAATGACTATGATCCTCATGCAGGTGAAGCAGCATCCATTTTTTAGAGATATTAACTGGGACACACTTGCTAGACAGAAGGTTTGCTGCTATATACTTATTCATAGAAGTGATTCATTTTCATGTAACTGTGGCTGTACTAACAGATGATTCCTAGTGCTGAGCCATGAAAACATACCCGATTGCTCCTAGCTTGGAATTGAGTTGTAGTTGTGTTGTAATATTAATAGATGGGTCGATCTTGTTTTTTTCTACTGATTGATGTTGCATAATGTTTGTACTCTTTTTCAGGCTGCATTCGTGCCTGCATCTGAAAGTGCACTGGATACTAGTTACTTCACTAGTCGCTTGTCTTGGAATCCTTCCGATGAACATGTATATGCAGCCAGTGAATATGAGGGTTCTAGTGATGATGGCAGTGTTAGTGGTAGTAGCATCTGTCTAGATAATCGCCAGGATGAACTGGTATGTTGGTGGTTATACTCACAAAATTAATTAAATATAAAACAACATAAAGGACTGGCGTGTTAACTCTTAACATGTCGCAAGTCAATTTATTCGGTGGATCTCCGTGATTTCTTACTAAATAGGTTTAATTGCGATGAAATAATTTGCAGGGTGATGAATGTGCTGGTGTTGGAGAATTTGAATCAAGCTCTTCTGTCAACTATCCTTTCAATAACTTCTCTTTTAAGGTAATTTTTTCTTTCACAACTTCCTAGTCATGATTGTCTACTGTTTGAGGGCTCTATGTTATCTGGATGACAAAGCCGGATCAGTTAAAACTGGAAGATCTTAAGGCTTGAGCCAATACATGAAAACTGTCAGGTTATGGCTGGCTTTTTCATTTCATTTGATTCAGATATTTCCTTGAATCTTAGATAATACAATTGGAACTGCAGCTGTTTATGCATTCTTAAATCACTTTTCTAAGTTAGTTTGCAGTAATAAGGAGCTTAGGACATTTTTGCCATCCTCTTAACTTTTCTCTCATTTGTTCTAATATGACATATATATATATATATATATTTCCTGCTTTGATTGACCAAACTTTGCTCTTTGTTTGGTACTCAAAAAGGTTAATGGAACTAGATTTTTGAAAGCTAGTCGGCTCATGAGTTGATCCTCACAATGCTACTCCTAATTTTCTTCATTTCTTTCAACAGAATCTCTCCCAGCTTGCATCAATAAACTATGATTTGCTTACAAAAGGTTGGAAAGATGATCAGCCGTCAAATCCTAATGTATAGTTCCAGTGAACCGTGCCTGTGAAAGTATCCAACTTCTGTTTCTTGGCTGGTAGAAACAAACTGAAAGCCCGCCAATGTCTGTATACCTTGTAAATGTATGTATCCAATGTAGTCTAATGCGGTATTTCTAGAAGTACTTCTATTCTCTCCATGGTTCCAAGTTTTCCTTTTTTGTTCCCTTGCAGATATAGAAGCAGGTTAAAGACCGTGATCTTGATCGTGACTACTGGGGATGTGATGTTTTTTCATGATACAACCAAATCCCATGCTGTGGGAGGTTGTGCGTTGAATTGTTGTTTCATTTAGTGTAACAACCTTGTGTTCTCTTTTGTTTGCCTTGTGGTTTTTGACTTCAGGCTTTTGCTTGTTTTGTAAGTGTTCCTCCACAGCAATGAGAACACATCTCCTGTTTTTAAAGGGATTGAACTTGTTGTCTCAACTCTTTCCCATTCCCTTAAAACTGGTTGAGGAAAGATAGATGGTACTTGCAGCCGTCACCTCCTCCTGTTTCTATCCTCTTGTGACAGTATTTGCTGTCCTCTCTTTGTACTGGCTAATTAACCTGAGAAAACGACTCTTGCATTTGACAGTGGAAAAGATCAACTCAAATCTGTCAGCAGTATTTGATATTGCCACCAAGATACCATAATGTGCTTTGTTGAGGATTCTCTGTTTCTTGGATGATCAGAAGCTATATCTCTTTTAAGTATCCACAGCAAAATCTTTAGGGGTCTTTAATGTGAAGTATAAGTTATAATAATTTTGGGGTAAAATGTAGGATTATTTTATTCCATATTTGGTTGGAGGTATAAGGTAATCCTTGGACTATTTATCTCATCATTTTTGCTTCAGTGATGGGATAATTTATCCCTTTAGATTATTATTGTGCTAGAAATGTAGACCTTTGATGATAAAGCATGGACCACTATAGTACCTTCACCTATATGATGAAATTACAGCACAATGATTAGGCCATATAATATGCAAAATATGTATGTTTAAGTAGGAAAATTGATAATTGATAGTTTCAATATACTTTTGATTTGATAAATAATGGGTGATGGATAAGATAATGTCTACTTTATATACTAAATATACATGTAATATACACTCTATGTGCATACTAGTGTATGTACGTGTTATGAATCACACATACTAATCAGCATATCAAGAATCACATGCACGCATGCCTCATGTAGTCAGAACTGTAGTTGTCACTTACAACAGAAAAAGGGAAAGTAAAAGCTGAAGCAGTAATAATTACAAAAAGCATTATACATCCAACAAGAACAAATGGTACTGATATGGCTTTGGCCCCTCATACAAAGGAGTAATCACTAGTCTACTACAGAAAACATGATGAAAAAGGGGCCATGATTGGTTAATGATACCCCCCTCCCCTAACAAACAACAAGTTCAATATGCTTAAAAATTGGCTCAGTATATTGGTGATGAATCTGATAATGATCACTTCACTCTGTTGCCTTGAGAAGATCAGAGCGTTCTTGTTTATGATGTGAGGTTGGACGTCGAATCTCTTCAATCTGTTTAGAGATCTGGGACATTGAAGGCCGGTTATCAGGATATTGAACTGTACAATCTATTGCTAGCTGCAAGAGTTGGACCATCTCTTCTTCAGCAGTCTGGTACCTGAGGAGCTCAATGTCGAAAACTTCAGAAGGCCATTCTTCGCGAACGACAGATTGAACCCACCTTGGCAAGTCAACACCTTCTTCATTCAAGAGCGCATGACTAGGTGCTTTTCCAGTAAGAAGCTCCAAGAGCAATACCCCAAAGCTATACACATCTGCCTTTTGGGAAACCTTGCGAGGATCAGTTACCTCTGGAGCGCGATATCCTACAACTCGAGTTGGGGTGGATGGAGGACCAACCAAGTTGGCCAGGCCAAAATCTGAGACGCGTGCTTCGTATGATTTGGTCAAAAGAACATTGGATGATTTGATATTCCCATGGGAAACATCAGGACCTTGAGAGTGTAGGTACTCGATGCCACGTGCAACTCCGAGGACAATACTGGACCTGATTTCCCAATTCAATGGTGTTCTGCCTGCCCCCTTGCTTCCTGGTATATTTAAGAAACTGCAGTGAACAGAAAGTAGAGTTGCAGCATACAGATAATCTCCAGTTGAACAATTCATTTCAAGATTTCCATGCCGGAAAACTTATCACCAGTAGAACAATTAGTTTCAGAGATTCAAAATTCAAGTCCTGCACAAATGCTATAGATGGAAAAAGCACATATAATGATTCACCATAAGTGCTTGTGAAACTTTTCCCTGTACAAGGACAGGGTACCTACAAAACAACAAAAGGACCCTTGGCTATAATGAATACACTAATTCAAATGGGGAGTGCTACTTATTGCTCTTAATTACAAACAACTTTAGATTTAACATACTTCCTTACAATAGAAGCATGCTTTACATAATAAAGACTAAGGTAATGATAAGAAATAAATGGTTAGTTCTAGGATCAAATTTCGATTGAGGGCCCCAATACAGACATTGCAGGTTACACTGTGAGCAACAGCAAACAAGTCAAACTTACTACTCGTTATACTAAAGAAAGAAAGACCAAAATACAACAAGAAGCCAGTGGAATTCCACGGAGTCGGGGAAGGTAACTAGCATGGCTTCAACAAAATGTCAAAATATAGAACAAAATAGTGTATTTACTGAATAAGGAAAAGGCAAGTAAAACACATATAGTTATCTATCGGAACAATACCCTTACCGATCTATTAACAACAAGTAGATCTAGAATTAGTAATGTGTCAGGAGAAATTAATACAAGAAGCCGTGGATACACTTCTTGATAATGGAATCTGGGGACAACCAATGAGGGACGGTCATAATAAAGACATCCGCTGCAGGGTAAACCACCGCCTCTCAGGTCTATGAATTGAAAGGTCAGAATGACAGATATTGGTAGTTACAAATATTAACGAGTGCATGTCGAATCCTTCAAAAGTAGTGACTTTTTAAGGATCCATGCAGCTGAATGCACATTGGATCCTCCACAGGTAGTGCATTTTTGGAGGATCCATCCGCCAATGAGCGTAGATGCAGACGATATTTTTAAAGATACCGAGCAACATAGACTGACAAAAAATAGTGTAACTATAACTTACCATGAAGAAGTGCAGACAAGCTCCCCGTTGGCATATAATCAAAGACAAGAAGTTTTTCCTCCCTGCTGAAATAATAAGCTCTGAGAGGCACCAAATTCTCATGATTCATTGCACCAACTGTTTCAAGTTTCTCCTTGCACTCCCTTTCAGATAAAGCCAAATCTTTCAATCTCTTAACAGCAACAGTTGTACCTATCTCCAAAACTGCCTTATAAGCTGTTCCAAATGTTCCCTTTCCAAGAACCTCTGCAGATGCTCTCAACAAATCCTCCAAATCAAATGCTTTATAATAATCTCCAAAAAATACAAGCTTCTTCTTAGCCCCATTTTCTTCCCAATTCTCATCACCACTACTCAATACTGAAGCAGCTGCAACTGAATCACCATTGTTTACACCTCCATTTTCGGGTTTTTCGATTTGTTTCTCCTCTGAAACTTCTGTTTCCGGTTTTTTAATTGTCTCAACATCAAGAGCCCTCGGTTTATCACTGGTTTTCTTCCTACCCAACACAAACAAAATCGACAAAAGAATGAGAAATCCAGCAAGTGATCCAACGACAATACCGGCAATAGCTCCACCGGATAGCTTCTTCTTCCTGTTATTTGAATTCCCAATTTCAATACCGGCAGTTGCTATAGCAGGCTGTGTCTTATTTCCTGGGCAAATATTAACAGGCTTTCCACAGAGTGAATTCCCAATAAAGGAACTCATAGGCATTACCTCCAAACCTTTCGGAATAGACCCATTTAATCTATTGAATGACACATTGAACTGTTCAAGATTGGGGAAAAACTTAAGCTCAGGTATAAACCCAGAAAACTGGTTTTTCTCAAGTAGAAGTGTTCTCAATCGGGTCAAACTGTTAAACCTAGATGGGATTTCTCCAGAAAAGTTGTTATCAGCTAGATTTAACCGGACTAAAGAGTGAAGCCCGGAGAGGGAAGACGGAACAGGGCCGGAAAAAAAGTTACCCTGGATATAAATGTTACGGAGCTCAACACATTTCGAGAGATCAGAAGGGAGAGGACCCGAAAGACGGTTGAGACGAAGACTAAGCGTACGAAGACCAGTGAGGTTAGAAATTGTGTTCACCGGAAGGGAACCGGAGAGAGCAGATGCCGGTAACCGGAGAACGGTAACACTGTTGTTTTCACATTGTACACCAGCCCAGTTGCATGGGGAGATACTGGCGGTGTTCCAGAGCAATGTACGGCCACCCACGGCGGCGCGAAAGGCTAGAAGAGCAGCACGGTCGGAGCTAAGATCCGACGAAGCTGTCACAAACATGAAAGCATGAATTATGAAGAAGGTAAACAACACCATTGTCAAATTTGACTTTGAAACTGAAAATGAAGTAGCCAAAACTAAAAATGGTGCTATTTGGGTTTGCTGAATATGATTCAAGAACCAAAAAAATGCTACAGATTCATAGCAGAGAGAAATGCAGTAGCAGTAGTACAAGAAAAAGAGACTGAAGAAAAGAATGGTGTTCTTGTAGGAGTGATGAAAAATGTATACCATGCGGTGTGTTTGGTGACAATTTCAAAACAGTATTTTATTGTTCGGTTCCTCAAATTTTTTTAAAATTATACATAAAAAATAAATTTATAAATAGTATTACTACATATTAATTAGTATATTCTATCGTTTGGTTGATAACATATTATCTCATGATAATTAATTTGAGATAAATTAGCATGGGATAAGCTATCCCATTATATATATGGGATAACTTATTTCATTAAGGCAAAAATTTTAGAATAAATAGTTCAAAAATTACCTTCTACCTTAAACTAAATATTAGATAAAATAATCTTATATTTTATCTTAAGATTATTATAACTTATACCTCACAGCAAACTCCCCAAATATGCTTCATCTTCACTCATTTCTGCGGCTAAGGGACGAACCTAGTATTCAAATTGTGAAGCAGATAGAATTCAATAATTTTGCTCAAACTTTATATTGTTCTAATAAAGTAAAAATATATCATGATTCAGAACTCATAATTTATAAATACTCCCTTAGTATCTCTATATAAAATAGTGATAAAATTTATATAACCTCAAATTTTTAAATAATATTATTTTTAGTACCTACTAAATTCGTATTTTATTATAAAAAATATTTTGTGTGGCAAACACACCCTTCAAGAAAAGAAAGAGAATGGAAAAAAAAATTTAAGTGTTGAATGGGGGTGTAATTATGGTCAACTGCCAGTTGATGGATGACATGATTGAAAGGTGTCAAGTCTTACGCTTTTCCTTAGATTTTCTTTCTCTTTTTGTAATGTTTTTTCTTTCTTTTCAATTTAGTAGAATAATTTCATCATTTTATATGTATTAAGTTTACTTAAGAATGTCAAAAAAAATATGTTCTTCTCACAATATTTAAGAATGTTCTACTTTTCACTCATATTCAATTAGTAGGTTATTCACTTTTTACTCATACGCTATTGACTTATTTTTTTGCTATATCTAAGTTTTTCTGCTTACGGGTTTTGAGATGAGGATTTTAGGAAACAGTCTCTCTACCTCTATGAGTTAGCGGTAAGATTTGCGTACAATCTACCCTCCCCTGACCCCACCTGTGGAATTTCACTGAATATGTTATTATTGTTGTTTTCACAATATTTATGAATGTAACAAACAATATACTGCATGTAACAAAAATACCTATTTTGCATGCCTCAATCCCAAACACATGTAGGATCAATTATGTAAATCTCCATTAATCATGTTTAATTTTTTTTATTAAACTCAATTCATGTTATCACCATACCAAATGAAAAAAAAAATAAACTATATAAATAATAATAATAATAATAATGGTGATAAAGTTTCTTAATATTTTAGTGGTTTGTATAAGTCTTTATAATAAGACCAAAACAGCCATTAAAAAATAGGTTCAAAACCAATAACTAGCAAAACTAAATCTACACACTCTCTTTGTTTTATTTTACGTGACACATTTTAACTTAACACGATATCTAAGAAAAAAATAGACTTTTAAAACTTATTAGATATTTATATGGTGAGAATCATTTAATTAAGGGTAAAAAATAAATTTTAAAGTGAAATTATTTTCAATTAGAGTAAAGTGATATTCTTTTTTGGATGGACCAAAAAGAGAAAGATGTCACATTTATGTACATTAATTTCAATAAATTGTAGGTCGTTGGAAATAATTTCTTATAGATTTAAAGTCTATATCTTTTTAGTGTTTTGACTTGTAATAACATCACACCTCCAAATTGATGCATTTATAGGTAGATGTAGAATATGCTCGAAACTATCTCAAATAATATTCTCCCATTATGTATTCTTAGCGTGTTATTTTATTATCTAATACTATATGCCCATACGTTCATTTTAATATTTACATTTCGATAACACTTTTCTATATGGATATATGTGGAGTTTTAATATTTCAATATTTATCATTGCATAACATTTTCAATTTTATTACTATTATCTTTTACTTTAATAGATATTCTTTTACTATATAACACATGGTAAATAAAATTCAAATGAAATGAAGATGCAGACAAATATTAGAAGATATTAAAACCCTTTTATGATTATAGGATATATATATATATTATCAGGAAAAAAAAAAAAGAGTGGGAGCCAATTCTGCATGTTTTGTCGTTTAAAGGACCCAACAAATCCAAAACGATCTTCATAACTCCTGCATCAGTCACTTTTTTTTTTCATTTGTTGAAAATTCACTGACAAATAAATAAAGTGAATACAAAATCTATATGGGGAAGAATGTTTTATCCTCTTATTAGTTTTATTCCACACATATCATCATTTAATCCCTCTGTCTATCTTTACTTATCCGATTTTGAGATATCCTATAATATTTGTCTGCTTTATAGAATCAAGAAATAATTTTATGTTTAGTTTTTACTTTATCCTTATCATTAATTATCGTCATTTTTCTATTACATTTTTCAAGATATTGTATTTGTTATATTCGAAGGGTAATTCGATAAAATTATTTACTATTTCTTAATTCTTGTGCCAAGTCAATAGGGGATAAGTAAAGATGGACGGAAGGAGTAATTTATTTATGTGATATTCCCCCTTTCTCATAAGAATGATTTGGTTTGCCTTGATATGAAGTTTGAGAAAATGAAAAAAAAAAAACTTTCAATCTTGTAATCCTAAACTAAAGTTATGTTAAATGTATCCAAATGTTCTTTAATTTTATGGTCTTAAACATGTCACGAAAAAAATTAAAATTAAAGTATTGTAAAACGAAAAAAGAATCACTCTATATGAACAGACCAAAAAGGAAAAAGTGTATTGTAAAACGAAAAAAGAATCACTCTATATGAACAGACCAAAAAGGAAAAAGTATCATTCTTTTTTAATGAAAGGAGAATTTTTATTTAATTAATTTTAAGTGACATATATTTTTCCCTTTTTTAATTGACAAATGTTTAATAATACTATCAATATTTTACTCATGTTGAATATTATTTATTTGATAAAAGGTTCATAAAAATATACCTTTAATATAAAAATTTCATTTATTTTAAGATAAATTTTAAACACATAGAGTCTTTATATATTTTGAATTTTATATATGTTTCATCAAATTACATCACATAAATTAACAGCAAAGGAGTATAATTTTTCTTGTGAATTTCCAACCATATATACATCAAATATATTATTTTATTTCAACAGACTGATCCTTGTACGCAATACTATATTTAAAAACAATTAAATTTCATCTAAAATTTCCTTCATAATGTAATTGAGAATTATTTAACGTTAGCCTACTTTAGAGAATTTGGTCACCTAATCGATTCCAAATTCGATGTAGAGTAAAGATTACGATAAGCTGACAATCAACATAAAACAGATAAATCCTTGAGTAATTAAAAATTAACAAAGTAAACGAGCGATTACGGCTAATATAGAATTATAATTGACTCAAGATCAAATAATGGTGACAAATGGTTTTCAGGAAGGATAAGAAAAGAGAATACACGGTGACGTGATTGGTGAAAAACATTGTTTTCTTAAGTTAGGAATATTTAATTTTCTTTGGTTAAATTTTAACTTCAAGAAAACTTTTTTTGTTTCATAATAAAGAATCGATATTACATAAAGGACCTTTTTTTGTTTCATTAATCCTTGTTATCTATTTTTCTTGAATCAAAAGTTTCTATTGAAGACAATTTCTCTATCATAAAATAAAAATAACATCTGCATGATTGTATTTATTTATATTTGCGTAACTACATGCATTCTGTCTTTCTCAAATCTTACTTTATAAGACTACATTTAATACTTATTATAGAGTTCTATATCTAATAATTTAATTAGATAAATAAAAATTACACGATCGATACAGAAAACTTCACAACAAAGGATTTTTCTTGACTAATTTCCCTTCTTTTATTTTCTCTAGTTTTTATGGCTGATAAAAAGCCAATTTCAATAATGTGGGAACAAAAAGTACATGGATATTATTATTGCAGAAGGGAAGTGCTATTATATATGTCCGTCCAAAAATAGGAATAAGTAAATTTGCTATTCTCTTCATTTTCACTTATTGCGGTTAAATTATATGAACTTTGATCTATATTTTAAAATGTATTTTTCATCATATTAATATAAAAAAATTATAACTTATAACATTTTTTATAATCATCTCGATATTATTTATTTTCATAACTTATTTCAAAATAAGTGACCAAACAAAAAATAAGATAGTAGGAGTACCAAATATTAATTGCTTATGGTTAATTAAGAGACATTTTCTTAGTTTTTAAAGAGAAAAATTGGCAATATTATTACAAGTTAGTTTGTTGAATGAGTGTTATGTAAGCACATGGAAAACAACTAATTAATATATTTATAAAAGATAGGAAGACAAGATAATTCACGTACTTGATGAAGTCTCTTACTTACCAACTAAAGATAGGTGGATACAACAAAGCAAATAATGAGCAGCAAGGTTTAACAGCTGTTAATTTAAATATGTTTTGCCAAAAATATTATTACTCCCTTTACCTCGAAAGTCGATTTAATAATTTTTAAAAATTAATTATAATTTAATACTTTTAAAATTATAACTTAAATAAAAATATTATAAGTTAAATAATAGTATAATATAAAAATATATCATAAAATGATTACTCCGTTGAAAGGAGGAGTACGTAGTACCCACTTGAACAAGTTCCAAGATTGAATATCACTTGTCTATTATATTGTTTGGGAATGTCGAACAATACTTGTACGATTTGTGAAATTATAGTTTATTTTTAATTTATCTTTATTATTAATTATAGTATTTTTCTATTATATTTTTTAAGATTCTATATAGATTACATTCAAAGAATGATTTTATAAAATTATTCTAATCATTTACTATTTTTTAATTGATGTGTCAGGTCGATAGGAAATAAGTAAAGATAGACGGAGGGAGTAGTAAAAGCTTGAAGCTTGTAATCATCCATTTCTTTTAGAAGCCTAATTTTTTTTCTCTAATCCACCCAGTATTATTTCTCTTTTTTTTAAATAAGTAAATAAATCATACTTCTAAAGAAAAGTATATGACAACCTTAATTATAATATTATTTGTTTGAATTATGCTTCATTAGTTCTTAAATGTCTCACTTTATTAACACAATGGTAAGAGTAGATTTAGGGAAAAAAAGTAATAATATTTGGAAGAGAAATAATTAATTAGGTGTTTTGAGGGCTATATTATCGGACACGAAAAGGATAAATGATTAATTAGGTAGTAATGGGTCTGGTAGTACTAACAGAAAATTCTAATTTTGTGAGAAACTTCATAAATTCATGATAAGTTAAATAAGGATAAAAAAATCATTCATCTTATATTAGTTGATTATTTTTTGTTTTATACTATGCTTAAAAAATCATAAATAAAATGGTTAGTTTTATCAAATTCCCCCTCTTGAAGAAAGAAATTTTTGAAACTTCTAAATTTGTTTAGGCTTCTAGCAAGTTAAGTGTGTGGGTGGGGGTGGGGGTAAAATGGAAAAATCTTAATTAATTTTATCTTAATCTAATTCGTGGACAAAATAATTTGAGACATATTTTTTTGTTCATTTTTACTTGTTCACTATACTTAAAATAGATGTCCAGCGGTATATGTTCATTTTATGAAATCAAAAAATAATTTTAGATGACTTAGTAACTAATTTATTCTTATCATTAATTATATTTATATCGTTATTATATATTTCAGGAAATTGCATTTATTATATTTAGAAA
Organism: Solanum clarkiae; assembly: GCA_011800125.2. Classification (NCBI taxonomy): domain Eukaryota; kingdom Viridiplantae; phylum Streptophyta; class Magnoliopsida; order Solanales; family Solanaceae; genus Solanum; species Solanum clarkiae. The sequence goes on along the minus strand of JAABOM020000096.1, from coordinate 19,124,300 downwards.
ATGATTTGATAAAATAATTCTTATTATTACTTCATAATCTCAATATAAGTCGATAATGAATAACTATTGTTAGACAGGGAAAATATATTTTTATTAAGGTGGTTAACTAATTAATAAACGGAGAGAGTAAGAGAGTGTTTTTATTAGCTTACTGTAATAAATGTCTTGAAAAAGAACTACTTTGCTCATTAATAGTAACTATAATCCTTGAGACATGTATTTAACATCAAAACATTAGATAATATGGAATTCAATCCTTAAGTTAATATGGGTCTCTTCACGTTTATTTGTCACTGATTCACTTTTTAAGGACAATTTGATTAAATTTTAAAGTTAAATTGAAATAACTAAATTTAATATTTGAAATCTAAAATTTAGATAGTTGAAAACTATATGACAAGTGTTATAAGTTGCAATCCTTCTCATATTAATATGATGAAAAACTATATCTTAAAATGTTAGTCAAAGTTCATATAGTTTGACTTCGATAAATGAAATAGTGACAAATAAAAGTGAACAAAAGAAGTATAAGGTAAGTGTCTTGTGGTATTTCTTTTTCTTTTCTTAGAAATGTTCTTTATTCGAACTCCTTTTTATCGAAAATTTACATTATATATATAGAAGGTCAAAATTATTTTTATGTATGTGGTGTTAAATCTTCTCAACTTCTTCCTATATATTTTAAATTCCCTTAATAAAAATTTTGACTCTGCCTTCAAAAGCAAAACAATGTATAAAAGAAAAGTAGGAAATCGAGTAGATAAAATTAGAGGATCTCATGATTTATTTTCATGTCTATTTGCAAGTACGAGTAAAGATATATAAGCTGATAGTGTAAATAAAATCTTTTCATAGTATATTGTTAATATAATTCAATATGAGATAGCAAGTTAGTAGTACTAATTTTATTACTAGATTACCAACCAATGAATATGAACTAAATCCATCTATAATTTCCTTTACAAGTAACATGATTATGGAATATAACTGTTCTCTTGTTAGTTATTCTTTCATTCCTATCAATCATGTCTTGAGTTGGTACATTAGCCAAAAAAAATTTGTCCGACCAAACATGTATGAGGAATCACATCATATGATTCTTGGAGAAAATAAAACTAATCAAACGATGTATGAACCTCAATGAGTTAAAGAATGAAGCATTGACAATTTTTTTACATTAAACTCCTCTTTCTTCAATTGTTTGAATTGCCACTTTGAGAGAATGGATTTAATCCAATTTATGTTACGACACAAAGTTTAAGAAAGAAATGAAAACGTCTAAAATTTATGATCTAAAATATGACATAATATATGTCTTTGATTATAAAACTTGCGACCTTAAATATGCCAACATTTGCATGAATATAAAACTTTCTCATTGCAGGCACATAATTTCTTCATTCAATATGGATCAAGGAGTTATTTACAACAAGCAACAAAAGAAAGAATATGTAGCCTTAAAGCCCCTAATCTATTTACAATAGGCTGCATCCCCGATTCTTGATCCCCTGCCTACTTGTATTTTATAAGCGGTGGATCTAATTACACGTTCAGTAGAACTCAATGCTTCGAGATCAAGCTACATATACATATGCAAAAAACAAGTATATATAGTGTTAGAGATACATTTTAGAATCCACAACTAGCGTCTAAATTCTGGATCTGCCTTTATTGCTTTCCTAAGCTTGTTTACGTTTCTCCTTCCTTTCGTTGCTAGCTATGAGCAACAATGCTTATTCTTGTGTCTTCATTGAACAATGATGTAGCAGTAGTAGCTATATGGCTTATTCCAAGATCTTCACTGAACAATGTCTCGTTAAACATCGAATCGGCTACAAAGATTGGATTGATGCTTGAATCTTCACAAGTCAAAGGATTAGCTTCAGAATCGTCCATTCTTGGTTCTTCAATAGTATACATTTGGTTAGCTACTGGAGTATCAATGTTTGGCATTGCTTCACTTGACAAATCCTTGAAAGGGTATAATGTCTGAGGCTCTTCTTTGTTTCTCTTAGCAAGCTTTGAAGCAAAGACATCTAAAGCTTCCTTCATCCATGGATGCCAACATACTTCTCTCGCTTCGCTAAATTTCATCTGCAAATTTAATCAAACACTCTGTTACCTTCCACCAACATAGGTACAGACTAGCTCTGTTCACCACGACTTAGACAAATACAAATAAATTGCTTTTTGCATAAGTTTTAGTGAGCAGAGTTACCGATACTAATAACACATGATTCTTGCATGGACGACATTGAGAGTTATAATGTTAGAGTATCCTTATGGTGATTTAAATTTTGAATCTGACTCTGATGTAATTAGAGATTGAGATCAATGCGATAATATCAAACAGCAATATCCAAAACAAACCCATAAACGTCGACGAGCAGATTTCTCAGGCCATTCATCTAATTCCTGAGTGACAAACAAAGGCAGCATGTGTCCTTCATGAAATGTGCCTTGGCTTTTGCTCTTGAAACTCCAGGTACCTAAGTAGTCCTGTATCCAACCCGAAATAGACAAAAAGGAGTATGTCAATTGTCACATCCTTAATCAATTGGAATCGACTACATGAATCATTCCAAAATAGAAATGATTTTCCAATTTGATTCTACAAAAATTCAAGTTTTATCGACTTACCTTAACCTCAACGTCGCCAAGAACCCCAGCTTCCTCAAAGGTCTCCCGTAAAGCTGCATCTTTTAAGGTCTCATCAATTTCCCAACCACCCTGTAATTTCATTGCAAAACTAATAATGTAAAAATATACTGAGAAATGATTTAAAAAAAGAATAATCCAATAACCAAAATCAACAGAAAAAGATGTACCTTAGGGAACATCAATCTTGGACTCTTCTGTGAGCTGATCAATAGAAATTCCAAATCATCAATATTGTAACCTGACTGGTAACTATTTCTGTATCTGTATGGAATGCATCTGCAGCACCATATATATATATATATATATATATATTTGAGGATTAAAAAAAAATTAAATCATATCTAGTTCTTTGAAATCATAAAAAATAAATCTCATGATCGACTTAATTTCAAATTTTATATGGAGATAACTCACCCAACAACTTGACGACAACCTTCATTGTACCTCTGCAAGTCTCTTCCCATACGGGAGGACATAGAAAATGTCTTGAACATTTTTAAATTTTCTAACAAGTAGATAAAATCAAACTACAATTTTCTTCTTGATAAACAAAAAGAGGAGAATGAAAGAGATGCCCGTTATATGTAAGATTATTATAGTTTGGCAGTTATAGAGAGAAAAATTAAGAAGCAAGGATTTTGTGAATTGTCAACTGCCAAAATGTGGAAAAGAGGAGCTATTTTCTTGGGTAACATCTCCCTCTTTAAGTTTAATAGTATCTATGAGAAGTTACTCTATAAGCTCTGCTATTTTTTCGTATGTCCACTCCTTAAATAAATATGGGAAATAGATTAATTAAAAAAAAAAAAAGGAAAACGTTAATCTCAAATGCTAAATGTTAATCTAATATTTTATCATAAGATAGAGCAATGTATTAGCAACATGATTTTTCAAAGGTGATATTTGTACTACTCATTAAAATAAGGGTAAGAAATCTTAATTATGACCTGGTAAGGGACATTTGCATGAATCAGCCACCAAAAAGTGAATAAAATGACCCATTTATCTTATACTAATCGGAAATAAAGGTTCTGAGTGGTAATTTCAGCTGAAGATAATGTATGGTGCGTCTTATCCAAACGTTTTAACCGCGATAATATGATTGTCGGACCGTCTCCTAGGTGATTGGCTTTGGCATAATATTGTCCATTTGACAAGTTTCCTTCGATTCTTTCTTCTCTTAGCCAAAAAGCGAGTTTATAAATCTATTTTTGCAACAATAACTTCAAAATAGGTGCTTAGTGTAGTTTAATATTCAACACAAACAATGGTCAACAATAAACCAATAGACATTGCTCCTCACAAGTCACAAGCCCCTGTCATAGAGAATAAACGAATGTTTTTTTTTTGGTATTCTACGATAAGAATAAGGAATAGTAAAAGCCCAATGCTGCTTTTGTTTGGAAGTTTCAATTGAGAACCTTTCAAAGCCCTCAATTAGGAAGGTGGTTTGCATTGGTGTGTTGGACCAATCAAATAAGACAACATAATCACTTTTGACATGTCACGAGCTAAAATAAGGATCACTTATTGAAGTCCCCACCAACAATTGATGTTTCATCCTTTCAATTTTTCGTCAAATCAAGCATTAAGATTTTTGAATTTGTGACGGTTTTTACTTTTATGTTATTAAGTATGCGGCATGAGAATTAAATTCAAAATTATTTTAAAAAGAGACATTTCAAAAAAATAAAATTTTAAAAAAAAATAAGATAAATAAATTGAAACGAAAAATATAGTTCTCAAATGAGCAATCAAATATATATTTTTAGAACATTTTCAAAAGGGACAATTTTAAATATATATAATAAATTAAATAATCTACAATAAATATAAATTATATTTTATTAATATAAAACATAATAAAAAAATATATAATAACTATATGATATAACTTACCAAAAGTTATAGAAAGTACATTGACTATACAATATAGATATTTATACATAAATTATACACTAATTATACGTTATGATAAATTCAAAAATTAAATATAATTTAACTATACTTGAATTACACATTAATTATATATGCCTATCTAGTAAATAATTATTTTTAAATAATTACTTTTATTGAATAGCCATCAACTCTAATTATCCCTTTTCAAAATTAGGTATCGTTCCTTCAATTTGGTACTTAGGTATTGTTCCTCCAATTTGATACTTATCATTTAGCAACGAGAAGAATAATATTAATTTATGGATATACACCATAGCACTATACTGACACCGCTTGAAAGATTAAACGTGAACATCGTAGGAATCGCGTGTATTCATATTCCAATTTTGTGTATGATATTATCTACTTTGAATCAAATTCTCACGAATTTATTTTTAGGCATCTCCCAAAAAAACTCATACTAATGGGTTGGGTTGAACACTTATATATTGCTATATTTTTCTTCATTTTTTGATGTGGAATGGGGTTTGCACATACTCAACAAACACAATATTTTTTCGATTTATTTGTAGTTGTTAATATTATATTTTTTATATTTGTATTAGCAACCTAAAACTACCTATAATTATACGTTTAATGATTTTATTAAATAAATTTGTTATACCATCATTATTTATATTAGCTTATTAAATTCTTATCAATATATTATTAAAGTACACCTGCTCGATCGGGGGAAGAGAGAATCAATCAAGCTTGCACTGAGAAACGCAGCCAATTGGGTTCGGTTTCGGTGAGAGGAACTTTGCCACCAAGGAAGCTAATGGGTAAAAAAAATAAAAAGAAATAATTTTATAGGAACATGGGACTTACGTCGATTGATGAAGCTAACTTAAAATTAAAGGTTGATTCAAATTTTCTTTGATAAATATTTTTTTTAATATATTATATAATAACTTTTGAACTTATTTACCTAGTTTACTTATTCATATTTAAAATTTTTTAGTTCGTGAGAATTGAAACTAGATTAGCTGAAGGAGCAAAGTTTCAATTTTGTCCTATATTACAAAAGGGGTCTTGAATATTTGTTCTTTCTAGAAAGTGAAGATTTTCCTTTCAGATTTGGTGCTCAATATACTAATTTGCTTTGACCAAGGTCAGCCAAACCTAAAGGTCGACTTAGTCAACGTTCACATGTTAGGACACTGTAAACCTTAGAAAAACAGTGAACTGTGAGGCCATGAGCACATTGAAATTACATACGCGTAAAAAGATAAACACCATCAAGCACCAAATATAGTACCAATGAACTATTTAATCCAACCTTTTCTAACTGATTATATAAATAAAATATACTCTAGTTGATCAAAAGATTAGTTTGTTATAATTTGACTATTTATATGTTGGTCGTTTCATCAATAATCTACTATAATTGTTCTGAATTCAAAATCAATTATATAATTCATGCAAAACTCACATAATTGAGCTACTAAAATGGAGGAAAATTATTAAAAGGTAAAAACAAATTATCGTAGGTGTAAGTAATAGATATTGTGATACGATGTGGTTTAACTTTATAAAATAAATAAAAAAAATTACACTATCAAATTACTTAGACAATTGCAATTTATTAAAAACTCAAATATGTGGCCTAGTGATCAATGAAATAGGTTGAGAAGTGAAAAAATAAAATTTCATCAACAAATTTCAAGAGAAGTAAAACGCTTTAATAGACAAAGTTGCTTGAATGCGGATTATATATTATTCTTATACAAATTGTTCTCTTTTCCTTTTTATGCTTTCTTTAATTCTTCTTCTTTTGGGGGTCCACTTTTTCGTTTTGGTTTTCATTTTCATTTTCGTTTTATGCTCAAATGATTTTGCTCTTATATTTTATGATCAATTAGTAACTTAATTTAAAAACAAGTCAGCATCCGTAACCTTAAACATTTGGATTTAACAAAAAAAATATATTACAGCTGTACTTTTTACGGCAAAAGTAAAAAAGTAATAGAAAAAATATAATTCATACTTATCAATTTAGAAAACGTAACGAAGTTTTCAAGATTTTACTTAATAAGTAGTACTAATTAAGAAATAGATAATGACGAATAAAATTTTGACGAGTGCGCATGGGTTGGTTAGTAGCTTAATCTTCGGTCAAATATTCCTATTAAATGGTCTTAAAAAACAATCTTGTTAACTCTAGAACTTATCCATTTAATTCGCAATAAACTTAGCAATTTCCTCATTCTGATTCGTTCCCATTCTTTTACCTATGACCAAGCATTAAGCACTCGTGACTAAAGAGGTTGGGGGCCAAACTCAGTACTATAAATTATTCTAATTATACATATATATGAACATACAACATTTCAAAAGGTCATATAATATAACAGACTCTACCTAGATATTTGGTCAGTTCATATTGAGGAGAAGAGGAAAAAAAAGGAAGAAACATCATGGCAAAGAAAGAAGAGAGTTCAATCTTGGACCAAAACCACAAGGGTGATCATCGTTACCATCCTGTGCACAGCCAAGTGAAGAAGATTAAGCAGGAAGAAGTGTCCAAGAACCATATCATAGATTGGTCACCAGAGATGAAGATGGTTCTAGCAAGGGAGGTTATTGTGACAAGGCATTACTCTAGATCACGTCTTGGACTTAAATCCGGCCAACCTATCTACGTCGGTGACAGCTACCTGGATTGAAGTACTAGACAGTTCAGTTTAAGATGGTTGTTAGTTTTGACAGGGCCGCTGTAGATTAGTAGTAGAGGTCATGAAATAAAGTCTACTGTTAGATTTTGTTTTTCCATATTTGTAAAGTATTTGATGGTCATGATCCTCTACTTTTATGGCAGTTGATTTTCACTGTCTTTGCTTCCTGTTCAATTTGGTCTATCAGAGAACTTCAAGCTGAAAGCAGAGAAAAATTCTCTTTTTTGTACAACCTTTCTTTAAGTGTTTTGGTATTAAAAAAAGATTCATTTCATTTACATCTTTTAAGTAAAGGGATGAAATCATGGTAAAACGTCAAAAGCGCCATTGAATAGCAATTAGCAAATAGGAAGTATTTTGTACAGCAACTAAACTTTATTAGTCTTTTAAAAAAAATTTAGGTTGGGGTTGCGGGGTTGGTTGGGGATTACAGGTGGAATATCGAAACTTCATAAACAAGGTATAAATTTATATAGGAACTAATTGAGCTACTGAGATATTTGGATTGACTTATTTTTAGTAACTTTTGATTTTTAAGCACTTTTCTTAACGTGTTTGGGTAAACACAAAAATTATTTTCAAGCACTCTAAGTTGAAAAAAATGTCCGGAGATCTCAACTTATAACTTTTAACTCATAAGTTATTTAAAAAAAAAAATCAATACAAACAACCCCAAGATTGCCCACTTAAGATGTCCTCTGTGCTGATCATGACGATGAACATGTTGTATTGTTAAGAGGAAAGAGTACAGTACTGGTTACCAACTTGCTACGCTCAGATTCTTACTTTGACCACTTCTTGTAGTTAGGATTTTGTTACTCCTTTATTTTCTCAAATAAATCCCCTTATTCAAGGAGTTGAATTAGCTAGTAGTTTAGCTTGATTTTAGTATTCCTTTATTTTCTCAAATAAATCTCCTCATTGATTTAAAGAGTTCGTTTAGCAAGTAGTTTAGCTTGATTTTGTTACTCCTTTATTTTCTCAAATTAATCTCCTTATTCAAGGAGTTTGTTAAGCAAGTAGTTTAGGTCTCCTCTTCTAGAGGAGGAAATTTAGGAAAGTGGTTATTTCATTCTTATATTTAAACGCCCACATTGATTCACTAAACACATTCATCCTATGTGCTTTGCTCTTGTTCTTATAGAAAGAAACTTATGGGAATATATAGCCTGCTATAAAAGAAATTACTTGGAAACAAATTTGGAAAACGTTATCCTGAGAAAAAAATAATCATTTTTTATATAGCATCAAAGAGTTGCTTAAAAAAGCTGCGATTTTATGTATAAATTTTGAATATATTTGATGCAATTCGCTTTCATTTATTTGTAATTTCCTCACCTAGAAAGCTTAGCAAACAGCTTTCATCAAAGAAGTTCCTTTCTATGATATTCTTTTGCTCATTTGGAACATGAGAAACTCTGTAACTATTCCTTAGACAACTTAGGTTCTAATGGGAATAAGTTACCTCTTGGAAAGTTGCTTCAATTACGGCACAGGTTCAGGAAACTCACCATGGACACTCTGAAGTAGATTTTTAGCATTTAGCAACAGAACATCAGCCTCCTCATTTGCTGTGTCAAGCACGTGCAGTTCCTTAACCTCTTCTTGCCACTTTTCCATCTGTTCCTTGTGTATTCTGCAAACAGATATGCTTCAGCAAATGAGGTCGATCTTAACTTAAGTATTTGGTTTCAACTTGCACTTACTGAAGCAATCGTTCTTCAAATTCATTACTCAGTTCCTTGAGCATTGACTTTCCTGATTCCAGCAGTTCAGATACCTAGTCAAATTGCTGACAAAAGAGTGTTAACCATATGCAGATGTGGAACTATAGCAAATCAGTATTTACACCAGAGTAACGAAGAGCGGAAAGCCCAAAAATGTGCCAAAGTCTGCTGGAGCTTTATGGCTAAAACGTGGGCTTCAGCCAAGAAAAATAAAAATGAACCGCAAGAAAATGTAACTTCAAACACAAACAATAATTACTCGGACAAAACTATATATGAAAAACCTATAATTAAGCTTTTACATATGTTGATGTGACATTATGACAAAACACCAAAACCCATAGGTGAACGCGAACATGCATTAGCACCCGACTCTACACCAAAGATCTAATTAAGTGAGGCTAAGCACACCGCCAGGACTTCACCAAGCTTCAACGCTTAAGTGCATTTTAAGCGAGCCTTTAGCAAGACTGATCTACACAGGCTCCATGGATAACTTAGTTTCTCAACACTTCTGTAACAATATTGTCTCTCTACCTGCACGAGGTAGGATAAGGTCTTGTGTACACTCTACACAAGACCTTATATAGTTTCATCACGTCCTTATTCGTGAGATCAGCAACTTCCATTTTCATTATGGATCTGTAATTTCAGAAACTGGACAAACATGACAAGTATAAAAAGTAGTCAAAAAACAAGAAGAGGAATAAGATAACTATGTGAAACCTAATTAGAGATCTATCTGACATGCTTGTGCATTTATTTGATATGCTAACGAAACAAACACACAGTTATAGCAGATACGGAAGAAATATTCAGAGTATAGCTTTAAAAAAAATAGAAAAACACCAGTGTGCCATGAAACAATTAGTACTACTGACACTTCTCATCTACGGATCAATGTAGAGACAAAAATATGATTGAATTGCCAGAAAAATGACTGAAGTTTCAATTGTAACCGCCTGATAAGTAGAACATCAGAACAACACAATTACTGAAATTTCAATTGTAACAGCCTGAAAAATTACTGAAATTTCAATTCCACTATTTATTATCGGAACAACACAAAATGCAAACAGCAGCGCGTCAAAACGATGGCGGGGGGCAAATCCAACTAGAAAAACTCATATTGGGCTTAGGGATAATCAGGCTCGAACTGATGACTTCCACCACGTCAAGGTGACACTCTACCGCTGAGTTATATC
>JAABOM020000096.1:19101822-19113991 GCA_011800125.2 Solanum clarkiae | reverse complement strand
TGTTGTTGAACCACCCGCTACCGCTGAACAAGATGCCGCTCCGGGAGGGGACTGATTGATGTTTCCTTATCCGCTGTCTATTTATTATCGGAACAACACAAAATGCAAACAGCAGCGCGTCAAAGTATTAGATAGAAATAAAATCACTTCTCATACTTGTGAGTTAAAGAGAACTGAACAAATTCTCTTGAAATGAAGTCCACATCGAGAAATGAGATCCGGAGATTGTTGAAATTAGTAATGCTGAAATTCACAAATAACTGAAGAAAGTGAATATCCATAACATTGTCAATGCATTTCTTCTTTAACAAGCAATAAAAAAAATTGACCTCAATTTTTTGTCTCTTGAAGAACACCGAAGGGTAAATCTGGATGAACTGAAAGAAAGAGAGAGTGAAAAGAAGGGAACTCAAGTCGATTTCGGCGGAGAAATGAGTTCGCAGCCAATTTGAAACTGAAACAAAGAGAAGATGAATAATATGATGGCGCGTAAGTAATTTTCAACTTTTTGACTCGTTCATTTTCAGTCCATCAAAAATTTGAAATTTTATCAAAAACACTTTTTTTAAAAATAGTTTTATTTGGCACTAAAAACTTATAAAAGAACAAATACAACAATTAAATTAGTAAGAATTAGACGAATTTTATTATAACTCATATTTTAATCTATTACAATTTTCAACTTTAAGTATTTTTTAACGAATTGGTATCTTGTATAACTTTGGACATAATAAATCCTCTTTTTTCGAGTAGGCATCAAAAGTTCAAAATTAGGTAAAATTGAGTGTAATTCTCTATGTATTTGGTCAAGCTAATTAATTTTCGAAGGGGATCAGGCTAGTTAGTCTGAAATAACGAGACTTATTAATCAACCATAAATTTTGCATTTGTGGATGAAATCCCCAAAAGATTAGAATAATGGTTGTTACCTTTTGGACGATATCAAATAAAGGACTATTTAAGTAAAATGTTGAGCATAAGATTTAATTGTGATAATTAATTATTCCTTTCGTTCATCTTTACTTATTCACTTTGTTAAAAATAGGCGTCTAATAATATTTGTCCAGTTTATGAAATCAAGAGATAATTTTATACTTAATTCCTAATTTACTTTTATCATTAATTATAATCATTTTCCTATAATATTTTTCAAGACATTATATTATTTGATAAAAATTATTTCACCGAACTCCTCCATGAATGCAATAATATTATCCTGAATTAAATATCTTGTCCAAACTAAGATAGTTACATCAAAGAGTCCTGACAAATTATAGTTCAATCAGATTTTGAAATTTTAAATTGGACAGCATAATAATCTTTATCAGTGATAAATCGATTATATATCACCACTCATATAAAACAGTATTAAGAGTCTTATCAAATAGATACGAAGGGAGAGACAAAACAAAACAAAAAGAGCGTTGTGTTTAGCGTGCACACAAAATAGAAGAGTTTAATCCTATCAACGGCGTGGGTACAGGCGTTAATACGCTAAAGACAAGTTTGTATTGGTCTTCTCTCATTACATTTTAATATATGATTAGACTTCTAATTTGTCGCACGATTAGGTGACTTATTTTCAAGGTTAGTTAGGGAAGGTGCGTAAATTAAAGTTAATAGAAGAAAGATCTAGGTTTCTTTGACTTTGTGTTAACAGTAGCTATTAGCTGGTAATTGAATGTGTTCAACTAAATTTGTAAAGACTATCTGAATGCAATTATGTCCCTTTCATGTATTGTGCTGTGCTATTTACTCACATACAACAACAATAACAACATATCCAGTGAAATCTCAGAAGTGGAGTCTGGAGAGGGTAGATGGTACGCAGACCTTACCACTACCTCATAGAGATAGACAGCCTGTTTCCTGAAACCCTCGGCTCAAAATCCATAAGCAGAAATACCTAAATATGATATGATCAAAAGAAGAGTGAGTGAATAGCATATGAATAAAAAATAATAATAAAAATAAAAAAAATAATAAAAATAATAATAACATATGAATAAAAGGATTAGCATATGAATAAAAGTAAATAACATATGAAAGTATTTACTCACATAATTATAGAAAATCCTGTTCATGGGAACCGTCCGAAAAAGCTATGTAACCGTTCCTACTCCATCTTCTGGCTGACATTAGACGATCCATAGACTGACTTTTGAGCAATTTTAATTTCTTCAAAGTAATATTGATAGAGACCCATCCACCGGTAAGGGATAAGATGACGGTGCACGCATAAGGTGGAACGGTCACTCCCGGAGCGGCAAATCAAACTCAATCTGTCCAATTTGTTCAATTCTTTAAAATTTGGATGGGTTAATAATCTACCCATTTATTAGTGCAATCAATTTTAATCAAACTCATTAAAAATTGGGTTGATAACAATGAAATTTACTCGAGATAAAGAATTATTAAAATATTTTAAATGTTTTTTTTTTTAAAAAAAAATTGATATGTTATACATACCCATAATAAAGAAAAATACAATTTTATAAGATACTAAAGTATTGTAAAAGAACAAATAAAATAAGTAAAATTTAGTAAAAATTGTGTTGGATTAGATTGGGTCGGGTTGGATTAAAAATTATGTTGGATTGGATTGGGTCGGGTTGGATTGGTAGCCCATTTTGACCCAATCAAATTCGAGTTAGGTTGGATCTTCACTCATATAACCCACGCAAATTTGATTCAATTCACCCAATTGTCATTCCTAGTTGCCCTTGCCCTCATCCAGTGAATCCTTGCTAAAGTCGTTCGGTAGCTGATTATAGTTAGTAATGTAAAAGTTAGTTATAAGAAAATTTTATGCAAAAATTTATTATTTATATATGAATAATTTACCTCATAACAAACTATCAAACATGATATTACTCATGTAAAACTTAATACATGCAAATAACTCACCTTCAGATCAGCTGCCAAATGACCCGAGTAAATCTCATATGAATGTAACGGTTCACATATCATAAGAATAGACAATGTACTTGAATCTCAACCAAAAGGTCTACAAAGACTCTCATTGTCTTTGACAAATCTAGTGGGGAAAGGGTCCAAGTTCTCAAAGTCTATCTACAACTTTTTGCAGTTGTGCTAGTGCAAGTGGGGAAAAAAGGAAATATTGAAGAAAAATGCAAAACTTTTGTAAAGGCTCTTTCTGTTACTTCAGAAAGTGGGGTGGGTGGGTGAGTGGGGGACCTAGTATTTTAGAAGTTATAATGGTTTTTTTGTGAGTGTGTGAAAGCATAGTGACAAATCATCATGATGGTTTAGATACCTCATTATTACTACAAGACACCCTTTTCAAGTAAAGGTTCAAACACTATAGTATATAATTCTTTCAACCAAATAAGTACATAAAGATTGATGTTTTAGTCTTTGCTGTATTTGATTTGGGAGTATATGCCATCATTCACCTTTTGATTAATTTAATTGCATCATTTCTCAATTTCCAATGTTCCAACTAATGCCTCTCTAACTCCAGAATATTTTTCTCCTCTTATTTATCCAAACATTATTGCTTTTATTATTAATCAATTCTTCACTTAATCATAATATATGTTATAATTGATTCAACAACAACAACAACATACCCCAGTACCTCAAAAGGCTTCCGCTCATTGCGGGGTGAGGGGGAATCGAATGTACGCAGCCTAACCCCTATGTTTAAAAACATAAAGCGGCTGTTATAATTGATTGAATTATACTATTTTGGTGTGTAGAGATTCATTCAAATTATTGAAGAGGTCTTTCATGGATTGACAATATAGGAATTATTCAAATGTGGTGACTAGAAATGTATGGATTGTTATGTGGTGATTGATAACCGTAAAAACAAAGGGTTTTTTTTTTTTTTCTAATCGGTGTTTGGAGTCCGTGGAGCTTCGATTAAATCTGGATCGTGCACTGCAGGGCCCATTTGGAGTGGCACTCCCAACATAATTTTTTCTATTCCTAATGGCTCGAATCCAAAACCTTTGATTAAGAGTGGTGCGGTCCCATCCTTAATTATATACGTTAATTAATGATGAATAGATTAATGTTATATTTAGAACTACTTACTCTAAGGGTATCTTTGCCTTTAAATAATTTTATTCCACATTATTAATGTACATATTCTTATTCTATACTCTATATTTTACCTCACATGATATAAATTATAATATATTAATGTATGCATAACTTATATAAATATTAGTAACATTTCTTTAAGAATAAAACAAAATTACAAACAATAACATATAAATGTTATTAAATTTAATTTAGGAGAATTATTTCACTCGTTTAAACAACCAAACAAGATACATAATTACACCAAATTTAAAGGAGTTAACCAATCAACTGGATAGGCGGTTGTGCTACTCAACAGGTCTGTCTAATCGTCGTTCAGCACCTACAGACACGAATGCAGTGACAACGGGCATCACTACAAAATGATGTACTAAATATAAAAGGCAAATTAAAAGCTGAAACTAAAATATAAAGACCGAAGAACGAGGATAGGGTTATTTCCCACAAAAGCAACCAAACATGCTAGTATTTGGTTATCTCTTGTACATACTAAACTAAGGTATTAATACTACAGGGTATTTTTTTTTTCCTAATACACCTTATTCTTATTGTAGTACATTTTGAAAATTTGATATAGCAAACCAAACTATATTTGATGAAAAATAATATCATATTTTTCCTTGAAAGTTGGTTTAAAAAAGATTCATCTGTATAGAGTTAGGCATATTATTCTGGTCATTTTCTGAGACATGAAAAGTTATAATGTAAAGCTACTCTGGATAAAGAAACATACCTTTACCAAAATATGACAGAGCATATACTTTGTAGTAGTATTTCATTTTATAGGAAACTTAATCAGAAAACCAAATCTGTATAAATTAAATTTGTATGAGAAATTCAAGAATTGAAAAGGCAAACAAACACCTGGGGACTCCACTGTCCCTACTCTCTCCTTTCATATTCAAGAAAACAACACCTCTTTGCTGAGTGCTGAATCTGTTGACATAGTCTATGTGCACTAAATGGGGACCAGCTAAGAATTTCTCCATTTTATCTCTGGTCATTTTGTTCTCTACTTCATGTCCCTCTCTGCTCAACATTTACATGCCAATGACCCTAGTGCATGAATGGTGATGGAGTGTTAAATGCTCTTTTATCTTTGATGAGGTAGTGGTAATATTTGCGTACATTATACACTCACTCCAAATCCTACTTGTGGAATTTCACTGGATATATTGTTGTTGTTTCAAAGATTTTGTTGATGAAAATGATCCACACTGATAGGCAATCTTCTTCTCTTTGACCTAGCTATTGCACGTGAGTTAGGCCAAGATTTAGTCTGATATTATTTTAGAGCTAGACCAATTTGGTCCAATGTGAGGCCCCAAAGCATCGGGATTATGAATAGTTCTTGAATATCATGTTTCGAACGGGATCATGAAATGATGGATAAAGAATGTGTCTGAATCCCAACGAGATAGTGTCGATAAAAATGACCTCACATCGAATTGGGACAAGAACCAGCCTCCTTATAATACTTGTGCAATTCTTCTCCTTTTGAGTTAATTTTTAAGATGTCAATTGAGTCCGTGACCTAATTTGATAGCTTTTACGTCGAATATTTCATATAACTTTAAATTTAATCGGCCTTAACACTGATACAAGACGAGGATTGGAAAACAAAAAAAATTTACACGCCTAGAGACAAGAAAATATGACAGTTCGATTATATAATTATTAAGCTGTAGAAAATTGGACTAGGCATGCTATTTGTTTAATGCCACCCACTCATAAGTCCATGTCTTACTGTTTGTGCCCTCCAGTATATTAGCTCAGGTCTTTCAAGTATTGTCACTCAAAACTCCTTTTGCTTCTCCAACAACAACTTCAAAAGCAATGGCTTTGTCTCTCTTTCTCTTTCTTCTTTGTGCTTCTATAGGAATTGGGTATGCATTTCCTCCTCATCCAGACAAAATCATTCTATTGCCTGGACAACCCCAAGTGGGATTTCAGCAGTTTTCAGGCTACATCACTGTTGATGACAAGAAACAAAGAGCTCTCTTTTACTACTTTGTGGAAGCAGAAACAGATCCAGCTTCTAAGCCTCTTGTTTTGTGGCTAAATGGAGGTACACAAAAGCTACTTTCTTTTTCTTGAAATTAAGGGTTATTTATACAAAATTTCCCATTTGGCTTGGTGAAAAAGTTAATGTTTTTCTGTAGGACCCGGTTGTTCTTCTGTGGGAGTAGGTGCATTCTCTGAGAATGGTCCATTCAGACCAAGAGGACAAGTTCTTGTTAGGAATGAACACAGTTGGAATAAAGGTGGAATTTTGTCACTCTTTTTTCATCTTTGGGTATCTTCAGTCGGCAGCAAAAATTAAAAATTGATTCTTTCTTGAATATGCAGAGGCAAATATGTTATACTTGGAGTCTCCAGTTGGGGTTGGCTTCTCTTATTCAACTAATACATCTTCCTATGAGACAGTTAATGATGAGATAACAGGTTTGTTTGTCTTGATTTGGAGTACCGAGTTCAAACTATATAATGTTACTCAAAGTTACATATGGTTCAAAAAAAATCATTTGACAGTGCAAACAGTAACTAAGACATATAAATGAAACAGAGGGAGAAAGTTTAAGTTAGTGATGACTGATGACCATATTGCTTTCATAAACATGGATTTCACGTTTAGATTTTCTTAATCAGACATAAAGTTCAGATCGAAAAGTTTGATCTTTCCTTGTGCTGTTTTAATATTCTTTCTATATAATGACCATGTGATGCCCATCACCATTTAAATACTGATTAGGTAGTAAATTAGCTATTCCTTTATGGTGTAAAGGAAAAGCAACATGCTTGATGAGAATCTGGAATCCTACTGATTGAAGCTTAACTGTTAATTGTTTTATATTTTTATATACATCCTAAAGCTGTTCCACTTTTGTGTTTTTTTCTTTATGTTTTTTAGCCAGGGACAATGTTGTGTTCTTGCAACGATGGTTCAACAAATTCCCACAGTATAGAAAAAACAATTTATTTTTAACTGGGGAGAGTTATGCAGGTATCTTTTACTTAACCACATTGATTAACATACTGGCAACCACATTGATTAACATACTGACATTTTTAAGTTATAGATCTCTTTTCGTTTCATATTATTTTGATATGTTGATTACAGGCCATTATGTACCTCAACTTGCCAAGCTCATGCTTGAGCTTAACAAGAAGAAGCAATTGTTCAATTTGAAAGGAGTCGCGGTGAGTATGACCGAATGAAATGAATTTTAATTCACACTTGTAGTGCATGAGATCGAAAAATAGTTTTTGTTTAATCCTATTCTTTTTCTTTCTTGTCATGGCAGCTTGGTAATCCGGTTTTGGAATTCGCTACTGACTTCAATTCGAGAGCTGAGTACTTCTGGTCTCATGGCCTAATATCAGACTCCACATACAGAATGTTCACTTCTTTTTGCAATTATTCTCGCTATGTGAGCGAGTACTACAGGGACAGTGTGTCGCCAATGTGTTCAAGAGTCATGAGCCTTGTAAGTAGAGAAACCAGTAGATTCGTGGACAAATATGATGTCACCCTGGATGTCTGTATGTCATCGGTGCTCTCTCAGTCCAAAATCATAAGTCCACAAGTAAGTCATTGCTTAAACCGTGTTGATCTCCCAATACTGTCTCCCTTTTATGTTGTTTGGCTTCTCTTAACGTTTTATGGAACTAAACTTACTTTGTCTTACTGATACTAATTACTAGGAAAATGGTGAGAAGATAGATGTCTGCATCGACGATGAAACTGTCAATTACTTAAACCGACAAGATGTGAGAAGGGCTCTTCATGCCAGGCTTGTTGGTGTTCGCAGCTGGGATGTTTGCAGCACGTGAGTTACTCCACTAGCTTAGCTTAATTGAGAAAATTAGCTAAAGATAATGAAGTTGTTTTTCGCACATTACCTGCCACAATTCAACTCAATACAAAGTTACACCATAGTTACAAGCTGTTATTATAGTTTTAAAGCTCCACCTATTTTGTGCTAAGTTGCTCGGACTCTCCAAAAATGTTGCCGCCCCTGTCAGATCCTTCAAAAATACACTATTTTTGGAGGATTCGACACACACCTGTTGAAATTTTTGAAGAGTCCGATTAACATAGATTTTGTGAGGATTCACTAATTATTTTTTCCTTCTGCTACCTCAGCATTCTGGACTATCAATTGCTTGACATAGAGATTCCAACCATATCTATAGTAGGATTGCTTGTCAGGGAGAGAATTCCAGTCCTAATCTACAGGTATACTTATACAGTACAACCCGAAAAATAAATGTTTGGAATAGTTCCATCTAATGCCAATGCTAGTAAATAGATTTATCGTTTCTTGAAAATCTCTCTTCTGATTCAAGATTGTTGCGTAACATGTAATGTCTTGACAACAGTGGGGATCAAGATTCTGTTGTTCCATTGACTGGAAGCCGCTCCGTTGTACATCAACTAGCAAAACAGATGGGACTGAACACAACTGTACCCTATAGAGTTTGGTTTTCAGGACAACAGGTGAACAAATTGCATTTGGTCCATTCTGTGAAACGACGAAAGATAACTTTAATGTAGCTTTCATGACAAAACTCATTTTTTTCAATCATGTTTTAGGTTGGTGGATGGACTCAAGTGTATGATAATATTCTTTCATTCGCAACTGTTAGAGGTGCTGCTCATGAAGCTCCTTTCTCTCAGCCAGAGAGATCACTTGTTCTGTTCAAGTCATTTCTTCAAGGCAAGGCACTTCCTGAATTTTTCTGAGATTCCAGATTGGTGATGGACAGCCTGAGTAAATAGGTCTTTCTTGTGCATACACTTCACAATTAAATGTAAAAGGGTCTGTGTTTTTTGGCTTTTACTTGTCGAGGAACATGCAAGCTAGTCATAACACCACGATTATTTGGACTAGAAGAGTCTTGAATAGTTGTGCTAGAAAAGAAAAATTAGAGATATTAGGCCTTTGTGAATTTAGGTTTTGTTTTCCTTTTTCTTTCTTTAAATTTTGGCTGGCATGCAAATGAATGCAGGAGGAGCATCTGTAAGCTTTGTTGAAAGCAAAAGGGTCCACCATGACCAAATATTTGTTTTTTCATACTTTCATGTGTAAGGTTAGTAGATATCATGTTTTTTCAGTTTGTAAAATTTGTCTTCTCCTATGTTAAATTTATTGAATAAAGACTGATTGAATAGATGAGTAATTGAAAAAACAATACCAAATGAATCAAAAAACTCATCTAAGTTGGTAGATTTTAACAAACTAATCAAAATGAAGTACAATAATCATGAGTGAATCCTTCAACCATTTAGTTTGTGAAATACGTACAAAGTATGACGTATATTTTTATACAATATATATACACACACAATACGCTGATATATCTTGTGTAAAATTCGATCCTAGTGGGCCGATGGAAGTAGATGGCCCCTGATTTTTTCTCTCTTGTTTCCCGGGCCAGATTGGCCCACGAGTCAACAACTGTGTCTGGTCGAATCTAGTTAAAGATCCAATTTAGTGAACGGTCCAGGCCCCTTTCTTCTTAATAATGACCAGTAAGCCTAAAACTTGAAGGGTCGGGTCCTATCAATGAATCATCTTATAATGGAGGATTATCGCAAATAAGTAAACATATACTAGTTAATTAGCTAATATAGCTATAGTTTAAATTAATTACGTTAGTGACAAATATCTACCTATAATTACAATTTAAGTTTTGTATAATTCGCGCAATCTATACAAACATTGTGCATAATATACAAAAGTTGTGCACAAATCAAATTATATCTCGAAATATATAAACACTACGAATTTTACCAAATTATACAAAATATTGTGCCTGAATTGTATAGTGAAATATACAAACGTTATATAAAAACTGTGAATTGTATACCGAATTATACAAGCATATACAAATGTTGCTTTAATTATAGTTACAAGATGTAATTACCTAAACTATGACAATGGGAGACATAATTAAGATATTTTTTAATAGTTATATGCCAAAATTCCCTAATTATATTATTTTCACACATCTAGTGTTGAACAAATTTATTTAAGGACATTACTACGTTTTATCTCTTATTTCCGACGGCTAATAAACATGCGATTTATATCTCCTATATGATTTGGAGTGAGCGGCGTTACCCAAAAAATAACGTCAGCGAGTTTCCTTTTTTCACTTTGTTTGGATGATTGTTATGTATTGTTTCATAATATATTATATTGTATTGTATTGTTTCAATAAATATAGTATTTGGATAGATTGTATTATATTTCGTTGTTACATAATGTTATATATTCATAATTTGGATGACAAACCTACAAGAAATTGTAGGATTTGTAGTAGATACAATGAAAAGTTAAGACAATAATAA
Organism: Solanum clarkiae; assembly: GCA_011800125.2. Taxonomy (NCBI): domain Eukaryota; kingdom Viridiplantae; phylum Streptophyta; class Magnoliopsida; order Solanales; family Solanaceae; genus Solanum; species Solanum clarkiae. Next base: position 19,103,562 of record JAABOM020000096.1, on the reverse strand, counting down.
ATTAGAATTATTAAATAATAAATAAAGTAAAATATAAGAGGATATTATTGAAGTAATAATGCTTCGTATTGAATGTTTTCATCGTTCTAACAATGGATCTAAACGTTGTGATACAATAAAATCTAAGTAACAATCGAAATAAACATCGTATTTAAACAAACAATACATTACAACCATCCAAAAAAGGGCTTAAAAAAGAAGAAATTAAAAAGAAAAATTCATCAATATACTAATTCAAAAAATGTCAAATATGTTTTACGAGACCTAAAGTAATATAATCAAGAAATGAAATCACAAAAGCCAAAAGGAGCAAACATATATGACTAGTAGTAATAAATAAAGGATCAATTAATACATGCAAGAATTTTTTTGCACAATTCATTTAAAATTTAAATTTTCTTCCTTAAATTTTATTGTCTCATGTTTGTTTTGGAAATTGGATGATTTTAAGGATGATAACTACTAATTCACGAGGAAAGGAAGGAAACTGTGAATGCTGCTTCTCCTTCTAGATAAATTATTGTCCTTTCTCCCTCTCCAATTATCTATTTTGATTTTTAAAATTAATTACCTTAAATCATTCGACATTTAAAAGTTAATTATATTTTAAAACTAAAATAATTAAAATTATTCCTAATTTATAATTTATGAAGAAGGGTGTTGAGAAAATACACCATATTCCCTCCGTTTCATATTAAGTGAATTGTTGGGTCATTTCATACATATTAAGAAAAAGAAATGAAGACAAATTTTAATCATGTTTTTTCATTTTTACCCTTTTCAAACTCTACACACTCATTTAATGCATCATTTATTTCTCATACAAAACTCAACCTTAGAAACTTAATTAATGAAGGGTAAAATTGGAAAAAAATTTCCAACACATCCCTTGAAAAGTAAACAATTTATTTATTTTAAAACATCAAAAATTCTCTAACAATTCACTTAATATAAAACGGAGGAAGTATATGTTAATTTTGAAATGCAACAATTAATTATATACACCAACCCCCGTATGGTTGTTTGAAAAGTTGATTAAATATTGGCCATAATTCGATTCCCTCCACGACAGGAAATTCTAAATTAAGTATATTTACTTTTCAATTAATTTTCTTTTAAAAATCTTTAATTTGTAAAAAGGTGTTTGATGTGTAAAAACTATTATCTTTCTTCGTCTTTACTTGTTTACTATATTAAAAAATAGATATTCAATAACATTTGTTTACTCTATGTAATTCCACACTTAATTCCTCATTTATTCTTATCATTAATTATAATTATTTATCTATTATATTTTTTAAGATAATAAATTTATTATATTCAAAAAATAATTTAATAAAATTATCTTTAATATTTACTATTGTTGGACAAAAAAAATACGAAAAAGCTTGGGAGAGTGGGGCCGGAAGGTTGCATCAGAATTTAAGTCTATAATTGAGAATTGGGTGCGGTAAAAATTGAAAGGTCTCACGAGATTCTTGGCTCTTTATAATTTTTTCCTACTTTTTTAGTAAATGAATTAATGGGATAATTACCTTTTTTGAGGGTTGTTTATAAAATATTTATTATATTTAAATATATTATATTTGTTTTTTATTTTAAAAAAGTGCACTATATATTAAAAAAAATACTATATATATAATGTAGATGTATTACGCAACGTATGAAAGTAAGTTTTATAAGAAATATATATGTATTATAAATATCTTAAAATATATTAGGTTTACATAATTATAAATA
>JAABOM020000096.1:19081132-19101346 GCA_011800125.2 Solanum clarkiae | reverse complement strand
GTGGTAGAGCTCATTCAGAATTTGAAACTTATATAGTTTAATTTATTTTAAAAAAAATCATAAGGTTTTTAATTAATAATACATACATATTCAATAAATTATTTAAATGAATACTATATAAAATTCACCCAAATCTACTAAGTTAGTTCTGCCACCTTTGGTGATAGTGTCAAAATGCTTTGAATTAAGCATCTATACTATAAATTCCTAAATTTGTCATCTTTTTTAGATTTATGCTTTATTTGATGGAAAAATTTGCCCAATTTGAATTTTAACATATAAGACAAACTAGTACTTTCTATTTCTTAAAAAGAAAAATCATGTTCTAAAAACAAACAAAGACTTGAAAAAAAATCCTAATTAAATTATATATAATGATTAATAAATTAAGTTGAATTTTATATCTACACATATCAAAAATATGTTTAAAGGTTTTGCTTGAGCTAACGAGATGAAAATCTCATATATGATTTTAGAGGGATAGTATAATTTTGCTAATCTCAATAAAATATATGATTGATTTTTTTTAACAAATTTTTTTTACTACAGTATAATTTCGCTAATCTCAATAAAATATATGATTGATTTTTTTTAATAAATTTTTTTTACTACTTAAGAGCGGAAGTTTCTTCTTTTTTTTTTCTTTCTTTCTTTTAAAACACATTATCACTTTTGAAAATGTAAAATTTTCAACTCTCAACGATGGTAAAAACACAACCAGATGTAATGAACTAAACTTTATGAGACGTGGTAAAAATAATAAATATTTTAACTGAACACCTATTTGGTCGCATTGTGAAAATAAAGGCTTCCTAAATATTCTCCCTATTCATTTTTAATTATCATGCTGTATTTTCTAAAAGTCAATTTTATTAATTCTAAAAGCTAAATTAGATTAAATTAATTTAGTCAATCGAACTCACCATATAAGACCGATTACAATATTGTGTGATTAGTGCCTATTAATTCCACCAAAACAAAACTTGCCTAGTGCATGTGCATCTTGAAGTTATTTTTCTATTATATTTTTTAAGATATTATGTTTATTATATTTAAAGATTGATTTAATAAAATTATTCTCATCATTTATTGTTTTTTAATTTTTATAGTCAAGTTAATAATGAGAGACTATTGTTAGAGTGCCTTTTATTCTTATTTAGACCAAACATTTGAGATTGGATGGTTGTTTTTGCTAAGAAAAGATAATCACATGCAGTGGCTGCTACATAAGATTTCAGTCTCTATTTTCCTTTGTTCTATCATTTCACATGTTGATTGCTACTTATTCCTATATTGTTTGTATGACTTGACTTATCAAATTACACCTCACTAAAGTAATGTTTTTTTTTTTTAATTTTGTAAGGTATCCCTCGGCTCGATAGGTCAAAGACTAATCCTCTGCGAATTTGAGCTTCATTTAAGGGTTTGTGCTGCCAATTGGTTGTTGCATGCATAAGGCAGGGATCGAACTCTCAACACTTGCTTAATCGACCTAGTGAGCTAACCACTAGGCCAATCAAGCTTGGTTCACCAAAGTAATGTTGAATTCAAAGTCAAGGTGTAAATTTTGTCTTTGAATATTTTTCTTAATATGTGTGAATCATTTCACAAATTCAATTAATATGGGACATAAGGAGTATTATTCTGGCTATTGCTCAAGCTAAAAACACTATTTATTATGAAATAAAAAGAATAGCATATGTTGATAATGTAAAAAAATTTTAATATAACAATGTAGTTTATTTGATTGTAACCACAAACTTATTTTAGACAATTTACAAATAATTGAAGTGTATAAATTAAAATAAATACACAAAATAACATTACTCTAGTTTCATGTGGAGTTTACAATGTTAGTCGGGTGTTTGGATTGTGTAAAATAATAGTACCAAAGACAACATTTTCTAGCAAAAATGAAAAATTGATCTATGAAGATTTCATGTGGTCAGAAATTAATATAGACACAAATGATTTCAACAGGAAAGTTATTTCGATCCAATTCATTCTTGGTCTTAAATAAAGACAAAAAGGGATATGTCAGTGACCTAGTACGACAAAGCACTCTCTGAAACCTAAAAGAGGGCCTGGAATTGTGCTCTCTTCATAGCCCCTAAATACATTAGAAAAGAGATTTAATCAGTCAGCATAATAACTTCAATCGATAGAAAAATCTATCAAGAGTGCAGCAATCCTTCCCTCACATCGGATTCACTTGTCCCACCCTTGCTTCCTCCTTGAACGCCTAAGGAAGAACCTATTCATGTAGAGTTGATTCTCGAACAAGAATTGGGATTCGGATGTGAGTGAAATTTTCGCCAATGGCTAAGATATTCAGTCGACTCTCTCCCCTTTTATGGGGGTCCCGACCCCTACGAGTGAACAGAAAAGATAGGAGGAAAGAGGCCCTGGTGAACCATCATAATTAGTGAACAAGCGTAAGTTTCGCTGCTCGACAGTGTAGAGTACTGATCACTTCCACCTATGCCTACATGCCCATTAAGAGTTATACCTGGAGTCAAGGTAACTGTATATGCAGAGGGGAACTTTCCTAAAAAGCCTAGTAGCAATTAACTGCGACGAGACAAGTCATCTACTTAAAAGGACCCTCCCCGCAGTTCGCCCTTCCTTGAATTATTCGATCGTGCAATACCTAAAATGCATTTCAACTTTGTTGTAGTTCTCAATCATGAACATGGCTAAACCATCTACGATCCGGGGAGCTAATGCACAGGGATAATTTGTGTTGTGAAATGATCGACAATTTTATGAATTAATTTTTAAAATTACATTAGATCCAATTTATTTTATTTTATCATATTATCAAAGTTAACACATTCATATGGTTCATCAAATATTGCATTTCCATCTTACATTATCCATGGTTAAAATGTTTAATGAGCGATATTGAATTCCACATTAATTAGGCCTGGGGCTTGAATAATTAATTTATCACCATAATGTATTTTTTAATTAATATGCAATTCTTATAATATTTTTTTTGCAACTGATTTACGTCGAATATATATTATTGAGTAAAGAATAGGAGTCATAGTAATAAACTAAATTTTAGTAACATATTTATAAATTTTAGTAATAATTTAATTTTAAAATATTTATTTTATTTTTAATAAAGCAATTTATACTTTACAAATTTTTTCCAAGCCTGAAATTCTTTGCCATTGAAAGGAGAAGATTTGTTTTTTTGGGTCAAGATCGTAATATTAAGCTTATCTAGTGTAAATTATTTTTTTTGTGTAATTTATAAATTATTATATAAGAATAGAGATTTATCTCGCATACTTAAATTTACTTTATCATTAAAAAAATTATTTTATAAATTTTAAAATAATTTTTTTCTTAAATTTCGTGTTAAGCCATCACATAAATTTCGCAGCATGTAATAATAATGATGATAACAGCCTCAGTGAAAACGTAACATTCGAAGCTATAAAGTGTCATTTCTGGAAAGGCGATTTCCTTTTTTTCTTCTGCTGCCTACGTCTTCTTTCTCCTTTGCCTTCCATTAGTTTCCGTATCCGTTCATAATCCCCATTGAAGCTAACAAAAAAAGGGAACAGAAATGCTCTCAAGAGTTAACAACACGGTTTGGGATGTGGAAGGCAAACAAGGAGGAGGAGGAGAAGAAACTTTTACTAACAAGGAGAACAACACTGACGGTGGGGTTGAAAACAAAGAGGATATGGAATTGGGTGCACTTTCTACATTCAAATCGATGTTGGATGGTGCAGATGTAGACTGGTACATGAACAGTAACAACAACATGCAAAACCATACTGAAAGTATCTGTTTCACCCAAAATTTCACTGAATTAGCTGAAAACAGCTTGTTTCTACAGACAGTACCAGTGGATTCTTCATCTTCTTGTTCTCCATCGTCAGTTTCTGTTTTCAACAATCTTGACCCATCTCAGGTACATTACTTTTTGACCCAAAAGGGAATAAACAACAACCCTTTGGATTATGGTTTTAATTTGGGTTGTGAAAATGGTTTTCTTGAAGCTCAAGGTATGGGTGGTTTGAATAAAGGGGGATTTCTTCTTACTGGTGGTGGGTTTCATGATTTCAGCTCACAAAACCAAATGGGTAACCCGAATTTGAATTCATTTACTCAGTACCCATCATCCCATTTGCCCCAAAATAGTAGTGCTGGGTTTAGTCCACTAGGGTTTGCTGACGGTTCAGTAAATGAGAACCCTCTGCTTCTCAATAGGTCCAAGTTGTTAAAACCACTTGATAATTTTCCCTCAATTGGAGCACAACCAACCCTTTTTCAGAAAAGGGCTGCTCTTAGGAAGAACTTAGCTAATAATGGTGGTGGCAGTTTGGGGGATTTTGGAGGTGAAATTGGGCAGAGTTCCATCAATGGAGAAGGATATGATAAGAAGAAGGGAGAGGGTGAAAGGAAGAGAAAGTGGGTTAATGGAGAAGAACTTGATGATGTGAGCTTTGATGGATGCACATTGAGTTATGATTCAGATGATCTTACGGAAAATGTTACTAATAAGGTGGATGATAGTGTTAAGAATTGTGGAAATAGTTCAAATGCAACTAGCACAGTAACCGGTGGGAATCAGAAAGGAAAGAAAAAGGGACTTCCCGCCAAGAATTTGATGGCTGAACGACGTCGTAGGAAGAAGCTTAACGATAGGCTTTACATGTTGAGGTCTGTTGTACCAAGGATTAGCAAGGTAAGAAATTTTTTTATATCATATTGTCGCAAATTCCTGTGTGATTAATATCATTCTAACATGTTTTAGCTATTCATAATCGTCAGCATTTAGCTTCCTTTACTCAAGAGAATTAGAAAAAGAAAGGGGAAATTGAAATGTTGTGTTATTATTTCTTCTTTTCCGTTTTGAATGTACTTCATTAACTCTTCTTAAGGTAAGCAACTTTGTCCTATGCATAGTTCAAAAAGGTTTTCTGGATTAAAGGTATTTGATAGTCGCATTAAATTCACTCACATGAACTATATGAAAAGATTTCAAAAGGATCTTTTGTTTTGGACCACACAAGAGAATAGACATCACTAACTTGCCATAAGTCTTTTAGTTTGAGCAGTAACTCTTATATTTTGTTTTAATCTCTCTTGTATATATCTGCTTCAACTTGTTTCTTCATCCCCCTCCCCCTCTCGCTGGGAGGGGGAGGGGGACGGGGAGGGTGGGGGAGTCCCTTTGATGCCCTATCACTCCTCAAACAGCTTGGATTATTATAAATTGTCTTAAATATATGCTTTATTAGGATGTTAAAGTTTATGCTATGGCAACGACATGGTACTTAAATTTCAGCATTACCATGTAGAAACATTTTTACTGGAGCTCTAATAAACCAAGACATAGGAAGTAACTTTTGATAGGCCGATATGCACGAAGTAATTAAAATACTTTGAACGCGTTCATGTAAATTCTTTCTAAATGAAGTGAAATAGGTTTATGCATAAGTATGGTGGTTAGAACGGAAAGTTATCTACCTGCTAGTTGGCATTTGTGTCTTAATTGAGATTTGATACCAAACAATCATTGGACTTGATTTTAACCTTACAGGATATTTTGTATTACTAATTTGTCTTCCTCATTTTCTAATATCAAAAGCTTCTTCTTGACAGCAATTTGTGAATGTGTATGTTTACAGATGGACAGGGCTTCAATCTTAGGGGATGCAATCGAGTACTTAAAGGAGCTTCTACAGAAAATCAATGACCTGCATAATGAACTGGAGTCCACGCCGCCTAGCTCTTCATTGACCCAAACAACAAGCTTCTATCCTCTAACACCAACTGGACCAGCTCTGCCAGTCCGCATCAAGGAAGAACTATACCCGAGTTCATTTGCAAGTCCACTGTCTAGCCCGACTGGACAACCTGCAAGGGTAAAAATTCTTAACCAATAAGAACATTTTATGCAGAAGAAACTTATCATAGTACAAACTTATGTTTCTAGTTAGATGGATACACACGCACACACACACACACATTGAACTCTATTACGGTGTTCTTCATGTCGGTAAAGTCTCAAGTCATCTTGTTATTGGTTTGAGATGATGTAATGCAGATTTTGTTTCACTTTTAGGTTGAAGTAAGAGCAAGAGATGGAAGAGCTGTGAATATCCATATGTTTTGCAGCCGCAAACCAGGGCTCTTACTCTCAACAATGAGAGCACTCGACAACCTCGGACTGGACATTCAACAAGCTGTTATCAGCTGCTTCAATGGGTTTGCCTTAGATATCTTTAGAGCTGAGGTACTTGCTTTCTGTTTAATTTACAATGATGTGGTCTTGGATTTAAATGCTTAGCAAAGTTCGTATGTAAAATTGAAGTCTGTCAATCCCTGCACAAATGCACATCCTTCTGGAACGAGCATAAACTACAACCATATAAAGCTTTTAACATGGGAACATCAAAGATAAGTTCAATGATAATGATATACTATGAAAAGATGTGAATACTAATAGAACTGAAAAATAACCTTCAAGAAAGTTGGCAGTCCAAATTACTCATGGTAAGTTACGGAACCACTTCAATTGGCAGTCCAAATTACTCATGGTAAGTTATGGAACCACTTCAATGAGCTTCACCATGATTGCATAACAACAACAACATTACCCCAATGGCTCAAAGGCTCCCGCCCATTGCGGGGTAAGGGGGGACCGGATGTACGCAGCCTGACCCCTATGTTTAAAAACATAGCGCGACTGTTTCCGGATGAAACATGATGAGAGTCGAAAGTTGCATTGACTAACTGCTACTTCACAATTGAAAGAAGCGCAGACAGAAAGAACATTCTCTTGTTCATTTTGATCGATATTAAAGAAAAAGAAAACAGCAAGCGTTAAATTATCTGTGATTTAATTGGTTTGTTATCCTTGCCAATTTTATGTGCTGTGTAAGTGAAATTCTTCGTTTGATGATTTTTTTTGTTTGTATACTCTCAGCAATGCAAAGAAGGTCAAGACTTCCACCCTGATCAAATCAAAGCAGTACTGCTGGATTCCGCAGGTTGCCATGGGGTGATATAAGCTTCTATGATTGACAGAAGGGAAACAATGTAGCTACAACTTTCAACTTTAGACTCTAGTGGTTCTTGTCAGCCAATTTTCTATGCTCCTCTTGTATTTCTATAATGTTTGTCTTACAACTCAGAATTTGCTATTCACTGAACCTTTGCTTTCATTTGGTAGTTAGTGAACCGACTAACTAGCAAATTTGTCAATTGTTCTTCAGTTTTTAGTGTATTAAAAGTATATTCAAGGAAAATTTGAATGTGTCAATGAAATGATGCTTGATCAGTTTTCATAATTATATCATCTAGATTCGTTTCATGGTTTTTATCTTCTCGTTTTGCTTTGTTGAGCTGGTTTTTCTACATATATAGTGCTTGGATCTTCATTGGGGGATTTAAGATGGTCAAAGTGCTTTTGCATTTTTCTTCATCAGGGCAATACAATAAACCATAGATGACTGCAAGCATAAACTTCTGATCTGCTAAGACATGGAATCATCCTCTTCAACATTATTATTATTATTATTAATATTACAAGTTTATTGTTCTGCCAAAGAGGCTTTCATTCCATTACAAGAAGGATGACACATCTTCTATCAAGAGACTCAATGCTGCATCCTCAAGGTGATATCAGCATAGGCAAATAGGTCCCAAGCAGTTTGATGTCTTGCCGATTCGGATTGGACTGATGGAGGGGACTGCTATCACAGAGCCATATGTGCCTTCCAGCTGCAACAAAATTGGAGTATGATGAAGTTTGCAACAATAAAGCCATTCACATGACGAACACAGTCAATGGCTTAAGTTTCTTACCGTTGTGCAGCTGGCGCGCTCTGGCTGAGATCGATAACAAAGGTTCGGATTTCCATTGGGGCAAGCTCTACCACCAGCTTTGTAGGATCAACCGGTCCCCCTCTTGGTACATCTTGCGAATCACTAGGAGCCTCTACTTTCCATTTTAACCTCTTCTTCTCCATTTCTTCTCTTTCTTGGTTGGCAGATAAACTCATCTCTTTGATCTTGTTTATCTATAATAAAAAAATTACGGAGATGGTAGATTCAAGCGAAACTTGTTTCCTAATTACAGCCAAGAACTAGACGGCAGATCAATGCATATTGTTTTACCTTTTTCTTCGGGAACAATCTCTTCAGTTCTACACTCGCCTTGGCAGACAAATCCTTATCCTCATCAACCTAGTAAAAGTAATAGTTTAACTCAGAAACGTTGGACTTGGAGAAATTAAGAATCACATCATTATTTTGTAACAGTTAATGTCAAGTGACCAAGAAAAAGGTATAATCACAAGAAGGAACTCATAAAACCTCGTATAAATGAGCCAATCTCAGGAGGACGGTGTGATCTTCAAGCTCCTAAATTCACCAAAGAAAAAGGTAATCAGTAGATAACAAATAAGAGTAAGAAGTTGCTTCCAAGGGATGAAATAACACTTCATATTAAGCACCTGAAGGGTGATTATTGCAACATTATCAGGCAGACTGTAAGATGGATCGATCCCCGTAAAGGTTGGAACTGGAAATTTTGTAAATTTATCTCCATCCTGTAATAATGAAACATCACATGAAATTAGGTGGGATGCTGCATAGGTTCAGAAACATGCTGGAATTTCAATAACCTGCTCAGTAAAAGCTAGAAGCAACGGAGAATATATCTCCTGTCCAAATGACCGCCGCCACTTTGCTCCCTCTCCAAGAGAATCAATCCGGATATAGTACTTGCCTTGGACCTGGGGAAATATGAGGGTTTCAGACAACAAGATTATGGAAATATAGGATAGAGAACATTCCAAACACTGCCGATTTACGCTGCAGAAGAACATAAAAGGTGAAAGCCGGGGCTACTGTTATTTGTTAGGAAGAGAAAAGGTAAACCAATTTACAATTAGACATGCACAAAGAATAGATGTAAACAATATGGTAATGGTATTGTATCACATGAAGTTAAAATTATAGATATATATTGCATATTTGAGCTTAGAAAACTAAAGCAATAATATACACGGCCAAATTTATATCCACAATGTTCCAGTAAAGTTTAGTGCATTATCATTCACTCTCCTACAGAGAAACAAGGAATGTACTAGATATGTTTACTAGCTTCTTATGCTAACACAGAAATATTTAGTATCAATCCTCGATCTCTTAGGCTTCATTGGCTCTTTGTCGGTTTAAGCGAAGAATTTGCAACAAGAGAATAAAGAAAAAAATGCATTGACCATATTAAGCAATAACTACAAGCATAATTAAAGTCACGATTAAAATGGAGGATAGCGTAATGGTGCTCACAGTCAAGCCGATGCATTTTCCAAGAGCACAGACGGTTTCATTCAGTGCTTCAGCAACTCCTCTTCCATCATCATGGAGTAACCTCCTAAAAAGAAGGAATGTACAATTTGTTTATCTTGAGATTCTACTATTGGTAACTCCAAATAGTGATGAATTAACGGAAGAAAAATTGCAATGATAAAAGCGATAAACACAGAATGGAAAATGAGCAGAGCAAACCGGTGAAGCATTAGCTCCAATTGGCCATCAACAAGGCTGGATCCACCTACAGATCTATCAACCAAAACTGAGAACTCGCTGTTGTTGTCCTTTAGGAAAATTCCAAGATTGATCTGTGATGGAATTGCAAATATGACATAATTAACATCACCAGTAAGTATTCTAGCACAGGGTATGTAATAAAAAGGCTACTATAAGGGAAAGATTTGTCGAGTTCTCTGAAAAAAATTCTTATGCAAAATTAAGAAATACATCCACATATAAGAAAATTCACAATGATTTAGAGGTGCAAAAATCCCGAGTAGACTTGTCAAAAAAGAACATAGTAAAACATATGGAAGGACAAAAATGTAAGCATCTCCATCCCCAACCATAGGTAGGACAAAGGAACTTCTGCACCACTTCAAATTTCAAAATGGTTTGCTAGGCATGTTTAGCTCAGAAACTAGATTAGAAAAACAGTAGATTCAAGTATCATAAACAAATGCTATCATAGATAAATTTTTGAAGGAAAACAAACATTTCTAAAGTCTACCAACATACAGGATAATAATTTCCAGCAGCAGGTTGGTTCACTTGAAGATCCCAATCAGCTCTATAATCCCGAATCTGCGGATATAAATGGAACAAAATGTGTCATTTTCTAATGACCATTATGCTAGAGGGAGAAAATTCAACTCACCCTTTTGAGGAAATCACGTCCATTAGAGTCGGTGTAAAATGTTTTGTTGCTTTTGATGTCAGTTTGAATCTGAGTCACCAGCTCTTTCCCAATTCCATTGTCAATAGGTATGGGGCCAACCTGCATTCAGGACTGCTTAATCATTGGAGCTTTCAAAGTTTAGCCATTCGAAGCAGTCCACCAGTAGAGAGAGAATACGGGTGAAGCAAAATTGAGATTTAACTTACAGTGAACTCAACTTCAATGTGCTCCTTTTCCTTGTACACTCTAGTGATCTGCTCAATTACATGTTAAATCCTTGTGAGAAACATGATTAAGATTGTTCTCAAATTATTTGTCTATCGTTGAAAGTAAGAAATTGTTCACTTGACCAGATAATTTAAATGTTTACCAAGTAGAATATCCAGAGAGATAGATAACGAGAGCAGGAGTGTGTTTGATATGAAGGAAAATGTTTTTCCAGAAAACAAGTTGGTTTCTAACTTATTTTCTCATGTTTGGTTAGTGAGTGGAAAACATTTTCCAGAAAATATTTTCTATTGTTTGGTTCTTGAATGAAAATATTGTTTTAGAAAGTATTTTTTATTTTTGACTATAGAATAGAAAATATTTTTTTAGGAAAATAGTTTCTAACATGAAAATTAACCCCGATTCAGGATTTGACCCTGATAACTAATGCGAGACCCAACTCAACTTCCGATCCAAGATTCGATTTTCAAATTTAGACTCGGATCCGACTTTCGAACAGGAATCAAACCATACTCGACTCCAGACCTAACTTTCAAATAATTTAATTCTTTTAAAAAATAATTTTTAATTTTTGGGGGGTTTAGGTGGGGGTGCAAGATGATGAATGGGGGTTCGAAGGTAGGGATGGAGTAAAAAAAATAAATTTTTCAAAAATAAATTTTTAATTCTTTGTATGTGTCGGGAGGGGTGTTTTACTTAGTTTTTGAAAGGAAGTCATTTTCCTTAAATTTGAGGAAAATGAGTTCATTTGAAAAACATTTTCCAAAAATTTAAGCCAATCAAACATGAGAAAATTGAAGAACATTTTCTGAAAAATGTTTTCCTCCTTACCAAACACACCCCAGGAGACAAATTTAATTTTCATACTATAAGGAAATTTTGCAATCTGACGCTCCCACAGAAACAATGGGATCACATCAAGAATATATATATGCACATTTCAGATACTATTTAACTACTTTCATTATACTTATGAAGGGCTTACTGCATCAAATGCCATCTTTGTTCTTATATTGTGAATAGGACGAAGAGAACAAACATAGGGATAAATCTGTAAAAGCTATTCGATAATGATTAATGTGACAACCTGATATATCCATGAATTAATATTTTGATGAACTTCATCTAGCAGCGGACCACGTAGAATGGTAACTGGAACCTGATGAAGAATAGACAGCTTTTAGTTAATATTTTTATGGAGCAACTTTGATGTTTTTAAGGGCCTTGCTTACCCTCCCCTCAGGGTGGATGGGGAATGAACCATTTGGGCGAAACACATATGCTCCAGAGGCCTTGCAAAATCAGGAAAAAACATTTTAGCTAATGAGTGTACGAAATGAGATAATAAGAACAGTACTGAATCATCAGAGTTTTCTACCTGAATGTCTTTATAATCATCCTTGCTTCCATCATCTGCAGAATAATAACTGAATGATTGCTCCAGAGCGCTTTTAACCTTCACACACAAAATAAAAAAATAGTCCATCATCAGTATCTTCTACTGTAAGCATGGGAAGCTGACAAAAGGCTGATGTTGGATGGGGAATGAGAAGAAGGCAAGCCATAAGCCAACATCTAGCAAAACTTTAAAATTCTATCATGTGAATGTCCAAATCTGCATTGCTGGCTATTATAAAGTAACAGAAAAAGTTCCAAACAGACGACAACCATTTGAAATAGGACAAGCATATAGTCCGTTGCATTTATTAAAATCAAAGAAGAGACAGAATCCTTTCTCTTTTGACTTAAAAACAAAAAATACCTGATTTCTCTTATTAAGATATTGAGTAAACTTTCCCTCATTTGCAGAATATGACAGTTTCAAGTTCCCTGGCCCCACTTCTACATCATCACTTTGACTTCCATCAGCTTTATTGAATGTCTGTGGTATTGAAGCAGCAACTGCATGCGCAATGCATACAAGAAGAAATTTAATTAATCGACCATCTGAACAACTGGAGACAATTACAATCATCAGTTTGAATGTAAGTTTTTGTGATACGACATTCAGATGTTGAAGAATTGAAACTATTGAGATCACCAGCTTGCATGTCAACTTTCATGATATACCAACGAGATGTCTAACCTGCTTGTTTACTACTTGTTATGACATAGGAGCTAAATCCCAAAGGTGGAACAGTAGCTGTAAACACGAGCCAATATTTGGGGCTTGATGTAGGGGATTCACCAACATATGCCGTAGCATAGTAATTCCTTATTGCTATTGATTCTTTAACTATTGGAAGAAGCTGTGATTCAATTTCTTTTCCAGTTGAATCCTGAACGATGACATTCTTATTGGCAACCTGTCCAAAATTTATGTAAAGATGAACAGAGATGTCGGTGATAAACGATGAGATATCCATTTTATGCATCAATATTATCAGAAGTGGCAAAAATTAGGATTATTATCTAAACCAACCAACAAACAAAAGATAAGGAGAAAGTAATTTTGTACAAAATAATTGTATCAAGTTTTGCTTTCTAGTTTACCACTTCTACTTCAAATATATTTTTCTTGTAAGTTCTTCTCTTCATTTGGAACGACAAGACAAATTTCACTGAACCAAGATATCACGAGAAATGAAGTGACTTGAAGGTCAAATTGCGATAGCCTGATTATTCTTCTAAAATTTGAACCTAACTAGTTTATTACCCAAAACCGGCCGGTCTGGGGCCAACCCTTAGGACCAACCGCAGCCTATGAACTTGGATATAATGGGGCCACTCTACCCTTCTCCACTTATATACTATGTTTAGTTTGCACGGCACAGAACTCAAACATGTGACCTAAGCCACAAGTCCCTCCACCTTTGCCAATTAAACAAAGCCAGGAACATTTTTAAAGTAAATTCTTTTGGTAAGATGTGAGTTCTTAAAAATCAAAAGCTAAGAACCTTGGAGTTTTGGTTTGGACTCTTGAAAGATTAATCCCAAATCCTAGTCTCAACTCAAGACTTCTTTTGGGCTAATATTATCTCATTCAACATGTTACAGAACATCATTCCAGGAGATTGGTGAGTCTATGCCACAAACTGAAGCCATTTTCTGCACGTCTTAATAACTCTTGATACTTTACATATTTACATATAAATATACTTCTTCCATGTTTTGTTCAGTTGGGTCAACTCAAACTGATTAATTAAGTATATGCTTTTGTGCATGAGTTGAGATTCTAAGGTGAACAACTGAGATCTAAAGAACTCTTAAAAACTGCCATACACCTAATGCTACTGCTCAATAGTTATATGAGAGGACATATTTTTCTCCAGGGAGAATGAGAATCAAAGCAGCAGATAAATTGTTTAAAATGAATAATTATCTGGGAAAGGAAAAAGATCAAATTACTCACAGGAATTCTGACAACATCTGTTCTTTTCCACCCAAGAGCATTGTACACGACAACCACCTACATAAGTGGAAATAATGATTTAATCTTCTCATTGTTTTAATTAGAGCAAGTGTTCCTCACATCCCACCAAACAGAAATTTAATGTGACGGTTATCAGAAGTATGAAAAGATATTGAAAATAGACTACTCACTAATTTTTTGCCTGGAACAAGATCAGCTTCTGTTGGAGGGCAATAACTTATATTCAACAACGGGCACTGGAAGAGAATGGAGTAACAAAAGAGTTACTTCAGGAAAAATTAAAATTAAAATGCCTAAACAGCTTGCTTAGGAATTGAGTCATGCAACATAAAAAGAGTATAATGGAGCCAATCCAGAACACCAACTTGAATGTGCATGAATGAACTCAATCATCAGATGCAATAGTGCATTCAACAATAGTAGGACAGGATTACTGGGGGGAGAACATGTGAGTATAGCTTAATAAAGACAAATGCAAACTCAATATGAAGAAATCCTGTATTAAAGAATGGGCTCCAAATGTTTGCCTGCTTAAAATTTATCTGAGGATTCTTGCATCCAGTTGCTGAAGCAGATTCCACGATAGAAGCAAGTGAATTAGACACTAAATCCTCAGCCTGCAAGTAGTTTTGGTAATTAGAATCATTTGAAATACAATTTGACCAAATCCATAGTAATCACAATTTTTTTCTAGAGTTCGGAGCAAACTCACCTGCTTGTAACCTATGAACAGTCGTTTGGAATAATCATCAGCAACATGTTGCTTTGAAGTGCCACTGACAGCATCATGATGTTGAGCAATGGCTAGGGCATCAGCCAATGATTCGGTTGTTGGACCTGTCTCACTTCTTCCTTTAAAGAATTCTAATTGCCTTGCTGCCTATAACCCAAAGGAGCCAAGTGAGAATTGCATATTCAAAATTATGTAGATGCTGCAGCTTCTTAATCAGGAAAATGGAAAAGCAGCATGGCCTACCAAATAATAGCCACTCATCATTCTAACATAGAGTTTGAGAGCAGGCCTACTTGTAAAGTATCCAGTCCAATAAGCATTAATACGGTCTGCGTACCTGATACAAAATATCCATCAACCTCTATATACTGAGATTAAAATGACGATAAATGCTTAGATAGAAGAAAACTCACGGGAAATAGTCATCTGTCTTGAGAGGCCATGACTCCTCCAAAGCATGTTTTGCATCAGTATAAATTGAAGGGCTCGAATATAAAGCATTGACACGACCATCCTGTGAGCATGTGGTACTTATCAGTTTGATGATAAGTTAAAGAGTGATAATACTTATAGAGGAGAAAGGATTTATATAAGAACCTAGCTTGACCAGAAATATAAGTTTTTATTTTCCAGACTCTCTCATTGATTCCAGTTCAATCATATATGCAGATACAAGAATACCACATACCCCAACTTTTATGGTGTCTTCAAGTGCTGCTAACGAAACATACCGAACTTGATTCTCAATCCATAAAGAAACAGTAGTTTCAAGATGTTGAACCAAAATGGAAGGAAAATTACAGCGTACATAATTGTATTTGATTGTCTAAATTCTGAATCGCAGCAATGATAACGGAAAACTCACTTGGTTTACGTAGTTAATGAGCTTGTCCAAATTCAGAAACCATGTATGAGCATATTGGTACTTGAAGTCGGTTCCCATTGTCCACATTATATGATTTGAGCGAGTGATATTGGCCTGCAAGGGAAACAACAAAAAATCAAGTGCCCGAAGCTCCTTGTAGAGAGTCTGCAAACAAGATTGGCAGTTTGCCACTAAGGAGTAATCTAGTAAACTCCGTAATTCTTTACTATGACCATTTTTGTTGGATAAATCTTTATAGAGACTTGCAGTCTGATGCATAATTCCAATTACAGTTGAATGTTGGCTTGTCAGTTGAGATTGTTGACTTTTTTACCAACGGAAATATAAAAGAGCACCAGCCAAGCAACTAGGTGGCTTGTATTCTCACTAGCAGAAATACAACGAGTCTAAAATTCAGTAAGATGCATTAAGCATGTCATGACATACAAACAATACCATGACATGCTTAACAATCTGTATTTGACTTCGACCCCTTGCTGGGAGAAGCAATTTGACACTCATACTGCCATCTCTTATAACATGTGCTTGAGAGTAAAACTTACTTGTGCCAAAGCGGCAGCAACAAAGTCATTGACTCGCTCTTGGACATTGTAGTCGAACAGGTTGACATCATCCTTCAGTCAATAAAGAAACACATCATGTGCATGCTCTTGCTTAAAAGTCAACTGTCTTAATCTTTCAAAGATTTACCTGAACAGGAGGAGAATCATCATTCACTTCAAAGTAAAATCCACTGGGAGGTTCATAATTCTGAGGGAATGCACCAGAAAATATCTGGTACGAAACAAAAGGTAATAATCATTTGCAGAATAAAATCCAGAGAACAAGAGATTTATATATTAAAAAAAGAAAAGGAGGAATAACATTAAACATGTTTTACAACTTATAAGGATTTGAAAGAAAGACGTACTTGTGTGGATGAACTTAGACTCTTAGAACCCCTCCAAATGACCTCAAGGCTCTTCTCAATTTTTCTCTTTTCTCTGTCTTGGTAGTCAATGCGTCCAAAGAAAAGAGAGTCGAATCCAACCTAAAGCAGTAAAATGCATGAGGTCAACCAGCTGCTTAAATGTGCTTGGATTTTAGTTACACTGGATTTCATCATTGCAGAATGATGCGTGATTTCTTATATTTGAAAGGCGAGCTCATTAAGAATAAATAAAGCAGAAAAGAGTTACTATTCGAACTTCCAATTAAAAAGAATTATGCAGATTGGCACCTCTGCTCCCAGAAGGTATGCCTGAACAGCAGAATGTCCAAAAGGATCGATTTGCCAGCCAATTCTAGGAGTAACATTGAACTGCTGTTTGATGTATCTGTGTCCTAGAGTTGTCTGATCTATCATGTCAATATAATGTGTTGCTGCCTCATCATGCATGCACCAACCCCCATTTCTGCATAAATAGTGAATAAAACACCATTTGCATAAGCATTCCAACAAAGAAGAAGTAATCCACCCACTATCCTATACCTCCAGAAAAAGAAAAGGAAAAGATGTATATATTAAATCACACAAGACATCGAGATTATCTAGAGTAGTAAGCAACTTTAGTCCACCATACTATGATCTCTCTTTTGATATTTTTCTAAGCAAACGTGTGGCTTTAACCTCTGTAGTTACATACATGAACTCAAGTTGACCCTCGTCGACAAGCTTTCTGACCGTGCTCTGCATTTCAGGGCTCTGATTCCTCCACCATCGCTGGAAAAAAGCCTACATTCCAATCCGGAAGGAAAAAAATGAGCATTCATCAGTAGTATGTCCCAGAGATACCAACACTCACACACACCGCGAAAAAGGTGATAGTCAGGACTTGCCTGTTCAACATAAATGAACTTCCGGTTTTTATCAGCCAATAGTGCTGGAATCAATGAATCAAACACATTTTGAACACAAGCTCCCTGCCACATTACAACTCAGTGTTATAACCATGATCAATGAATTTAAGAGGAACAAGCACCTGAAATATTGTCTATATCCATTGAAAGAGAAAATAATTTTTACAGTTACCACCGATTCCGTTCGGGAAAAATGAACATTACATTTAACACATCTTTAGTTAAGAGTATGAGATTCAAAACAACAACAACATACCCAGCAGAATCACACAAGCGGAGTCAAAACCAAATAAACTTACCACTGCCTCATAGAGGTAGAGGAGACGCTCTACTTTAATTTATTAAACGTAGCACCAAGTCAAAACCAAATAAACAAGTAATTACTCACCAAAATCTCACCCTTCTACCTCACATCGCCTATGGTGGTAATCAATATTTTGACATCTAATAATATAACAATGTCAAATTTATCAGCGTAAAAGTCAAAACACTATCTATCACCTAGTATGAAAAAGAGGTACCTGAATGGAATTGTTGGAACCAACATAGTACTGATCGACAGTTTTCAGCCAGCCAACATCATCGTGAGTGTGAGGAACCAAATGAACATTAAGCTTCCCTGGAACAATTCCCTGTGATGTATTGTAAACCTTATACTTGGCTTCCACTACCCACAACCCACAAACCACCAAAATCAAGAACCAAATTTCAAACTTCATTTCCACAATTGCTGAGAGTGTCCACTGAATGTACTAAAGCATAAAGTTCGAGTCTTTATTAATAGCCTAAAATTTGCAGACAAATCAAGAAAGGGAATCAAACCCAAAGGACCTAAAAGGTTAATAAAATTAAGGGTCGTATTCAGAATTCAAGATTTTTGAAGTCTCGAAGAAGTAATCTTTTAATGATTTGAAGATTTTTTATAATGGGGTTTTTGCTTGGGATTGACTAGGGTGCTGACAAAGCTAAGTGTGGATAATTGATAATTATTCCTTCCCTTTTAAAATAAGTTGCCAAAAATATAATCTGATTAAAAAATAAATAAATCATAAGAATAGTTTATTAAAAGAACAACATATCCAGTAAAATTTCACCTATAAGCTTGGGGAAAGTAAAGTGTACACAAACTTTATCACTTACCTCATAGAGATGGATTATGAGATAGAGAGTTTGTTTCTGAAAGACTTTCATTTCAAAAATATCAAACCTCAAACGCAGAAAATACTAAAAATGAGTAAAGTAGAACAAAAATGATTATATATAAATATGATAAAAGTAATAAATATAAGACAGACAATAAAATACAAGATATAAAGATATGAGTATACGACTAATTCTATTAACCTAATACAACACAAGGCTAGATGTCATCATACCATTACCATCTGATTAACCTTCTATCCGGATACATAACCTCCACTCATTTCTATCTAAGTCATGTCCTCGATGATACAGAGTTACGGCATATCCTGATTAATCACCCCCCCTTCCCCACCCAATATTTCTTTCGACCTATCTCTACCCATTCGCATAACTCCTAAATTCAGCCTCTCGCACCTTTTAATAGGAGCGTCAACACTTATTCTCTATATATGTTTAAATCATCGCAGTTTCACTTCTGCCAAATGGTATCGTTCCTAATCGATAAGAATAGTTTATTATAATTGAAAATATACTTCTTCCGTTTAAAAAATAACTTACTCACTTTTTCTAGTCTATTTAAAAAAGAATAAAGTCTGTTTTTTTTACAACATTTTAATTTTAACTTTTCACGTATCGTGTTTAAGGCCACAAGATTAAAAGGTATTTTTAGTATATTTGATATAACTTTAATCTAGAACCACGACAATAACAACAACAACATATCCAGTAGAATCCCACAAGTAGGGGAGGGTAGAATATACGCAGACCTTACAACTACCTCCTAAAAGTAGAGAGGTTGTTTTTGGAAACTCTCGGTTCAAAAACTCATAAGCAGAATAAATTAGATATGACCAAAAAAAAAGAAAGGAAATAGAAAGGACGACTAATTTAGAACCACAAAAATAAAAAAAAAAATCTTCTTTATTTTCTTAAATTTCTTATCAAATTAAACTAAATTATTCTTTTTTAAAGGAACGAAATCTTAATTTTAAACTTTCAATGCGATACTTGTTTTAGTTAAAAAAATATTTATTTTGAAATAGAATAAGTAGTGTTTATCTAGAGGAGTATTATGTCATATGTCACACGTAACGCTTATTTTAAAACTAAAAAGGTACTTTATTTTATTTTGCAGTTTTTTGGGATAAAGAGTAAAAAAGGCTATCTCTTTTGCGTTGGATGCCATTGCCCCCATTTGATTATATTGAATATTAATAATTGCAGAAATATTTCCTTTTAATAAGTTTCTGAATTTGCTGCAATTCAATTATTGCTGACGAATGTATGCGATAAGTTCTTATCCAGAGGAGTATTTATGATAAAATATATGAATTTATTATAATAAAAGTATTTTGGGTACTTAATTAATGGGCGTTAAATGATTAAATTATAAATATAGATGTACATGTATCTATTGATTTGGTGCAAATGTGTTGACCCAAGGCATACATTTCTCTGCTTTAAATTGTTCAATTTGAAAAAAGTAAAACATCTTACTCCTATTTGTTTTCTTTATTTCTTTTTATGTGTAGTTTTGAGTTATGATACTTGCATTACAAAAATAAAAAAATGTTTCGTGGTATTTAGAATAGAGGGGTATCTGAATAAATTACTTTTAATCTTTTATATCGTCTTTAAATTTAAATTACTTCCTCCGTTTCATATTAAGTGAATTATTGGAAAAAATTTTATGTTTCAAAATAAGTGAATTGTTCACTTTTCAAGGGATATGTTGAAATTTTTTTTCAATTTTACCCTTCATT
>JAABOM020000096.1:19065892-19078813 GCA_011800125.2 Solanum clarkiae | reverse complement strand
GCGCAGACAGTTTAAAGAGCCATTTTGCTTTATTCCATCATACTCCAAAGCCAAAAAATAGTCAATCTTTGGCTCAATCCGAGATTGATGGACAAATACACACACATATATACACACACGTATATATGAATAAAAAAAATCACATCCTAATTACATATATAACGCATACACAAGCAAAAACCAATTATATATCTTATACATACAATTTGGATACACTACAATTACTTACAACATATGAAGGGTCACATGGTGCTTTAAAATTGACATGATACATCATTTAATCTTGCCACTAAATTTAATTTAGATACTCAAAAAATATTATTTTTCAATTGAACATTTGAACACGTGATAAATGAATCCTATTAGACACTATCGATATAGCTTTTAAATTTTTGTTTATTCGTGTTCTCAAACATCTACTAGATAGTTAAAGTAACTATATAAATCATGTTACCTCTTTAATTATGCACATCAATCTCTCTAGGAGTAAGCATGAGATTTCATGATTTATTGAGGCCAACATATATAATTTGTAAAAAATTATGCATATTTCATGTGATAAACTTATTTAAGCAATATGAACATTTTGGAACACACATTTTTTTCCCAAAAAATTGAGTTGAATGTGTTGAGTGAAAACAATTCATTATATGCATAGCCATTTTAATAAAATTTACTGATAAATTTAAAGAGTTTTAGATAATTTTTTGCCTTTTTTATTAATTTATTCCTCAATCTATGGAAAAGAGCACTGGAGTATACAACTCATGAGTTTCTTTTCTTGTTCTTATAATTTTTTAATTAATAGCTTTTATTTAGAGATGATGAATGTTTTTTAGAGTTGAAAAATGTTGAGGCTTAATTTTGTGTGTTTCTTTGATCAATTTTACCGTTTATATTAGTATGTTTATATAATATATAATTATTTTTAATCTTAATAAAATATGTCATCATATGATAATGTTGTAGTTCACGAGAACATTCTATTTTATTCTATCAGAATATATATATACATGTGTCGAAGAATTAGTACAACAACATACCCAGTGAAATCCCACAAGTGGGGTCTGGGATGTCGAAGAATTAGTATTATTTAAAATAACATAGAAAATACTATAAATTAGAATAATTACTAATTTTAAATGTTTAAAAGACATAAAAAAGTTCAATTTATTCTCAAAAATCTATTAGGGCCACATAAATTAGGACGAAAAGAATAATATATATTATTTCAAAACTACTTTAGAAAGATTAAAAAAATCAAACAATTAACAACTTAAAAATATCTGAAATTTTATTGACTTTCTAAATTCTATCTGAATCATATAAATAAATAAAAGAAAATATATATTGGACGCGCGAAACATACGATATTTATCGCTAGTTTAAAAATGAGTAAAAGACTTTAAAAATATCTCTCTCTCTCTCATGAATTAAAAAAGCCTAAAGTTCAATTATGTAAATACCCTCATCTTAAAAATTAAATAATTAATCTTCAACTATCCCAACTACACACTCCTTTATCGCACAACATCTCATCCTCCACCACGATACGTTGTCTCCACTAACCAAATAAACCCCAATAGGTATAACTTTTATCTTTTACCGCCCAAAGATGCAATTTTTGTCTTTTCTCTCTTTGCTTTATTTATATCAAACACTCTTCAAACTCCGTTGTGATTTTAACTTCTCTCGAAAACAAATAGGTATATATTCCTCTGTTTATGTTTCAATGCCAGCATACTACCATAGTTTCTCACATAGTCATGTGCACTTTATTTTCCAAACTCAAGAATCCTAATTTCGTTAAATTGCAGATTTCCTCAGGATAGATCCACATATCATTTTGTTGTCATACAAATTCAATAATTGAAGATTCTCTAAATTCCTTATTGTTTTTGGAATGACTTCACTCAAGTTATCGCCTTGAAAAAACGAGAAAGACGAACCACTTAAATTTTCAATTTCACTAAGAACTTCTCATCAATGGACTCCTGACGTATACGAAGGAGTGCGGTTCGTTCGAGAAAATATTACCACTAATTTTATCACAATCAGCATAAAATATAGTCAACCGAACTTAAGAGATTTCCAATAGAAGTCGGAAGATTTCCACGAGTGGATTGTCTTAAATGTCTGTAATTTATCAAGGAATTGAAGAAAGTTAATTCTGAAAATGAAGACTTTATCGTAACATAGTTGTCATTCACGTTTAACAACTTTAAATATCTTTGATTATCAAATGATCTTGAAAAAAAATTAAAAAATTATTATAATCAATTCTAAACCAAAAAATATTGAAATCATTTAAGAGAGAATTAAAAATCCTCTGCTAAGGACAACTCCTGTATAATAACATGAATACATTTATATAATTGTATTAATCTCAAGATGTGGTAACCAAGTGTCCCGTAAATCTACTAATAAAACAAAAAAGCTAAAAACATTATTTCGTACCAAACCCCAGGAAAAAACAAAAGGAGAAAAAATTTGGAGAAAACAAGGCTGTGTTCTTTCACTCTCACTGAAGCGTTGCTCGTTGCTCGCTGGTATGCACTCTCGCCTGAATCAGATTTTAGTTTTTCTTTTTTTTTTTGCTCTATCAAGTAACATTAATCCGTTAATCGCCCAGAAATCAGCTAATTTTTTTGGGTCGAAAATCAATTCCTCTTTTGGGTAATTGATAACCGTCCTAATTATAGGTTCCTGGAATTTAAATGGGTTTTTCTCTGTTTATTCTTTTGATGCATGAACATTTTACTACATAGAATTGCTTGGATTTTTCACTGTAGACTGTAATTCATTCGGGTTCTTGCGGTTTATAGCTGAGGTTGGAATTTAGAGGGTTTTTTTTACACGGATTTTCAGTTGACATTGGTGGTTTCTGTTTCTTTTTGAGGCACCCTATGATGGGGATTGATTTTGTAGCGAAATGGTAGGTGTTATGACCAGTTTCAACATCTCTTATGCAAATTTATGTATGAGTTGTGCTGTTCGGTATGAATGCGGAGATATTTCAGCCAATGTGTCTATTCTAGATGCGTTTGGTGATTGGTAATGGAGCTAGTGCTAGAGCTTAAAGCTCTGAATTGTGTAAAATTATTTTTAGCTGAAGGTATGGGGAGAAAATAGAATGTGTAGTTAACCTGTCAGGTTCAGGTGGCATTTATTTCTAAACGCATGTTAATTTAAACATGTTTTTTCCTATACTAGGTTATTTGTGTGGCTAGTCTTTCTATCTTGAAAGAGAAAGGGAACAAAAAGGGTACTATATTTTAGGCAACGTGGAAAGTGAGAGATGAAGTCGAGCAGACTTTGAAGGGACTAAAAGCACATTGATGTTTACATAAATCATATATATATATATATAGGATGTTCAACCTACGTGGCAGCCTTAGAATTAAGCAACTTAATTTTAGATTTTTGCCCTATTTATTTTAAATTTTAACCCTATTTCTTGCCCTTTTGCGTCCCTACGAACTGTTGTGTCTCTTCGGTCGTGTCCCTAGGACCAAATATCTCTTCAAACATTTGTGTCCCTTCAAACGGTTGGAAATGTATTTGTCTAATTTCCTAATTTTTTCCTTTCATTCCTCACCTAAGCCCCAAAAGCACTGTCTCGCCATTTCCATAACCAACCGGCCAACCTTATCAACCACCATTTTAACATTTCAATTCATTTAAATAATTCAAAGTGACTTTCTCCATCTCTACATATTCCTAATTTTCAAATTAACTAGAGAAAAAGTTACTGACCAGGACAATATTGGTCAAGTCGGCAAGTGAGAAAAAGACGCCGGTGGATTTGTAGCGATTGGCAATGACGAGGGAATGAGTGATGTTGTCATTTGGGGAAGATGAAGCAATTGATATGAAAACAGATGACTTCATCAGCAAGTTTAGACAACAGTTAAAGTTACAGAGGGTTTCATTCTATTCTTAGATACAAGAAAATTTGAATAGAGGAGTTGCAAGGTGATTGATCAACCTGTGTTTTAGTCAATTATCCTTCTGTGTGAAACTCCATGAATATTTTTGTCCCTTTCAATCCCTTCTTTCTATTTGTTTACCGTGAAATGTTTTTATCTTTTTCCCGTTCCGTTCTTTTTTTTTTCTTTTTTGTCCTTTTTATTATTCTTTCAATTTTTCTTTATCTTAATCATTTATTTATGTAATTATGTTTATAAAAAGGAAACTCAATAATCACACATTTTTACTACATATTTTTGTCTTCCGTGAACATTCCTAACATAATGATCAAAGATGACTATTAGGGATCCTTTGATTGGAAATAAGTTATCTCGAAATTGATTATCTCACGATAAAAATTATTCTATTATGTATAGGGATAACTTATACCATCCATAGATATAAATAATGAAATTAATAATTCAAGGACTATCTGATACTTTCAACCAAACACAACACAAATAATTCTGTATTTTATTCCAGGACTATTATACATTCACTCCAAACGACTCCGCTCTCTTAAGTACTTTGTAAAGATACTTAGCACTTTAAATTATATATGTGATTAATTATGTATAGAAATTTAAGAAGATTTCCTCTTATATAGAAATACGCCAGACTCTATTTTTTGGGTTGATAGGATGTAGTAGCAAAAATGGATTATGTATTAATTATGAATTATTTAATTCTTTACTTGGTAGAATTTTTAATCATATGTATAGTAAGTTATACATTTTATTCAAAATTACAGGGGTTATTATTAACAAATAGAAAATTGTTATATTAGGATTACAAGAGTTATTAACAGAAATAAACATGATTAAAGATAAATTTATCCTTAATGCACCAAATCAAATAATGAATTAAGAATAATTAATCTCATAACTAACCTAACATCATTAATTTCCCATTTCCAACATTATTAATACATTATATTATGTGTTATTCTTGTTTTTATGGGATAAAAGGCATAACACATGTGTGTGTGTGTATTTAATAAAAGTGATCCTATCTAAACTTATTATCGAGGTATTGATATTTTTTATAAAAAAAAAATTTTATGACCGTGCAAAGCATGGACATATTTACTAGTTAGTTAATAAAGAATTGTCTTTCCTTGAAGCAGCTCTATACAAGAAAATTAAGATGAATTGTCTTCTTTCATTTTATTCTTTGTGTAAAAAAGAACTCCTAAAAGTTGTAGAGTCCTTACTGGACATTGTAGATTCCTTATAAGAAAAAACAAGGATTATATATGGTGTTTCTTCTTTAATGTAAATTTTGGCTTCAGTATAAACTTTGCGCTAAAAGAACAGCCTTTCTTACATCTATGTTAGAAATGAGATCTTCAAGTTGGAGAAATGGTCATTTTGCTTACTGATCCAAAAGAAAAAAAAAAGCGGAGAAAATGTTCCTATAGCAGATAACATAAAATTGTCCGGGATGTACATTCTTTCTTAAGCTCTAGGCAAGAATCATGCTCCATATTTTCCCTGTCCACACTATCTTTCAAGATTTGAGGTTTCATTCTTGTCATGTTTCTCTGATACCAGCAAATGGTTCATCATTACTGTTTTGTGCAAACTTATTGGTTCTCTTTATACATTCCTGCTTCTTCAATCTGACCCTGTTTCCTCATTGTGGTACACATACATCTAACAGTGCTTTTTTCCTTTGCAAAGAAACAACTTCACTCATGGTTGGGATGGAAGGCAAGAAGTGGAAAAAGAAGGGGAAAGCTTTCAGTAGGTTCAATAAAAAAAATAAACTGATGAAGAAAAAGGAGGATGCAGGGGTTAAGACAAGTAGTATGATGGATCAGGCTTTTCTCCCTATTATTGACTCAGCAGGAGTCTCCGGTTCTGTTGCTTCTCCAGCTCCTGCATCTAGCCTTGGTGGAGCTGCCTCACAAGATAAAGAGAAACATGAGGCAGCTTTCAAGGACCTTTCTGGTTTTATCTTTATGTGTGGTAGAAATACAAAACATGATTGTTACAGATTCCGTGTTTTTGGGCTTCCATCAAACAAAAAAGAAATGGTAGAGAAGATTAAGCCAGGAGCAAAGCTTTTCCTGTTTGATTTCGAGTTGAAGCTTCTATATGGTGTGTATGAGGCAACATCCACTGGAATAATAAACTTGGAACCACTTGCGTTTGGAGGCAAATTTCCAGCACAGGTAACTCATATTTGTTGTCAGTTATTTAAAATACGCAATTGTTTATTAGTCTTAATTTAAAGGATGCATGATGTCTTAGATAATGGGTCGGGACCTTCTAGTTTAGTGTGATTCGAACTAATCCTGCTTGCATTTATGATTTTCTTGATTTTTAAGCCCTGAAGCTTCGCATGTGTGTGTATTATTCAAGAAGTAATCCAATTCTTTTAGATAATTTATCTAAAAAACTCTACCCATCTAGAACTTTCTTCACCAGTCTTTTCAAGTAACTAGGGCAAGTGATTGTTGTCGATTTGGATATTTTATTGTCTAGGTAGGAGAAGGTGCTGAGGGATTATTATGTTCCCTCTTGTCTGGTGTGATGCATGTATTTCTGTTAAGTTGTCACTATCCCATATCTATAATAGGAAGCCATAGCTAATTTATTGCATGTTTCTGTATGCTTTTATGTGTTGTCAGTGTGCATTTGTTTCATATCATCGTTGTAGTAACAGGGGCAATTAGTTATTTTAGATACTTTCAAGCTTCAAAGTCTTTAATTACCTGTGGTATGCAGGCTAGTTTGCGCACACCTCGATTACTCCACAACTTCTTCTTCTTCTTCTTCCCTTTTGATATGGTAGAATCAGCTGCAAACTCTCTATCGAGGAGCTTAATCTAACGCATTTGGTTTGGTGTCCAAGTTATTTGGTTTGACGGAAATTTCTTTCTCCACCTAATTGGTTTGTGCGGCTAGATAATAACTTCATGTTTCTGTTGTTCCTTTGTCCATTCAGGTGAAATTTCAAATTTTTAAGGAATGTCTTCCGCTGCAAGAATCTTCTTTCAAACACGCTATAAAGGACAATTATCATGGCAGAAAATTTGAACCTGAACTAAATGATCATCAAGTATGGGGTTTCTTTCTTAAATAGGGAGTATAAATGTATTTCACAGAAGTAATTGTCTTAAAAATGCTTTACCACTTTATTTTCTTTAAAAAGAACTTGAATTATACAGGTGAAGAATCTATTATCCTTATTTTGTCCCCTGCCTGCATCAACAACAGCAACAGCAGCAGCTGTGCCCCATCCACTGGCACTGTCTTTGGTTGATGTTGGCATGCCAAAGATTATGCCTGCCTTGGCTGTGGAAGATCAGGTTAAGTTGCTGCCGCATCCTCAGGAAGTGGTTCCATCAATGGCCAATGTTGGCCCACTAAATACTAATCTTGCTTTTGCAAAGGAACATCAGGTTAAGTATATGTCAGCACTCATCTATTTGCAGGATCCATATATTACAAGAATGCCATACATTCATGCTTCCCCCATAATGGAGCCTCATTTACTCTCAAGTGCAGGATGAATCCAAGCAACAGCCTCGTTCGTCAATTGCTTTTGTAGAAGAGCAAAATGCTGGTGATGCTGTAGAAATTGATTCATTTGAGAACACACAGGTACTCTTTTTTTTCCCTTCTATCATCATTTAAAGAATTACGCTTCTGTAACAATAAAAGCATGTTATCTTTTTATTGGCATCATTGTGGCAATCCAAAATATACATTGGTTAGCCTGTTCTATATCTTTTTTTTTTTGTAGCTGAGAAATCCGTCTGTGGCCCGTCCTTTGGACCAACTACAACCTTCTAAACTCGGTGGATAATGGACCCACTCCTCTATCCTTCTCCACTTAAATACGAGGCTTTGCTTTGCATGATGTGGGGCTTGAACCTGTGACCTCAGCCACAAATCCTTCACCATTTGCCACATGAGCTAGGCCCTAGGGGCTAGCCTGTTCTATTCTTGGTTACTGAAATGTGTTCTTTTTGTTCCTGCAGGATGAATCTGACCAACAGGATGACCTTTCTGGTTTTATATTTATGTGTGGTAGAAAGACAAAACATGATTGTTACAGATTCCGCGTTTTTGGGCTTCCATCAAACAAACAAGAAATGGTAGAGAAGATTAAGCCAGGAGCAAAGCTTTTCCTGTTTGATTTTGAGTTGAAGCTTCTGTATGGTGTGTATGAGGCAACATCCACTGGAATGATAAACTTGGAACCACTTGCTTTTGGAGGCAAATTCCCAGCACAGGTAAATCAATTTGCTGCTAGTTATTTATAATTCTGGACGCTTCTTGATTTTAAAATTGCATGATGATTGTAAGAGATGGATTTGGGACTCTAACATGATTTAAATTCATCCTGCTTGCATTAACGATTTGCTTGGCTCTTAAGCCCTCAAGCTCAAGAATTTTCCTTCTCCAATCTTTCCAAGTCACTGCAAGTTCGTAGGCTTCAGTGTGAATGATATGAAAGATGAAGACGCTTTGAGCCACGTGATGCATTTATTTCTATGATATTGTCACTATCAGTAGAAATTCGTTTGTAGTTTATTACACATCGTTCTGTCTACTTTTGTGTGCCTTCAGTGTAAGTTTGTTGCTTGTTATTGTTAGTCACAGGGATGAATAGTTATTACAGATATTTTCCAAATTGTTTCATGTCAGATCTGTTGGCTTTTGCTCAATTTATACATGGGTATGCATTTGTAATTCTAGTTTGTTTCTGAATTTTACTCTGTATATAATTTAGTGTCTTAGACCACCAAACATTGACATTGTAATTGACCATTGAACTTAAGGGTCATTTTGTTCGAATACTAGTTATATGTGGATTATAATTGTAGGGATTATTTATGTTGAAAGGTTAGATTTAGGGGGTACGCAGAGGGGTAGGGGTAGGCCGAAAAAGTTTTGAGGAGAGGTGATTAGACAGGACATGGCGTAGCTTTATATTACTGAGGACATGACTTTAGATAGGAAGGAGTACTGAGTAGAGGTCACATATTATGGTAGAAGGCTAGTAGGGATAGTGTGTTGTCTTGCTTTGTGATGGTTTAGGGTATAGTCGTACCACTATAGTTGTGTTGTTATTGTTTTTTCGATTATTGCATTATTTTGTTGTTATTGTTTTTTTTGTAGACTTTACATTACTTTTCATTTAGTCACTATGTTTTCTCTATTATTTCTTCTTCTTTTATTTGGGTTTGATACACTTGAGCCGAGGGTCTTTCAGAAACAACCTCTCTACCTCTACAAGGTAGTGGTACGGTCTGCGTACACTCTAACTCCCTTAGACCCCACTTTATGGGATTCCAGTAGATATGTTGTTGTTGTTGTTGTGATTAATATTGATGGAATCGTTAT
Source organism: Solanum clarkiae (assembly GCA_011800125.2). Taxonomy (NCBI): domain Eukaryota; kingdom Viridiplantae; phylum Streptophyta; class Magnoliopsida; order Solanales; family Solanaceae; genus Solanum; species Solanum clarkiae. The sequence continues at coordinate 19,069,484 of JAABOM020000096.1, read as the reverse complement.
GCAATCATTAGTAATGAAGGGATTGTATCTAAGGATTACTTACTTAAAGAGTATATTGTTATTTGAATAATTTAATCCTTGTACTGTTAATTTTCCATATTTTTCCGCATAAAGTAATATATAAATTCTCATGTAACTTAATGCGGATGTTATTTAATACCACCAACAAAATACTGCATTAGTTATCCAGAGATTTTTTTTATTTGGCCAACCAAATCCTTCATTAGTCACACAAAAGTTTTACGTTGAGATTAATTATACTGATACGATCAACCAAACGATCTGTTAGAGTCTTACACCAGTGAACACCCAATGTTGTTGATGAGTGTTTCTTTCATATCATTTACTAAGAGACATATCATGGCTTCCTTTTTTTCTTTTGGACAACATATCATGGCTTCTTTATGTGTCACATATTATTACTATTTTTATGCTGTCACTCTACCCCAAAACTGCCCTCTCAGGAGCCAACCGTGGTCCTTTCTCACTTTGTTTCCTTGGTTACTCAAACCACTAATCTTGTATACGGAGGTAGAGTCATTACCACTTGGTTATCCATCACTTGTTCAACAACAACAACATACCCAGTAAAGTCCCACAAGTGGGGTTTGGGGAGGATAGAATGTACGCAGACCTTACCATTACCATAGAAGTAGAGAGGCTGTTTTATGGGAACCCTCATCTCAAAACCCGTAAGCAAGAAAGAACTAGATATGACAATATGAAGGGAAGGGAACAAAAAAGAGCAACTAATAATGACAGTATGTAAATAAGATAAACTAACACATAATACGACAGGTAATGCGAAACCTACCTTTAGCTTGCTACTCTAATTCGTGACCTCCACTTTTGTCTATCTAAGGTCATGTCCTCAGTAAGATCAAGTTCCGTCGTATCCTGTCTAATCACCTCCCCCCAGTGCTTCTTCGGTCTACCTCTACCCCTCCGAGTATCTCCCAAAACCAACCTCTCGCACCTCCTAACAGGATCATCGATACTCCTTCTCTGCACATGTCCAAACCATCACAGTCTCGCTTCCCTCATCTTTTCGGCCACCAGGGCCACCTCTAGCTTTTCCCGGATGGTCTCATCCCTTGTTATGGGTTCTTTTATTACTGCAGAAGGTCTAGACTGGTGAGGTATTAATTTAGCTACTCAGTTTTCATCTGGTATTATTGACATTCTTGATATCTAGGTTATTTGGATTTTCAATTATCACTTCATCCATGTAATTGGATTATGCAACTAGCTATGAATATTCATGTTACTATTGCTCTCATTCAGGTTAAGTTTCGAATTTTTAAGGAATGTCTTCCCCTGCCAGAAGCTTCTTTCAGACACGCTATAAAGGACAATTATCATGGCAGAAAGTTTGAACCCAAACTAAATGATCATCAAGTAAGGGATTTCTTTCTTCGATATGGAGTGCCAATATATTTAGCAGTAGTTGGTATCTTGCAAAGGCTTTACAGCTTCTTGTTCATTAAGAGCCTTTGAAATATACAGGTGAGGAATTTATTATCTTTATTTCGTCCACTAGCTGCATCAATAACAGCAGTAGCGGCGCCCCATTCACTGGCAAAAGCGGGCCAGTCTTTTGCTAATGTTGACATGCCAAAAATTACATCTGCCTTGGCTATGGAAGATCAGGTTAAGGTGCCGTCTTGTCCCCAGACAAAAATGATTTCATCATCGGCCAATGGTCCACCACCAAATACAATTCCTGCTTTGTATATGGAACAACATGTTCAGTATTCCTCGATGCACACTTCTGCAGAGGATCCATATTTGACCACAATGCAGCACATTCATCCTTCAGCCCTTGTGGAGTCTCAACGAGTCTATGAACTCCAAAGTGCTCAGCATGGATGGCTTAGAAAGACGAAGTTCGTGGAGAGTGCTCTTACAGTTGCAGAGCATAAACAATTGGCTTCTCCCGCTTATGCATATTCTCATCAAACATATGTCACTCAAGGCATTTCCGCTGATATACAGAATCCATATCTCAGGTTTTGTGTCCTTTGCTTTCTTTCTTTTCTTTATCTGTCAGGATTTATTTTCCCTTCAATTCTGGAAGCTGTGGGGTGGAAGTGGAAGATGTGAGGTTTTCAATTGCTTGCTTAACATTAAGATAATAGTACTTCCTGCTGTTAGCAGTTGGGTGTATATTTGCAGTTCAGCAACAATGTTCTCTCTTCAAATTCTCTGTGTTTGACATCTTTTTGGCTCTAGTTAAAGAAACTTTCTAGCACGTATTAAGCTGATTTTAGACTATTAGCCCCATGTTTGAGAGTTTGTCTCAAGTTTTTAAGAAGTGGTGGCAGCAGTGTGGGGGGCTATGATATATCACACTTGACAAACCAGAAACTGGAAGCCATGTAGAGGTGTAAATGTAAATATCAATTGGTTAGTGTCACAGATAAAGAAAGAAGTAAAGGATAGAGTTTGTGCAGGGATCTAGGAAAGCTAATAGATGCAGATTATAATTCAAAGATCATGTACCTAGTTTTTGTTTCTGCGACACCTACTTAATCATATTACCCTTCCTGGAAGGTGGATATGTTTTTGGTACTCTTTAGGTGTATTATTTTTGTTTGTTTATGGTAATATTTCATAGTTATTACCAAAAAAAAATATATTACTCCCCTCTTTACGGTTTTTTAGTTTATCAGTTCATTTTCAAACTTAATAAATATAGAAGGGTGATCCTAAATTGTCCCATTGGCAGCTATGGATCAATGCAAGGCAGGGTCCCGTCGCAGCCACAACTCATGGAGCCAAATGACAGGAATTACCAATTGTATTCAGGAGTAGAGCGAGGAATGCTGCCACCACAAGAGAGTGTTGTTACACACAACTGCTCCTCTGGTCCTTCAGCTCCTCCTTTTCTGCAGCAATATGCTTCAGTAGCTGTAATGCAAGAAGGGACTTCTTCCATGCCATTCGAGCGTTCACTTGTTAGGCGTTTTGGGTAGACTTTGATGATTAGGTTGTTAATGGAATGATATGAATGTATAAAAATATCATTAATAGTCCTATCTTTTTGAAGATATCTTTTGTGCTCTGGATTCAAAATGTAGTTATTAGTTTTAGCTGTGGTTAATAGTGGGTAGGGGTGTTCATGGTTTGATTTGGATCGGTTATTGGTTAAAACCATAACCAAACCAATTTAGTTGGTTTTAAAATTTCTAAAATCAAATCAAACCAAATTAAAAAAATAACCGTCAGTTTGGTTATTGTCAGTTTGGATCGGTTTGGTTTATTTTTTTGGTTGTTTTTCGATTTAAAAGTAATACATTTGTTGAGGGCATACACATCTCGATAGATACAAACATCTAGTACATGAATAATTCACAAAAGGCTACTGTGAATTCAATTAAGCAATAGTACGAGAGTTATTATTATATAAATAAAGAGATTTAGTTAAGCAATACTAAAGTTATTATACACGAATAAAGTGATTTAGTTAATTAATACTAAAGTAATTATATTTCTAAGATCAAATTTTCATAAACCTTTCCATCAATCTCGGATGGAGCCAAAGATTCACTATTTTTTGGCTTTGGGGTGTGATGGAATAAAGCAAAATGGC
>JAABOM020000096.1:19019501-19050573 GCA_011800125.2 Solanum clarkiae | reverse complement strand
ATTTTGCTTTATTCCATCATACTCCAAGGCCAAAAAATAGTCAATCTTTGGCTCCATCCGAGATTGATGGAAATAGAGTAGTTATTCATTTAAAATCTAAAAATATTTAGACTTCTAGATAAAGGTGTTTCTAAGAAGCTATCGCGCTTTGCTCAATCAATTTGGCTGTTGGATAATTTTTTGCACCCTTTTATAGTTTTCCAGTGATAATTTTTTGCACCCTTTTATAGTTTTCCAGTGATGGTCCTGTGGGATGAGAGGTCAAATATAAATTTTGAAGATTGCCAAGGTGCATAAAAGTAATTGACCTACTGTTAATTTGGTGATAAAATCTCTAACTTTTGCTTTCCTATAGCGTAAATATCCCATTGAAGTTACTTTGATGGAAGCTAAATCAGATTGTGTGAGGTTTTTGTTAATCATTTTTCTGCTTAATCATTTCACAAGCCCATCACTATTTACAAGATATTTATCCATTCTAGTTCTTGGCTAGGAGCCTATTACAAAATTAAACATTAACTATTAACTGTGAATATTGAAATCTTCCTTTGCTTTTTGTTTTAAACTATTTCTATTTACTTGCAGTTATCTCTATCTGCTACTGGTTTGCGTGATCGGGATGTGCTTTCCAAGGTTTGTTCCTTAATGGTTAGAGTTTGGTAATGTGAATGACTAATACTGACTTTCACGTGATGGATTCATGGTAATACTGCTTCAATACTATTTGTTGTTATCAATATACAATTTCTGTAACTTCATGTCCATAGTTGGAGCAAAGCATTGAAAGTATGCACTTGGAATGTTTTTCATTTCATTAGTTCAATCATTTTAAGGATCAAGTTTCCTGTTAATGCTTAAGGTTAGATCCAGAAGACTGTTCACATATTTTACATAGGATATCCTCCAAGCTAGCTTCTAGAGACAAATTGGTATAGTGAAAGGTTGATGGAACTATACTTCCAGACCTGTGTATCAATCATACAGGTTGTTGTTAACGTGATACAGATAGTAGTTGCTGCTCCTTCCTATTATTGATATCTTCCATTTATTTCTATAATTAGCTTTAGAAATATGGTTTATATCATCAGACTCACTCCAAAGTTTGTGATAGAAAGTAATTGTCTGTTGTTCTAACTTCTATAGCAGATATCCCAAGTTCTTTTAAGAAACTTCCCTCTGAACTGGCATGTGAGAGACTTACTGACTTCTGTGGGGTTTATGGTTTATGTATTTCTTTGATGTTGAATAAAGTTGTATCCACCTAACTAAGAAGTACGCTAAATAATTAAATTACACACTCTGTATTTTTCTTCTAAATCTCTTAGGAGCCTATTTATTTTGTATGTTAGTAGTTGCATTCCCTCCTTTTCTGTCCTATCTCTTCTTACATGAATAGTTCTTCTGTTAATTTACAATGCATTTTATTTGCTAGCCTTATTCTCCATTTCTTGGCCTAAAAATATGTTTGACTTTACCAAGTTAGCATGCGCTGTTGTGAATCTTTGATTGTTTACAGAGCGATCCTATGGTAGTCATTTATTCAAAAAGAAGAGATGGTTCATTGCAAGAGCTTGGCCGTACTGAAGTAGTTCCAAACTCATTGAATCCCAAGTGGATTACAAAGTATACTGTTGCCTATCATTTTGAGACAGTGCAGAATTTGGTGTGAGTCAACACTTCAGAATCGGATGTTTATGTCAATTAGATACCTCTTTTCTGTCTCACGAGATTCTTTTTATCTCAGGTTCCGTGTCTATGATGTTGACACTCAATTTCGTAGTCAAGATGTCAAGGTATATGTGTATGTGCTCTTCTAAGGGATTTCTAAGGTCAAAGTTACCCTAAGAAAAAATTAGGTTACCAAACTATCTTAACAGTAAGAAAAAGTAACCTTATGCACTGTCGGCGATACATCTATGATTTTAGTCTACATAACATACAACTCTTTGTTCATGGTTTTATTTTTTACATTTTAATTAAATGAAATTGAAAAACTTAATTAATGTTTCTCATAATAAACATTTAAATCATTATCTATTTAAATTATTACTAATTATAAGGTGATTTTTTTACATGTTCTCTTTCAAAATTTGACACTAGATTGGCCAATCATAAACTGCTATCATTTGAAAGTACCTTTTTGGTGAAACTAAGCAGATTTTGAAAGTTGGCCGAACTTGGTCTTTTTCTAGAGCCTGAGGTGTTCTAGTTAATATTTTTAAGAGAACTTCAAGTTCATAGAGTTATTTTGTTTGGTATATTTTATCCAATCGGTAGACTACTTCCGTAGCATCCCAGGCACTATTGTCTGGGATATTGACCAATCTTATTGGATGTCAAAATATGGTCTTCTTGAGTCCTTGCTAGTATGTAGTTTCAAAATCTTGCATATGGTAGTATATGTGATCCTTGTATCCGCTGACACCTAAAATAAGCCATGAACTTCTCCTAATTCACCTGTACCCGCAGTAGACCAGTAGTAAGATAAACATGCTAAGCGTTTCTGTTTCCATTTTCTTCACGTTGCTAGATTGTCATCTGTATAGGCTGTTGGACAATAAGTTTCATATCTTACCTGATGAGTACATGTCAATGGCCTTGCAGTTCATTTATCTGTTCCATCATTTACTTTCTATTGGCAAATGAATAGACCATTTTACTTTTTCGAGTAATATTAGAGGATACAAACATATACAATCATGGCTCGTGACTAATATATCAATGTCTGCATAACTTATGCAGATGCTTAAGCTGGAAGAGCAGGCCTTTCTCGGTGAGGCTAGTTGCACATTATCTGAGGTGCTGATCACTGTCAATCCAATATTTTATTTTTGAACTTATCATGTCACCGTAGTTTCTTACATATGATGTAAGAGACATGACTGAATATTGAAGCTGTAATTGGTTTGTGAACTGAAGTTCTTAGAGGCTACACGTTTTGCATTTAAGGCTCTATACTTTGTGTAACTCAGTTATGCATATCCCACCACTGGTTTTCTTGTGTGCTGGTTGGTCACTAAACATTGTCCACTTTCTTGACTATAATCCTATTCTGCTTGATTATTTCCAGAGGTTATTAATGTTACCAGCAAGATAATAGCCACATTTGATGCCTGCTTTAAAACTGCATGATATATTTCTTCCGCTTAAGTTTTTGCCTGCAGTTTTTTTATTCCATTTAATGATTTTAGAATCAATATAGTTGGTAGTGTATGAAGTTAACTTTTTCTTATTAATACTATGCTTATTGAATTTCCTTGTAGATTGTCACAAAGTCTAACAGGTCCCTGACCTTAGACCTTATACGTGGAGAACAATCTTCTGGTCCAACACATGCCCAAAAATCTGGTAAGCTTACTGTTTGTGCTGAAGAAAGTGTTGCCTCAAAGACTAGTGTGGAGTTGAAATTGAGATGTTCAGAATTGGTTTCCAAGGATTTGTTCTCAAAAAGCGTAAGAACTTATCTGAGTAATTTTATCTTTTGTCGTTTTGAATTGCATAATGGATATAATTTCAATATCTTATTGCTTGTGACAGGATCCATTTATGGTGATATCAAAATTTACAGAGAGTGGAATGGTGGTTCCAATTTGCAAAACAGAAGTTATAAAAGATGATCATAATCCAAAATGGAAACCATTTACCGTGAATATTCAGCAAATTGGAAGTAAGGTATAAAAGAAATGCTCCTCCATGTGCTTCCCAGAAGAACTTTTGAGACCTCCCCCAAAAATGTAGAATCTTGGAAGGGAGAAAACAGGAAACCCTGTGAGACAGATACTGATACGAGCTAGAGTGCCTCTTTCTATGGGACCATATGCTATTCCATGCGAATCAGATGTTGGTCTGAGCTAATGTGAAATTATTAGAATTTTCTATAAATTTTGAATTTGGTGCAAAAGAAATTCTTTTTATGTAGTCAGTAGCCATATTTTCTGTGGATTGCTAACTCAATCATAGATATTTGGATTGTAAGTGTAGCTAGTTATCTTTTGCCCATCGATTAGTCGTGGATGCCCATAAAATTTGCACTACTGAGTTTTAGCAGATTGTGTGCTCTCACTTAGAAGTATTTCCATGTATTTGCTCTTTTAATTTTGAAGGGGAGTCTTTGAGCAATGGTAAAGTTGTCTTTATGTGATCTTTAGGTCGAGTGCGAGCAGTGGAATCAGCCGCTGATACTCGGGCCAGGCTGCCTACATCACATCCTTTCTTAGGGGTGTGGCCCTTCCCTGACCCTGCTTGAATGTGGGATTGTTAGAACACCTGTCTGTCTGTCTGTCTATCTTTTTTCATTTTTTTTTGGGCTCTTTAATCTGATATGATATCTTATAATTTTAATAATTTTGTTGTCGGGATACTTTAGAAGTGTTCCATGCATTGCCCATTGCACAATACAAATAAAGGTTTCTCATCTTTTAGTAATCTATAGCTTTGGATGGAGGGCCTGTACCTCTAATAATCTTGCTAAATTGGTGGAGATGTATCTTCTAAATAATAACTATTCTTCGAGTATGACGGGAAACTGTTTTATGATATCAATAACATGTGAACAAATGCAGGACAGTCCATTGATTATCGAGTGTTATGACTTCAATTCAAATGGGAAGCATGATTTAATTGGGTAAATGACCTTTCTTTCATCTTCCAGTCATTTTTGACCTCTACAGACTGGAAACTGACAGTCTTTCTCCTATGCCAATTGTCAGCAAGGTTCAGAAATCACTAGCAGATTTACAAGTATTGCACTCGACTGGTTCGAGTGCAAATCTTTTCACACCAACTGCTGTAGGACAAAATTCTCAAAACAAGGTAAAAATCTCTGTTGTCAGGAAAAGATACTTCTGCTTTAAACTTTTCTGCATTTGTTCATTAAGTTCACAATTTTACCAGGTCCTAAAGAGCCAGCTTTTTGTGGAAATCTTTTTCGAGAAAACGCAGCACACATTCCTCGATTACTTGGCATGTGGCTATGAACTTAACTTCATGGTGGCCATTGACTTTACTGGTATGTTGGTCTGTTTATATGTTTTATACTCTTTCTCCATCATGATATCAGGTTTGAGAAAAGCTGCTTATATTTTTGTAACTATGCATGGGCATATTGTGTTGCCTTCACCAATGTATGATCATTATCTCTGACCACTTTTCTATTGTTGGCATTGAGGATGTTAGACTGAGCCACCTCTGGGCTTGAAGTTGCTGTTCTTGGAGTGCCCATAATTCTGTATACTCTGATGTCTGTGTGATTGTATCTGTATCATCTTGAATTTAGCTAATGTGACACTCTACCTCACCTCCACAGGTAGAGATGGCAATGGGACGGTGGGGGACAGTTGCAGAGCAGGATGAGCTCAACCTACAATTTTTTTAAACCGCTCCTCTCCACCCTACATGACCATTTTTTTCATTTCAACCCACCCCGCGTCGCCCCATATAGACCCGCTCCGTATAAATTGTTAAGTTTTTTTCTTTTTTTAATTGAATTTAATATGAAGAATAAAATTCATATTTTTTTTTCATTTTTCTCTAAGTAACATCTCAACAATTAATTAATTGTTTCTTAGTTAACATTTCAACAATTGTTTTTTAATCGCTAATTAACTGTTTCTAATTAATATTTCAACAACTAACAATTTGCTAGTCACGTCTAGTTTAAATTTTTGAAAAGAAATTATAATTAGTCAACATTTAATACAAAAAGTATATATCTTCTATATTTACTAATTACAAAGATCTTATTTTACTCGGGTTCCTATTTGGTACCTTAAAAGCTTAAATCCACATAAACCCGCACCCTGCCCTGCTCTGTCCTATTGGCATCCGTATCCACAGGAATTTTTTTAGTGTCATTACTGTAAGAATTGCTTGGATTAACTGAAAGATGTAATTGTATGAAAAAGTTTGATTTGCCCCCTCAAAATGATATGCATCTATTTTGTTGATTCTATTTGTTATATTTATTTGCTTCCCTTAGCTTTCTTCTGCTATGGATGTTTTTTTTTTTTATTTTCATCTCAGCATGCATTTGTTTTCTCACAAGAGTTGTGTTTGTCAGCTTCTAATGGAAATCCACGCTTACCTGATTCATTGCATTACATCGATCCTTCAGGACGGCCAAATGATTATCAGCGAGTGAGAAACTGGTCTTATACATAATGATCTTATATGTTCCCTTAATATGAATAATTTCATTAAACCGGAATTCAAATTTCAGGCCATCTTGGATGCTGGAGAGGTATTGCAGTTCTACGATAGAGATCAACGTTATCCTGCTTGGGGTTTTGGAGCGCGACCAATTGATGGTCCTGTTTCTCATTGCTTCAATCTAAATGGCAGCAGTGACTACTGTGAGGTATGTCCAAAGTAGTATTAAATGTGCCAAATTGTGCTATATTTTAATGTTGTGAATTCCCCTTTTTCTGGTTATCATCTTATTTTATTAATCAGTATTTACTTATTCTAGGTGGAAGGAATCCAAGGTATCATGACGGCATATATGAGTGCCCTTTATAATGTTTCACTTGCAGGACCAACTATATTTGGACCAGTTATTACATCAGCTGCAGATATAGCAAATCAGTCTTTGATGAAGGGCGAGCGGAAGTACTTCGTTTTGTTAATAATCACGGTACATCTTATTTCGTGACGGTCGTGGTTTTTAGGTCAAGTGAAACGTTAACCATAGTGTGCTAGCACGTTGGCTTTCCATTGATTAGAGTCTTAGCCAATTGATCTCTTCTCCACTATCAGAATTTTGTCTTGTTAAGTGGGATTTTTTCTTTCTATTCAACGAATGAGTTAAAGTTTGAACCTTGCTTGGTAGCATGAGCCTAGGTTCCCATCAGGCCTTGCTCAATCAAGTTAAGCTAGGGGAACGGTAGAGATATAAATATGCACGTGTACATGTAAGTATTCCATTGGAATGCATAAAAGTGGTGTGAAAACCTTTAACTTGAATTTAGCTTGGAGTGAAGCTCCTCTTATCTCATTTTGGTCGAAGCTGTATTTCAATATGCTTATTTTGTGAATAAATTTCATATGGTTATTTGTATATGCTGATTACATTATTACAAAATCCCAGGACGGAGTGATAACAGATCTCCAAGAAACAATGGATGCCCTTGTTCATGCTGCTGATTTGCCACTGTCAATTCTTATTGTTGGGGTTGGAGGAGCTGATTTCAAGGAAATGGAGGTGTGTATTTACTCTATATCTACATGCAGCGTATCATGGTATTAAATCATCTAATTGTTATTGTATGTCCCCACAGATCTTAGATGCTGATAAAGAGAAGCTTGAATCAACACATGGACGCGTTGCAGTGCGTGACATAGTCCAATTTGTTTCCTTCCGGGATGTACAAGGTAGGTCATTTTAGCGCTTAACACGAGCCATCTCTTATTGAAGAGGAGGATAGATGTGAGCGGGGTTTCTCTGTATGTGACCTGATTCTTCTTCCTTTGCATTGATTTGTAGGTGGAGACTCAGTCCTTCAAGCACTTTTAGCAGAATTACCTTCCCAGTTTTTGGAATACATGCGGCTCAAAAGGATCCAGCCAACTTCATGATCATACGAGAATCTGTACATACAAAGTTACAAACGTTGATTCGTGTATGGCGTCCTGTTAAATTTGCCATTTTCTAGCTTGTTCCTCAGTGGTGTCAAAAGTTTTGTTTTTCTATGTCTCATTTCGTTTTTCCTTTAGTATTTTATATTTCTTCATAATCATTTTCTTATTTATTTTGTTTATAAAAAGTTCAAATGATTGAGTAAATGTAAAATCGTCAGGATGTGAGAATGCTGCAAATACCTTTCTTTTATGAGTATCTAAAAATTACATTGCTAACTAGTTGTATAAGTCATTTTTAATTGGTGAAATAAAGTGAAGTTTCACGCAACCTGTGTCAATTTAGTTTAAATTGATACAAGCCAGATCTTAGTCTGGTTCCTTCTAGTAACATTTGGCCAGTCCACTTTTTTAAGTCCAAAATTATGCTACGTCTTCCCGTTGACACAATCAACTGTCCTGTTTTAGCCTGTCTATTTCTCAAATGCCAAGAGTCAAAAAGTTGGGACCATGCTTTTCACAATCCCTTTCTCTGTTTTTCCTGCTATTTGTTAAAAGATATGATAATACTTCTACTTCCAAATTTTTCCTTCTCTTTTTATTTATTTATCAAATTAAGTAATAATCACTATGTCAATCTGCAACTTAAGATAAAACATACAATTTCTTAAAATTTAATAAAACTACCTAATATACTTGCACTGTCATATTATTGATTGTCGTTTTCAATATTACTTCAAAATAAAGGAAAATAATAAACTTTTTAAAGAGGTGAATATCAATTACCAAGTTCTGTTACACTGTGGTTGATGGTGACAATAAGAAAAAATATCCAGAAGTTGGAAGTATTTCTGTTTGCTGACCAAGTCTTCCGTTTCTTTTTTTCCTTTACATTATCTTATTATTTTTTCATATATGATTTCAATCGCCCTGGTTGGACAAGTATTGACTTGACCTGTAACATCAATAATGAGCTAGCACTAGTTTACTTACACTTTCATTCTTTACATTTTAAAATCTACTGGAAATCTAAAAATACATGAACTAGTTGGTTGGGTTGGGTTGGGGGGCAGATACCTACTATATATACATAAAAAATAATTTTAATCGTGTATAAATAGTGTAATTTCTCGACAAGGCTGAATGAAATTCTCTAAATATAAGGTGACTCCATCCCTGTCCACCCCACCCCCATTCACACCCAAAATGAATGCTAAGGTATAGTATTTGAAAGAGGGGGATAAGCATTAGATTTCATAATCTGTTATGTTACATGGAGAATATGAATTATAGAGGAAATTGTACAATATGTAATTTGAATAGGAAAAATAATCCTTCAAATATGCCCTCAAAGTATGTACGTGGCTTGTGCCTTCCATACCGGGTCGGCTAAGCCGAGGTTTATTACTCCCTTTCGGAAACAAATAGAATGATCTAATTTGCTTTAGCGCGAAATTTAAGAAAATATTGAAAAAAAATTTGTTTCATGGTTGTAAATTAAAGTTACAATAAATGTACCCAAAAGATCTCTAATCTTGTGATCTTAAACATGTTGCCCAAAAAGAAAAGAGGTCATTTTTTTTTAAAACAGACTAACATAGAAAGTATATTATTCTTTTTTAAATGAAAGAAGTTAAAATTATGTCACATGTCGCGATTTTGGGTCGATTAACTAATTATCAATCACATAATTAGGTTAAGTGGGAGAGCTTGAAAATAAGGGGAGATGGACCAGTATTTGAAGGTAACCGCACATATATAATTACATCAAATGATAATTCGGTTATCTTAATTATAAAAAAAAATGATCATCTTGTATATACTCATGTATAATTCATGTATGTGTAGAGTGTGTCATATATAATATATATTCAGTGCATAATTCATGTATAAATAATCTATATTGTATAATGTGCACATTATATTACTTTTGACGAGCTATATTGTATAGTCATTGTATATTTCCTGTGATATTTGACTATTTTTTATATAAATAAGATATAGCTACATTTATTATAAACTAATAAGTTTAATACATATATTTGAAATTATTCCGACATATATGTGAGCTAAACAATTAAAAGAGGGTAAATCGGTTCAATTTCGCATAGTACGTGGATATACTTGGACCTTTTAGTCACTATATTTTTAGGATTTATAAGTGTAATTTTTTATTTTTTGTTTTTGAAGATTTGACATACGATAGAAAATTAATGTGATGGACCACAAAGCAAATTAACCGTAATATATATAATAGTTTTTAGATATATTAAATTCCATAACAGTTTCCTTTTTTATATTTTTCTCCCTGGACATTTCCTTTTGTATTTCTTCTCCCATGCACAACAGTTAAGAAGAGGGGAAATGTACACAAGTGGCATGACATTATGCAAGCTACATTTAGTAAATTTTTTTTTTAAAAAAAATTGTGATCTTAAATTAATTAGAAATATGTTGAATATATCAAAATGTCATTTAATTCTACTTCATCTTCTATGATTTTTAGTTCCTTAAACGCCCATTTAATGCAATGGGGGTGTTTTCTTAGGTACAATCACAACATTGTTTTGAATTAAAAATATGTTAAAAATATCAAAATATTTGTTAATTTTATCATCTAATCATAGATTGCTAAAAGAAGGTGAGATACTTTTTTTTTTTTGAAATGTGCTAAAAAGGAGAATAGTTTAAAAGAAGGGGTAGTATTTGGAGAAGAAAGCAGAAAAAAACTAAAAAAATTAATAAAACTGGCTTTAAGTAGGATTCTTTCAATTCTCCTTCGACGAATTTTTTTTATATATGATTAAAATTATTTTATATATATAGTAGATGTCGAACCTCTTCAAGTCCCTCGCTAGGTGTCTTAGAATTTGTCCACCAAATTAAGGCGCCTAAAAAGAGGACATTTTTTTTAAAATTTCCTATATATACACACTATTAGCTCTTTAGGAGAATCAGCATTTCCAGTATAGTCCAATCTATTGAAAAATAGTTTTGAAAAAATGAGCATTAATAAGGACAAATAAATTAGTTTGACCAAAAAATATTCTAACTTCCCCACTCATCCAAGATATAGAGTAGTCTATATATCACTTGTAAACCCTAGCTCCCATTTCATTAATTATTCCTTCCTTCTTCACTTGTTAGTAATATAATTAGCTACTATCATGTGAATGAATCATATATATACATATATATATGTAGCTCTTATGCTTGAAGAAATATTTTTTTAAAAATGGATCGAACTAGACATGGGAAGAGGCCTTATGAATCCAAAGACAACAATAATAACAATATGTACTCATCAGCTCGATCTCAACATGACATGTCTACTATGGTTGATGTCCTCTCTCAAGTTATTGGAAATTCATCGTCTTCATCTTCGTCTTCTTCAGCTTCTTTCGTGCATCATACTCCATTAGTAACCCTAAATCATCGGTCTACTGCAGCTATGCAAAATCAGTTTCCTCAGTTCAATCAACAAGGTACGTGTGTATATATATCTTCATTATGATCAGCCAAATTTATTAGGGTTTTAAAATGATCACTAATTATATAGGATGGATTCAATTAATTTATATACAATATTATCAGTGTGATTAAGTTGGTTATAGCTGCAGGTTCTGATCACTAATTAATTTACCATATATATATATATATATAGAAGTTAGTTAATTTTATTAATTTGATGGTGTAAGAACGTGATACACTGACTAAAAGGATGTTCTTGGGGCGGAGCCACCTATTGGTCAGGGTTCATTTAGTGAAAAATTATATTATTTATATATGTTAAAATAATTTTTTATGTATATATATCAAACCACCTTTAGCAAGTTCATGTGTCTATTTTTTCAAATTTTAAATCTCCTAAATCAAAATTCTAGCTTCACCATTGCTTCTGATCAAATTCATTAGGATTCCAACATAATAGTAATGAGGCTTCAGAATATCTCATGTTAGTTAAGCAGATAGAGATTCAACAATGATTCTTCAGGATTCCTTCATGTTTATCAAAGGAAACGAAAAGAGATAGAATCAAATTAGTTTCTAAAATGTCTTTCTAGATATTGCTCAATATCCCTAACTATTCATGGAACGTGAGAAACTGATGATTAATCATCCATGTTCAAAAGAAACAAAAGAATTTCCTGTGAATCCTACTAGTGCTTTCCTTTCCAATTAATAGATGGTCAAAACTTCATCTAAAATCGAATCTTACCAAAGTTCATGAAATACATTCATGAATAAATTAAGTGCACTCTATGAGATTAGATTTTTTAAAAAAATGAGTTTAAACTTGCACAAGTTCGAGTACTGAAATCGTTCAAGATTAACGAGTACTGTGTCTGCTATGAAAAATAAAACTTGAAAGATTTCATAATTAAAACAGACACAATTATATTAATTCTGCATATAATATATTTGAAATATTTAATGTGAATTAGGAAATGAAAAAAGAAGACGAAGACAGTACAGAGGTGTTCGTGAAAGACCATGGGGAAAATGGGCGGCCGAAATCCGTGACCCGAATAAAGCTGCTCGAGTATGGTTGGGTACTTTTCACACTGCTGAAGATGCTGCCATTGCTTACGATGAAGCTGCACTTAAATTTAAAGGAACAAAAGCTAAACTCAATTTCCCTGAAAGAGTTCAATCAAAAACGGATCAATTTGGGACATCATACCTAATTACCACTTCTCATGATCAATTCAGTTTGGGAGATGTTCATCGCAATGGAAGTAATAATTACAATACTGATTCGAATTTTGGTGTCAGCTCCCAAAGTATTTATCGACAATCAGGTATAATAATGGATCAGAAATTTTAAAATATAAACTGTTTGGCCAAGCTACTGAGAAGTCCAATGTAGATAGTCTTAGAGAGTACCGTTGAGGTGTTTACCAATTGTTAAGAGGAAAACCTTGGAGTTTTCATGAGTAGTAAAAAAAAAGCTTACTTTTACGTGGCACCCTTTGATTTTAAAGAAGTAAAATTTGTGATCTAAATTCATTCATAGATATTTGTATGGTTGAAAATCATTTCATTAAGAGTAAAAAGTAGAATGTTAAAGGTTAATTATTTCTAATTCTAATAAGGTGCATTCTTCTGGGATGCACTAAAAAAGAAAAGGTGCCAGTGGAACAGAAAGAGTATTTTTAGAATTTTTTTAAAAACTTTTTCTCATTAGTATTTTTGAAACCTTGATCGAATACAAATTGTTGTTCTAGTTGTGGAAAAGGTATTTTTCAAATTCATTTATACTTCAAAAGTATATACTTTCTCAAAAACATTTTTCGAAGTAAGAAAATTTGAAATTTTGGTTAAATAGGTTAGTAATTTTGTTATTAATGTGGCTCATAAATACGACCATGCCTAGTTCATATCTCATGGGTCGACCGCATGAATATTTCTTTTGGTAATTAATGTTTAGAAATGAGATTTGAATTAGTACTTCAAAGTCAAGACTTTTACATGTTTTAATATCATATTGAGATGTGTGATCATCTCATTTAAAACTAAACATAAACTTTTATTAACTGTCAATTTTGTCTTCATCAACAACATCTAACTTTATTTATACTTATTTTTCTTCGCATATATAGGGTTTGAACCATCTTTCGTTTCGGAATCACCATCAATAACATCTTTGGTTCAACAAGCTGAACCAAGTTATAATCAGCAGCAAGAATATGAAAATGTTCTGACTTCTTCAAGCTCATGGCTTTTTGAAAGTAGTTGGGAGGAGTTTGAAGATCCAAAGTAACTTTTTTCGACAATATATACAGTGAAATCCCACAAGTAGGGTCTGAAAACTCTTTTCGACAACATGAAGGTAATTTCTTACTTCCAATGTTTTTGGTTTTAAAAAGTCCTTTAATTTTCTTCTCCTTTGTCATAAAATCAACTGAAAGCACCACATAATTGGTTTGGTTAATAAATTCAGTTGAAGAGAATTATAGCTATGTATCTATGAAAATAAATTAATGTCATGTGGTTAAATGTGCATGAATTTGAATATTGATAGCTTGCATTGTGCTGCTATTTTTTTTTTCTCCCTTCCTCTTATGTTTATAATATATGAATATTACTTTTGTGCATCTTGTATTATAATGCAACGTATATACATTTTTCCTAAAGTATGTCAATTTTTTTTAATTTATTATATTTAGATATGTGATTATTTTATCTGAACAATTATCAACTATTTATTAAAACACACTTCTAATAGTTGAATATATGTTAGTCAGTCAATACAAATGATCAGAATTCTTAACATAGAGTTCACCATTAAATATCTTATAAATTCCCCTATCACATAAATGCTTCACCTTTAATAAAATAAGGTCTTTAACTCTCCATCAGGGGCGGAGCTATATTCACCCAAGGGTGTAAGAGTGGTCTTTATAAGATGAACACCCTTTGTCAGAAATTTTTTTCGAATATATTGGTTAAATATAGATATTTTAATATATTTTAATTGTTAAACACTCTTGATACAAAAATTACCCTCTCATGGTCTAAAAGTATGAATACCCTTAACGAAAATGCTGGCTTCGCCACTGGACTCCATATGTTCAATAAAAACTACTACAATATAGACACCTACTCCTCATATATGTACATAATATTTACAAGTTTTGCTTTAATTTGTCAACAAAATTGATATTTGCAGAGAATACATTCGTAGGGAACTCATAAATCACAATATTTTATAGGGCAAAAGTTAAACCTCTTTCGAGAAGTCACTTTATTTCACAACATGTGTGTCTGTTTATAAAAATTTAAATTCAAATAAATTGATTCTTTTTGTTATAGAAATAAACTAAAAATAACTGATGTAACAAACTAAACTATCCAATATATAGAGTTGGTCTGAACTTACCTTCCAAATAAAGCTTGATTGATCATATTCATGATGCATGTAAACGTGCATGATCAGAAGCTTGCTTTATTCATTGGAAAACGCAGTGATCAGCATGTTATATTTTAGTGCAAAAGCTGACATTAATTATTGAATTAATGAATAAGATAAAATATAAATTTATTATTTTAATAATTATGGAGTTATAAAAAAGGCGATAACAAATATTATTTAAAGCTACTCAAACCTGCAAGTCCAAGAGCGAAGCTTGCTGTTACGATTCATTTTGAACCCAAAAATTTTAAATTCTGACTCTGCTTTTGTATTTAACTTGAACTCTAGCTTTGCCTTTGATGGCGTGTGTTTTTGCTTCATATATTATATATATGAAGAAAGAGACCAAATGTGAAAGGAATTGTGCTAATATTGGTTTTTATTTGACTTGCAAAAATACAAACAAATGGCTGAAATAGAGCCATCCACATGCATCTATTCTCAACTGGACAAAACACACGTACCAAATAAGGTTGACCCTTCATGAATCCTTGACTCTTTCGAAATTAACAAATTGAAGATATTTATTTGTTTTCTTCTTGTAAATGAACCACAAAACTCACCCCATCTATGTCGAAGAAAGATCCATATGCATCGACATGGATTGTGATGCACTAGTGGGAGTGCTTCAGAGAGGTATCAGGTTCTAATCCTGAGAATGGAAAAAATCATGTTGGGAGCTTCACTCCCAAAATGAGTCCTGTAGTGCGCGATCCGCTTATGGACTCCAGACATCAGGTGGGAAACCAAAAAAAAAATCCATATGCATGCATAAGCAATAATCCTACTTGTATTATCGTCTAGATCCCAAACCTCATAAAAACGAAAAATGTGAATAACGGGAGTGATGGGTCCACACGCTAAGATTATAGTATCTATCTACCATTCCGGCGCCAATTCCTCACTTGTCAAACTTTACGGTTTTTAGCATGGACCTTGCGAAGTCAAAGCCGCAACCACACTTTGTGGAGTTTTTTGAAAATTTTAAAAGAGAATATCAAGGGTGCGTTTGGTCATTTTCCCCCTCTTTATCCGTAGCAATATTCTTTAATGGTAACAAATAATATAGGGCCGAGAATTTTTTAATATCCAGGATTCAAACTCGAGATCTCTGATCAAGGAAAGAACAATTTCATCCACTGCACCACATTGTTTGATGGTACGAACATAGGCCATGGTCCCAAGACCCGATTCACACGGACAGCTCTATAAACCTTGGAAAAAGGCAGTAGCTTGAGTCGTCTAAAACATAATCTCTATTTGAATTTGGCTTTAGGCATTGATATGCTTGAGTCGTCTTTGCTAATCTATGATCCACCCTGTATTGAAAGATGTATGCAGAATTTAAATTTTATAGATTCGATTTTTACCTCCTTATTGTTAACCCCCTTGTGCTTTTAAGATTATGGGGTTTTAAATCTAATATCTAAGTAAAACATTAATACGAATAAATTTTTTTGTATATGTATTCTTACTTTGTATCGAAAATATTGAGTTCAATCAAATTCAATAAATATGCTCCCCACACCATTGGCTGCCCTTCCATCCCGAGCCCCCCCTCCCCCCCAACCACCACCCCCCACACACAATAAATTACGTATAAATGTTGTTGAATGATACTCTTTTACTAATTTATCAAAATATATATATATATGTTAGGACAACAATTTTTAACCACTGAAAAATGCGTTTCCAAGTACAGGTTTTTACAAAATTTAAAAGAAATGCAACTTTACTTCTGTTGTATTATTACTCCCTCCGATTAGAATTTAACATTCATTAAAAGAGTTGCTTCCACACATAAGCTAATCTTAATACATCTGTATCAGACAGAATTGACATCAAGTAATACAGGAAACTAGTAGTCCAGTTCCACTTTGTCAGAAGCCTTTGTTGTCAAACACATGCTTATCATGTTTAACATCATAAATTTCAGATTTTCTATACACGCAAATGTTATAGACATATTTAAGACTACAAAGTCTTTCATGCTTTTATTAGACAATGAGAAACAAGGTCAAATGGAGTGAGTATCAAAGTTTTAAAAGTTTATACCTGAGGAATAAGTTCCCAGCCTGAAGAAATTATACATGATAGCCAAATTGCGCACAAATTTGTGAGACACAAAATACTTTTAAAAGTTTCATTTTGTAAGACATAAAATATTGCATTCTAATCTTCCAATTTCACGCCCCTCTTCCATCAAATTTGTGGAAACGTACAAACGCATGAAACAAATCAAGCGTGCTTCTAAGCAAAATGACAGAAAAGGGAGAGTGATGCAAACTACACGAATGAATAATGATTAATTTAAATGCTACTCTACCACGGACCAAAATTGAGGATCGAATACTTATGTAACATTGCAGGAAAACACCTGGGGGTCGAACGACAATTCCCCTCTACTGAAATACTCCTTGCAAGAGCCCGTTATGTCTCTAGCAGCAATGTAGCAGGAACTTGAAAGAAACTAATTTGGACCCTCTGTTTTACTTTGGTAAAGTGATTCTAAACATTCTTTCGCTCTATGAACTTTTGATTGAAGATAAAAACTTCCATTTTTAGCATTACTCTCAAACAAGTTGTCATATTTCTGCAAAAAATGATGAAGAAATGAATTAAGTGCTTTCAAGCGTCAACTTAATGCATTAAAACCCATAATGAAAACAATCACAGCAATACACTAAAAACAAACCTGCAACACGTCTTCCCATGACGAATGCTCTGCAACCCCAAGAACTTGCCTGGCCTCCGCCACTGTCATAGTTTTGCTTGCTCTTTTAATGTTCTGTACTGCTTCTTGAGCAACACCATTTTTCGAGGCATCTACAATTAACAACGCGTGGCTTGAGAATCAACCCAAGCAAAGTTGCAAGGAGTACAGATACGAAGTTTCAAGTGCATCAACTAATGGATATTAACCTATCACATATTTTATGTATTGTTTCGGAAACTACGGGCACTATTACTTGAAGAGCTGTTATTTTCCAATCTAGGAGCACTGTAACTTGCAGGAATCAGAGGGGTTTTGTGCAACATTACATGGCCAAGATTCACATTTACACTTCTCCATGGGTAAAATTGTGTTTCTATTTAAAAGCAAGTGCCATAGAAAACCACCAACCCCCAAAACAAAGAAAAAACACCACTAATAGTAAAAAAGAAAGGTTTTCTAACGGAAGGAGAGGATTACAGGGGTGTACGTCAATGAAAACTTACTTGTGAGAGCTTGGCGATATGCCTGGGCAAAGGCCCTTACCATTATTCCAGAACCCATAACAATTATGTTTGCAAGGATTCGCGCAGCCTGCAATGAGAAGTAATTTGAGAGGTTAAGTTAGCAAGCACCCTTTGTGTAAAAAAGATGCTTCTAATAACATGTTAGTCAACCAAGAACAGAGATGTGTACGAAAATTCATGGCTGTCTAAACTCCAGAATAATTTCTGTGGGCTTTCCAGTTCCTTATTTAAAGAAAGACTAAAAGGCATAGCACCCAAGTGTGTGGCCTAGTGGTCAATGAAGTGGGTTGAGCACCATGAGGTTTCAAGTTCAATTCACAGCAAAGTCAAACACTAGGTTATTATTTTCCATCTGTTTTAGCTTTAGCAGACATAGTTACTTGGTACCTGTTGATGGTAGGAAGCGGCAAATATCCTATCGAATAAGTTGAGGTGCGCGCAAACTGGCTTAGAGACCATCCTCAATTAAAAAAAGACTAAAAGCTGAAACCAATGTCACTTTCTGGAAGATTTTGCAGGCTAAAGAGGAGCTCAAAAAAGCAGCTGAGCTGAGGCTATCTTTTAGAATTCCAATTACATGAGATGCTTAAGGAAGTATGATTTCATCAAGAAAATGGTCATAATTGCTTCATCTCAAAAAAAAATTCTGCTTCAAGTCCACATTCAGCATATCTTTTCTATAATCTAGGGTCAATGTCCCTTTTCTTGGGGGTGGTGATGATAGGACAGAAATGAATTGTAATATATGTCACTTTGAGGTATATTTTTTCTTTCAGTTTCTGTGGGCTCGCACTATACTAGTAACATAGAGTGACTCCATACAACAATAACTATACAAAATTACAAACTGGGAGGACTCGGCTATATTCTAGCTTATACAAATCCTCTACATCTGTTCTGCTCCAAAACGAGACATTCGCTGCATCTCACACCTATCCGCACAGAGACATGCCAATTACTTACCAAATCCTAACAAGCATCTAACTTAATGTAGAGGTACCAACAACCACTAAAACTTAATCCCATTTAGTTGGTATTGCACTATTGCTTAAAAGGACCTTTTACTTTCATTGTGTCTCTGACTACATGAAATTTGAGAGATTATAGATCCATTGAGATTACACCCTTTTGTGTGATTTAGTCTATCTTAACTGTTCCAATAACACTTGCAATCATCAAAGTGTCATATCTCTGGACCAGTGAATTTGAAAGTCTTTGAAGGATATGGCCCAGTCATATCAGACAATATTTACTTGTTTATTATTTATGCATGTGCAGACATTCGGGAGAAATCTAGGGGTGGCCTTTGTGGCAGACAAGATGAGGGAAGCGAGACTGCGATGGTTTGAGCATGTGCAGAGAAGTACAGACGCTCCTGTTAGGAGGTGCGAGAGGTTGGATTTAGGAGTTACCGGAGGGGCAGAGGTAGACCAAAAAAGTATTGGGGGAAGGTAATTAGATAGGATATGACGAAACTTCATCTCATGGAGGACATGACCTTAGATAGAAAGGAGTGGAAGTCGCGTATTAGGGTAGAAGGTTAATAGGCTTATAAGGGTCGGTTCATATCTAACCTTGTCTTAAAGTATGTTACTAGGATTAATCGTGTCTTTTATATCTTGAGTTTTTTTTTCCGTCCTATATTGGTTACTATCACTGTATTTTTTAATTATCATTTGCTTTCCACTATGGCCAGTTTTCTTTTTCATATCTAGTATGTTCTGCTTTTGGGGCTTGATATTTTTCAGACGAAGGGATCTTTCGGAAAAAACTTTTCATCTCTATGAGGTAGTGGTAAGTTATGCGTACATTTTACCCTCCCCAAACCCCACTTGTGGGATTCCACTAGGTATGTTACTTGCATCCTTCATCTGAAGTGATCATTTATAGTTTTGTCTAAATATTATATAAGCGAGGTTGATTATGTCATTTACCTAATGAAACAACAAACAAGAAAGATGAAAATGAAAGAAAATAAAAAGCAAAGAACAATCACACACAACCAGAGATCCTAAATTAGGTGGTTCAGAAGAACTCATGCATTAGCAAACTCAACCAAGATCTCCTTCTTGCTTGAAGATTGCCATAAACACTCTGAGCCGGAATAACACATCATTTCACACCAAAAGAAAATGCTACAAACACTTGGCTGTGTGTTATTAGCAAATTTGCTGACAACCTCAAACCATTTCAGCAAACACTCAATTTAAGCACCAAATCAAAAGTCCAGCCCCCTCAACGTATTCCACCATCGCTAGACATGTTCCAATCAGAACCGACTCTAGGAATTCAAGAACATGGGTGCATCATTTCTTTAAAAATAAGATCTAACATTTTATAATCATGATAACTTGACGAGCAAAATATAATAACTTACATTATCACAAAAATATCATCAGTTTACAAATTGTACTCGATGAGACTTCATATTTTGAAAACGATCCATAATAGCATCATTACTTACAGTTGCGAATATCTTATAAACTAAACAACCATTCAAGAATTCTTCACCAATGCTATTACATAGATCATTTTGATGAGCTTCATTGAGAAAAATGTTCTTTCCACACTTGCGAATATCTTATAAGCTAAACAACCATTCGAGAATTCTTCACCAATGCTATTACGTTAATCATTTGATGAGCTTCATTGAGAAAAATGTTCTTTCCACACTTGCAGTAGCAACAGGCAAACTCAATGTCAGCTTTAAAAGTAAAGAACACAAAAGACCAGGTTCGATCCAATTTTGTTTTTGCCATCATCATAGAAGATCCTTATTCTCTTTCAAGTTGAGAAACTTGCTATCACACTCTCGAGCATAGACAATGAAGCTGATAACTGAGATCTCGAAGTTGGTTATCATCAAAATCACTCTTGTAATAATCGGTTAACTTCATTATTCTGCTCTTGTCAAAACTAGCAAATGAATCAACCGGATTTAAACTAGTCATATCAAGAAGCAAGTCACTAGTCACAACATCAAAACGGTTATTGAGCTCATCAAAACAGTTATTGAGCTCCTGAAGTTGCAAATCAATAACTGCATAAAACACTTCCACACGAAAGTGATGTAAATAGGAAACTTCAGACCTCTTACGCTTCGACCTTGGATAGTCTTTTGTCATGTTAAGAATCAAAACATCAAGTTTACCACAAAATGCATAAATCTCATCCATCAAAGACTCTAAATCACTTTCTCTCATTGATTGCAATCTTTTTTTTGAGAGATTAAGCAACCCCATGGCATTGAAATATCTTGATCTTTCTTTTGTAAAGCTTTGTTCAATTCATTTGTAAGAAACATCAAATGCAACATAAAGATAAAATTTAAATTCTTGAATTTTATCTAAAAGGTTTTCCTAAATGCAAGTTTATCAACATCAAGTGGAGAATTTTCTCTCATATCTTTAAGCATGTTAGCAATTGACGAAAACATAATCATGAAATTCTCCAAGGTCGGAATACAATAAGCGAACAGAGCATATTGTAAAATCAAGGACTTTAGGCCCTTTTTTTCTCCTTGCATATTACTAGCTCCGTCATAACCTTGCCCACATAATTTCAATAGACATAGCGAATGCTCCAAAAGTAAAGAATAAATTACTTTTTGCAATAATCTTGCGAATGTATCACTCACATGAACAATACCCAAAAAGCTTTCTATCAACTCTCTATTTTTGTTGACATATCATAAGGCTAGTGCCATTTTCTCTTTATGTGAGATGTCTTTCGATTCATCAACTAGTATTCCAAAATAATCACCATTTAAGTCTTCGATGATAGCTTTAATTGTTTATTTAGCACAAGCATCCGCAATTTCTTTTTGAATTATCGAACAAATCATAGTCTCATTTTTTGAAGCATGTTGTAATATTACCTTTTCATATCCGAGCGATTAGCTCCATGAAATTCCAAAATTTCAAGAAAAAAACTTGTAATCAAAATCTTCACTCTCATCATCACCACAAAATGGTTATGCGTTTCTTAGGAGAAACCTTACCACATTGATGAGAGTGAAGATTCTGATTACAAAAGTCTTTTTCTTGAACTTTTGGAATTACATAGAGCTAATCGTTCGAATGGGCAAAAGATAATTAATATTACAACATACTCCAAAAAATGAGATGATTATTTATTCGACAATTCAAAAAGAAATTGTGGATGCTTGTGCTAAAGAAACAACTAAAGCTATCATCAAATACTTGAATGATGATTATTTTGGAATATTAGTTGATGAATTGAAAGACATCTCACATAAAGATGAAATGGCACTAGTCTTACGATATGTCAAAAAAAATGGAGAGTTGATAGAAAGCTTTTTGGGTATTGTTCATGTGAGTGATACATCCGCAAGATCATTGCAAAAAGTAATTTATTCTTTACTTTTAGAGCATCCGCTATGTATTTGACTTGACCCTTGGGTTTGCTCCCTTTTAAGGTCTCAAGTTCAAAACCCACTGGGTGCAAACAATTTCTGAGGACCATCGGACTGGGTAAAACCTGAATTAACCGTAGTGCACTTGCGGGAAACTCCTCTCTGAGGACCTATGCACCCCCGGGATTAGTCGAGGCTCAAAGAGACTCGGACACCCGGTGCAAATCAAAAAAAAATTATATTCACTGTTTTGCCCATCAGTTGCAATTGACACTTGTGGTTCTTCCTAAAAAGCATCCGGATGTGAAATTTTTTTCCATGTTACTAATGTATTAAATATTATTGGAACATCTTTTAAACGCAGTGACTTACTTCGACAACAACAAATTGAGAAGCTGGAAGAATTACTTAAATTTGGAGAAATTCTTACTAGGCAAAGATTGAATCAAGAACGTGGCCTCCAACGACCAGGATCCCATTTCAAGACCTTGGAAAATTTCATGATTATATTTTTTTCAATTGCAAACGTGCTTAAAGATATAAAAGAAGATTTTCCACGTGATCTTGATAAACTTGCAGCAAGAAACTTTTTAGATAAAATTCAAAAATTTGAATTCATCTTTATGTTGCATTTGATGTTCAAGATGTTGCTTCTTACAAATGAATTGAACAAAGCTTTACAAAAGAAAGATCAAGATATTGTCAATGCTATGGGGTTGCTTAATCTTTCAAAGAGAAGATTGCAAACAATGAGAGAAAGTGGTTTAGAGTCTTTGATGTATGAGGTTTATTCATTTTGTGGTAAACATGATGTTTTGATTCCTAACATGACAGAAGACTACCCAAAGTCGAAGCGTAAGCGATCCAAAGTTTCCTATTTACATCACATTCGCGTGGAAGTGTTTTATGCAGTTATTGATTTGCAACATCAGGAGCTCAATAACCGTTTTGATGTTGTAACTACTGACTTGCTTCTTGGTAATGGCTATTTGTTAATTTTGACAAGAGCAAAATAATGAAATTAGCCGAATATTACAAAAGTGATTTTGATGATAACCAACTTTGAAATCTCAGTTTTCAGCTTGCTAGCTTCATTGTCGATGCTCAAGAGTGTGACAAGAAGTTTATCAACTTAAAAGGGATTAAGGATCTTGCTATGATGATGGCAGAAACAAAATTAGATCAAACTTGGTCTCTTATTTTTTTACTTGTAAAGCTGACATTGATTTTGCTTGTTGCTACTGCAAGTGTGGAAAGAGCATTTTCCTCAATGAAGCTCATAAAAAATGATCAACATAATAGCATTGGTGAAGAGTTCTTGAATGGTTGTTTAGTTTGTAAGATAGAGCGTAAGATATTCGCAACGATAAGTAATGATGCTATTATGGATCGTTTTCAAAATATGAAGTCTCGTCGAGTACAACAGTAAAGTGATGATATTTTTGTGATAGTGTAAGTTACTTTTGCTCCGCAAGTTACCATGATTATAAAATTTTAGAACTTATTTTTAAAGTAATGTTGCACCCATGTTCTTGAATTCCTAAATTTGCCTCTACCCACACGACTTTAAAGCTCACTAGTAGGTAAGGTTTTCTTACTTATATACCCAACATCTCTGTGTTTTGTCTAAGGCTTGTTTACTTATATACCTAGCATCACTCCTGTGTTTTGGCAATGTGGACTTCTTATCTTAAAATGGATTGTCGCAACACCCTTCTATGGACTCAATGTCCTCACAAATATTCAACCCACCACATGAAATTTGCCTAGATTCAGCACTAAGGTTCGCCTCGTCATACTGGGATTTGTCTAAACTCAATTGAACTCTGGCTCACATTAACAAGGCTAAGACGGGAGTAACTCTCATACCATTTATAACAGCTGAACCTGCTAGTGATATTGTCCGCTCTAAGGCCTAGGGCAAACACGACTTTAAAACGCATCATCAGTTGGTAAGGTTTGCTTACTTATATACCTAACATCTCTCCTGTGTTTTGTCAATATAGAACTTATCTTAAGATGGATTGTTGCAAAAAATTTTGGGCTTAGGCTTACATGTCCAGTAGAAACCAGGACTTGTTTACATAAACTGTAAATTAAGACTGGAATTTCTTAAAGTTGATGGGGAATTTGCTAATACTGACAAATGTTAGCCAAAGATGATTTTAAAAGTCAAACTGTTATCTGTGAAGATTTATATACCCGACTTACTCATTTTGGACTACGGCATACTTGGTGGTGGTGGTAATACTAAAAAAATATAGAATGTTTAGGCAAATACAAAACCTCTTTTCACATTAAAGAAACCTACATCCTCTTTCCCCATATATCAGTCTATCTCTTTCCCCTCTTCCATTTACAACAACCATTCCTTTTCCCATCCCTCATCGCATCAATCTCCATCTCAATTATTTTCTTACCATCAATTTCAGTATCTCAAGATATGAACTAATATGCTCAGTCATCCAATCATTCCAACATGTTTTTGATTTGTTACTAATGCCATGTCAAACACTAAGCTTCGATTTGAGTTCTAATGTTTGTTCTCATTGCTTTCTGTTTCAAGAAGCATATCTAAGGATTGAGTGAAGTCGTCTGGCACCATAAATGGCCAAGCATTCTCTATCTCCTCCAGCACCTTCAAAAAATAAAAATAATATATAACAGCTTTCGCCATATGGATTTTTTGATGCTTTTTGTCTCACATTGACAACGAACCCTCTAACTAAACAATTTGGAGCTTTTACACAAGCTTGTTTCCTTGCACACCCCTCCATTGTCTCCATCTGTATGTGAATACAATGTGTTTCTCACATTCTCTGTCATCTTGTTTTTGGCAAATTTCAGGTCCAAACTGATGGCTCATAAAAAAGGCTTGGGTATATACCAAATAAATTCAAATTTATTTGCAAAGAAAACTTTCTGGTCTTTCAAGTACCATTCCCTGGAAGGAAGTGGCAAACATATATAGGTAGAGCATCAAATTCCAAATCGAGAAAGAAAGAAAAACTGAATCAAGTCAGAAGATCAGCTTCAAGATCCACACACACACACAAAAAAAACACTCGCTTCAAACGGGAGATTTCAAACAAACTATCAATAGAAGTCAAACAAGTGGTCAGAAAATAAGATGAGGCAAATTCAACAGGACGACCTGAGAGAAAATATTGGAGGAAAGTTTGACATTGTACTTACCATTGTGGAAATCAGGAATATAAGTATCCAATTTGTTGTAGCAGCACTAACAAAATTTGAATCAAACAACCTGCAATAAGATCAAGCACTTTGAATAAATCTTTGCACAAACACCAAATATAGTGTTTGTTTGGATTGGCGTATTTCAAGTGCTTTTAAGCTAAAATAACTTTTAAGCATTTTTGGAGTGTGTAGGTAAATTAAAAGATAATTATAAGCACTTGATTTTAAGCTAAAATTTCAAAAATAAGCCAAAACATATAAACTTATGGCTTTTGACTTATAAGTCAAAAACCAATCCAAGCAGGCTCGTAGTATGCAAACAGGAAAATCTGTTTATATCTTCATTTAAAGAGGTTAAAAGCATGAACTATCATATACATACTGCTACTACTTTCATAGTTTCATTGTGCATGTACTCTCAGAAAATAATAAAACAAACTTTTTTTTAATGTCCACTCAAAAAGAAAACTAGAATAACCTGCTGGATACAGTTCTCACTGGCATTTTGCTACCTAAATTTTTAGGCCATACCTTTTTGTCCTACTTTTTCACTTCTAATTAGAATACATTAGAGATTTCATGCCAATTGATTAGTTGTATTCACAATAAAACGGATAAACAAGCAAAAAGAGGCTTGAAAACTAAAAAACCAAACATCCTCAAGAGGCATGAGTTTTTCCCATCCAAAATTTATCTACGTCACAAAAAGTTGTAAATGTCAAAATTAGGTATTAAGCGTACATAAAATGTATGGTCCATAAAAATAGGTACCAAAGGTGCAATTTTTCTCTTCCTTAAAACTTAGAAAAACTAATAACACAAATACAAAAATGAACAAGAAGTAGCAAACCAGTATATCAACTTAATTTTTCAGAGTAAAACTGGAACCAGGGGCGGAGCTACATTCACTCAAAGAGTGGTCAGATAAACACCATTCATCGAAAAACTTTTTCAAATACATAGGTTAAATATAGATATTTTGATATGTATATCAATTGTTGAACATCCTTGATACAAAAATCATCCACCATGTTCTAAAAATATGAATACTATTAACGAAAATGCTGGCTCCGCTACTGACTGAAACTACATACTGGCAGGCAGCTAAATCTCTATCGTTCCCCAAATAATTGAGAACTTCATAATAGCAACTTCGTTTATGGGATTTTTACCAAAATAAAGCGAAGAAAATCATTACATAACAAAAATCAGAATGAACCGATACACCAATTCGCGTCATGTGAAACTCAAACTTGTTGCTGGAAATAAGAAAATTACAATAACGAAAGCTGAAAAACTAAACCTGTGTTCAGGCGTAGGTGAATTTAGGGCAGCCGGCAAAGTTGGAATGCACAGTAGATGGAAAGAAGAAGACGCGCGCTCTGGAAAGGGAAAAAGAAAAACCTCTTTAACAAAAGATGGTGGCTTGTGTAATAAGCCAGCATTCAGATTCCGGAGGCATGCGGTAACTATTTGTTGATGGGTCAAAGGAATAAGGGCCGAAATCCACAAGATTACATGAATTCAGCCCAATATCACTCAGTACCCAAAAACAAAATAAGGCCCATTTTCCCTACGTGCAGCCATTGCCCATCTATGCAAGTTTCCCTTGCATCTATGAGTCGATTCGATTTTAAAATTTATCGATTTGACTTATTGATTATTAATTATTGATGTATAGATATATTAATTTGTCATAAAATTATTAAAATATTAATTTATCAGCTATTAATCATGATCATTTTAACCATTGAGATTTGACAAAAGAATTTCTTTATTGAAAATTACTTAGAAACGAGTTGGACAAATCAAATCAATCATACACATGAGTTGATAAATTGATTTTTCTCAAAATCAAACATTATTACATTGTAAAATAACTGAGAGTTTGAGATGGTAAAAAATAAAAGTATAGAACTATCAAGGATTTCATATATCAAATATTACAAATATACTTATTTAATTTATTATCGAGTTATCTATTAAGAAAAAATCTAAAACCGTTAAGAACCGATAACACAATAATAAAGAAAATTTAACCTGTTACTGAAACTGCTAAACAAATAACTCATTTTAGATAAACTAATATCTTATTTTCAATTTGAATAATCAATTTCGATTCGATTTTGAACTGTCCTAATCCCATTTAATTATTGGATAATAATTTCATTAAACTATCCACTTAAATTAGGTTTAGGTCGTTATTTAAATTTAGCCCTTATTAATTTAGTGGATAAGAAAATATTAAGGAAAAAAATTTAGCCTAATGAACAAATAATTATAAAAAAAATTTAAAACTACTCCTCTGTCCCATATTAATTGAATTTGTGAGATAATGCGCATATATTAAGAAAACATTAAAAGATGAAAATTAGACCATACTTTTCACTATTAACCTTTGTGAAATTATAAATATATAGTATAATTTTATCTCCTAGAAAATATAACACTTTAAATATAGAAAATTTTTCAAATACCTTTTTAAAATTTTAAATAATTTAATTATTTTGAAAATTAAAAATAATCTTAAAAATTTAATTAATTTGAGAAAATTCTTATAATTATACTTATTTCTTCAAACATTTCTCTCATTTAGGCACTCTTGAAATTCTCTTCAATGGCGTGATTGCAGAATCAAAAATGAACTTTTACGAATGAAAATTGGAAGGATGTTCAGGATTGCCGGTAGTCGGAGGAGATTTTATTATTATTATTGTTACTCTTCTTCTTCCTTATTTTCACCGTGGCGTCAGAATCTCAGCTCTACCTTTAGCACAGGGCTACAGCTCTCATTATCTCCAACAGAATCTAATTATTCCCAAGGTGAATAACTTTCTTATATATTTTTACTGAATCTTGTAACAGTTTAATCACTATATACACTAGCAAAATTGGTTATTTGTGTATTTCTGGGAGAGTAAGACCCACTGAATTGCCTACTGTTGTTTTTGTTAGTTTTTGTTATTTTTTCTGCTTCTTTTTATGGACTGGTAGGGGTAAAGTTTGTGTGCGCCAGAGTCCACTTTATTAGACTACACTGGGTATGTTGTTGTATGCATCTCAATTTTAAATTAGTTAGGTTTAGCTATATGAATAATGTTATGAACATAAGTAGTCTATCAGAGGTCATGGACGAGCATTTGGAAAATTAACATTTGTGTGAAGATGTTGAGGAAATATTCATTAGGGTTATGCTATGCACTTGTTTTATTTTCTTTGTTTAGTTTATAGAAATTTTCTGGAACCCTTCCTTTTTCTATATGTAATTTTTGCTTTTTGAAGGTTTTGGTGGCTGAATGTCAATGTAAGAGCTAGACTCAACTGGTTTGGAACTCCATTTCTGTGAAATATAAGCTTGATTGTTACCTTTTTCATTACAAATAATCTGCATCTACTCTGCTCAATATGTCAATGATTTGTAATAATTAGAATATTTTGGGGCTGATTGTTAACCTACTGCCAGTATTTTCCTTTATCAAGAGGTGGAGCTGGCTCTGCTGTGAGAAACTTACATATGCGGAGTTTTGCTGGTTTTATAAATTAAGAGTCCTCTTTCTTTCCTTTTTGCTACTAATCTCACTGCTTGATTCTAAAACGTGAATGGGAAACAATATCTTCTGTTTCCTTCCTTTTGGTTACTGGCTATTTCCTCTCTAAAATTTAAATTTTCTGCTTAAAGGTTATGTTTTATATCATGATATCTTGCAGATTATCAGAGACTCCTATGCATTCTTGAAGCATGTAAGATGTCACCAAATTTGAGAACCACAGCTGGTGCACATGCTAACATTATTAAACTTGGTTATGGAATGCATCCTTCTCTTATTTCTTTGATGGTAGTGACATATGCATCTTGTGATCGACTCAATCTAGCTCGTCAGCTACTTGTTGAAATTCCGACTGAGTATTTTGATGTTGTCTCTGCGAATTTAATGATTGCTAGATTTATGAAGATGGGGGCAGTTGATGTTGCCAAGATTATATTTTACAAAGCTCCCCTCCGTGATTTGGTCACTTGGAACTCACTGATTGGAGGTTATGTCAAAAATGACATGTTTAAGGAGGCACTCAATGTCTTCCGAAAGATGCTGAGATCTAATGTTGAACCAGATGGATATACTTTTGCATCTATCATTACTGCATGTGCTAGACTTGGAGCCACTGATCATGCTAATTGGGTACATCACTTAATGACTGAGAGAAGGATTGAACTAAATTACATTCTTTCTTCTGCTTTGATTGATATGTACTCAAAATGTGGAAGAGTTGAGATAGCTAGAAGAATATTTGATAGTGTTGAGCGTACAAATGTCTCAGTCTGGAA
The DNA here is from genome assembly GCA_011800125.2 of Solanum clarkiae. Taxonomy (NCBI): domain Eukaryota; kingdom Viridiplantae; phylum Streptophyta; class Magnoliopsida; order Solanales; family Solanaceae; genus Solanum; species Solanum clarkiae. The sequence goes on along the minus strand of JAABOM020000096.1, from coordinate 19,020,948 downwards.
TGCCATGATTAATGGATTAGGAATCCATGGTCTTGCTTTAGATGCAATTGGGATTTTCTCACTGATGGGACCAGAAAATGTTTCACCTGATAGTATCACTTTCATTGGACTTCTAACAGCATGTAGTCATTGTGGCTTAGTTGAAGAGGGTCAAAAATATTTTGAACTAATGAAAAGTGTGTATTTGATTCAACCACAACTTGAGCATTATGGAACAATGGTTGATCTACTAGGCAGAGCTGGACTGCTTGATGAAGCTTATACAGTTATCAAGGAAATGCCAATAGAGCCTGATACAGTCATATGGAGGACATTTCTCAGTGCTTGTAGAATTCATAAAAATTTTGAGATGGGTGAAGTTGCTAGCACTAAAATATCTCATCTTGGTAGTGGAGATTATGTCTTACTGTCAAACATTTATTGTTCTACTAAGAAATGGGATAATGCTGAAAAAGTTAGATGTATGATGAAATGGAAAAGAGTTCGTAAAAATAGTGGGAAAAGTTGGGTTGAAATGGGTAATGTTGTTCACCAGTTCAAGGCAGGTGACCGGTCACACCCTGAAGCTGAACTAATATATAAAACTTTGAAGGAATTGATTCATCGAGCCAAACTGGAAGGATTTAGTTCCACGCCTGAGTTGGTTTTGATGGATATTTCTGATGAGGAAAAGGAGGAAAATTTGAGTTACCACAGTGAAAAATTGGCATTAGCCTATGGGATCTTAAAATCTAGTCCTGGTACTCGTATTCAAGTTTCAAAAAATCTTCGCACTTGTCCAGACTGCCACTCTTGGATGAAAATAGTAGCAAAGGTGTTGAATAGGGAGATCACTGTGAGAGACAGGATCCGCTTTCATCACTTCGCTGATGGTTATTGTAGCTGTGGGGATTACTGGTAGCAATTCTTTGAAGTTCCTACTGAGTTTGGTAATTGATGCTTAAGTTGACCTCTTATTGGACTTCATACAAATGAAAGACATCTTATAGTCGATGTCTCAAAGCTTCTTCTGGCTCTTGTCTTGTCTGTTTCTAGCATCGTATCTACTGTCTGCACTCTTTGCACAAGCACACCACTTCGATGATGACCTCCTTGAGTAGCAGTTGAGTAAACTCTAAAAGTGCATCAGGTTAAAATCAATGTGAAATGGTTTATTTCCATATGCTGCAGCTCCAAGCTTTGAAATAAAATATCCCCGTTTGTGGAAGAACTCTCTGAATATTACATCCAGGTGAGTTTTTAAGTTTATTTTCTGGTCTTTGAGGTATGAAACTCTCTTTCATGAATATCCTGGTGTGGTATTCATGAAACTCTCTTTCATGAATATCCAGGTGAGGTATGAAACTCTCTTTCATGAATATCCTGGTGGATATGGGATTAGATTGGTTATTTGGATAAAACTAACGTTTGATAAAAAGTTAAGATTTCCTCAAAAAAACAGACCCCC
>JAABOM020000096.1:18989764-19011801 GCA_011800125.2 Solanum clarkiae | reverse complement strand
CGACGCTCATCATGGGTCATCCGGAAACAGTCGCACTATGTTTTTAAACATAGGGGTCAGACTGCGTACATCCGACCCTCCTTACCCCGCCCTTGAGGCATTGGGGTAATGTTGTTGTTGTTGAGCCCCTCTTCCATAGACCATACTAGAAACTTCATTTTATGGGGTTAAACTTTATGAAAGACAGGATATGAAAAGGAATAAAAATTTTGTTTTCACAAGGTGCTTACGCCCCCCCCCCCAAACACCACCTTGTTTTCTCATTGCAAAAAACAATGAGGATGGGAAGTGGAGGAGGGGAGAAGGTGGTGGCCCAGAGGGAGGGGTGTGGAGAGGACTAATATGTGTGTTTATGAGTGAACGGAGCCAATCCAATGACAAAATGTACCATATTGTAGGTTTAAATAGTACCCAGTAACAGTAGAACAGGCTTATCTGCTGCCTAAGTGTGATTGATCATACATGCAATGTCAACCAACACAGAATAATAGAACTATGGGGTAAAAGTAGCATAATTTCAGAAAATGCATCACAAAAAGATATTCTCCGACCAGTCATCCAGATAATAAAGGAATTAAAAAACCAATCTCAACCCTTTACCAAACAGCTAGAGGAAATAACGAGCACCTGCTATATGAATTATCAAGAATCAACATAGGTAGCATTGACGCCAATGCCAAATTCCTATCCTGTAGCAGCAACAAACTACTTATAGAGAAGACTTACCCAGTTCTCTGTTCAAGAAGTGCAGGAAAATGCATCTTCACATAAGTGCATGTACAAATCCCTAACAGCACTACTGTCAGAAAGGAGTGGAAATTGAAGAGTGCCGACTGAAAATCCCAGCAGAAGAAAATGAGCATCATACTTGTAAATTTAACAACAAAAATAACAATTACTATAATCAAACTTACCATATCTGAATATTCCTCTCTAAATCAGTTTTGCCTTCCACCAAGCCTATACAGAGTAAAGAAGCATCTGTCAACTCCTCTCATACTAGCGGAATGTCAAAACATTTAATTGCAATAAAAAAGGTTTGTTGTTCCTGATCTTCGTTTTTTTAAATCAAATGATGAAATGAAAGAAGGAAATAATGGATGACCATAAGCACCTTATAACCAAATCAAAATGAAAAGGCATACTCCAACACTTAATTACATTAGATCATTAAGTAAATAAACCCTACAAAATAAACAGAATTGTAGAGCCACAAACCATTTAGGTTTCATGAGCAATGACTTTGTATTAGAAAAAATCTGAGTCTCTATAGTAGCTTTCTGAACAGAACAAAAATGGTGCTCCTATTTTTTTTCTCACTGTCATCTTCTGAATTTTTCAATTTCTATATTAACTTTCTGTTTGCATTACCCAGGTTGTAACTCTTATGGTCTACTCTTACCTATCTACTCAATGACCTTAAGAAAACATATAGACCCGAAATGAAAAGGATACAATAGTCAAAAAGAGACTTAGTATAAACTTATAGCTGTCAGGAAATTAAATCTCCATTCAAGCTCAAATACAGAAAAGTTTGCAGTCATATTTAAAGTTGCAACTGTATTTATATTGCCTCTTCCAATCAAACAGTAATGACACGTTTAACTTGTCATTTATCAGGAAAAGAAACATTCCCAACTCTGTGATGTGTGATGATAAAGAACCAAGGTTTACTGTCTAGATTCTTCTTTCCAGTTCTTTTTTTTTTTTGGAGAGAAGACTCTATGTTTTACCATCACATTTACCACTGAAGCTTTTCAATGTTAATGATCCTATCCAGCTATTACTACACAGAAAACTTCAACCAGCCTTTCTCCAATGACCTGCCTGTTTAATACCTCGACTTTGGGTTAAAGATAACCCAGATTAACCAGTGGTTAAGACTTAAGACATCATTTACTCTTCCAATCTATAAGATTCCCAATGTTTGTCTTTTGCAACATCTTTCACTGCAATGCTCTACAATTTTATAAAATACCTCACTCGACATGCTCAATAGTGTATACCAACATAGGTCTGGCAAGTAGTGAACTTGGACACTAGGACTATCTTGGTTTATAATGGAGTCAGGTACTCAGCTATAGTTATGCAAAACTTACAGCATATAATCTCCTTTGACCACACAATACTTAAATTCCCAAGTCCGGATAGATGCCCTTGCCAAAATTTCGTTAAATTTGAGTGACATATGATCTTCATATCGTATTCTAGCTAGAAAATACTTCCAAATTCCACATTTGTGCTTGGATAGGCAATATTAACTTCCAATACCACATTGTTTCATAACTTAAAACACATAAGAGGACATAGAACTTGATATTGTACAAATATTAACATTAAGCAGCTACAAGCAACAAGAAAATGGATCATGAACAAAGTCTATCAGAGTCCACCGTGAAGCACAGTTACCAAAAGTTCTGAATATTTACATTTATACAAACCGAACTTACTGAATAAGTACCAACATTAACTGTATTTCAGAGCCCTAACATAGATTACATTTAGGATTCTAAATATTGGTAAACTTGAACTCATGACTTAATCTTTTTGTATTTCAACGGATAGCAGAGCATTAAGCTGACTGCAATTATACAGTTCACAAGCTAAATCAGAAGGAATGTTGTGCTTTTTTTGCTGGGTATATAAGTTAAAAGAAACTAAAGGTCCAAACCCTAACCACCAAATAACCCACTCTTCTATCATACCAAATTCAATTGTTCAGACCAGAATTTCTCCTTCTTCCTTTTCTTTTTCCTCAATAAACCAAAATATCTCCCTTTCAAGAACCAAATCTTTTACTCAGAAAGTAATTTTGTTTTTAAAAATCCGAACTTTACTTTCATTACGAAGAGGCAAAGGTTGTATATAAGACAGTTTAAACTTTAAAATCTTCCATAACAAAAATAATGAAAAGGGTATAAAACAAACGGCAGAAGGGGTTGTGGGTTACCTTAAATCAAAAGCGAAATTGCAGTGAGTAGATGAAAATGATGAGTTTAGAAGAGTATCTGATCTCCAGATCCAATCTGCTTGTCTCCGATCTCAGCAATTCGAGAGTCAATTCAAGCTAAGTCACCTCTCGATAATCAAAGAAGCTTAATAAAGAATCTACTAATCGGAAGACTGAAGAAGAAGATTGAGGAATGGAAACCGTTCGTCTTAGGTGGCTTTTGGCCCAAATTATTAGTTGGCCAAACTCTACAATTTTAATTTTTTTAAAAAAAAATTAAGTTACCTCTAATTCCAACGAATATTTATCTATCAACTTACTCCACTAACGTGGCCAACCAAATTCATTAACTTATTGAAAAGACATTATTCATAAAATATTAGACAATAATTTGAGTTATAATATTAAGAAAAAAGAACAATTTATTTTTAATTCGATTAATATATTACTTTTATTCATATTGTTGTTTTTTGTTGATTGTTATCAATTATGTTATAAACTTAGTTTTTAACAGAGCATGTTCACTACAATACAACTTCAAATTGTATTTAGAATTTTTATGGTCAAATGCTGATTTTCAAATAAAGTAAAAAAAAATAAAAAAAATTGAAAAATTCTCATAGTCAAATAAGCAAGAGAGTTGCATTAAATTTTCGTGATCATAGTATATATTATTTTGCCAAATCTATACTTTAGTTTTTTTTTCCATTCATTTTACTTATCATATTTTTTTACATGTCCTTTGAAAAATATTAATTAAAAAGATAATTTGATTAGGATGTTTATTTATTATATCTCTCTCTTCACATTACATACGTAAGAACAAAAGTGCAAGAAAGTAACTAACTATATTTTGATTTTCTAATTACAAATTATTCGAACCAATTTAGTAAGTAGATGACTTTGACAAAGGGTTTCCTCAGCGAAGGAATTCATAATTAAAAAATAAAATAAAAAAATAACTGTTGATAATATTATTTAAGATAATTATTTTTATAGTCATCCTTTTTTTTCTTGGTAAGTATCATCCTTTCTAACTTAACATAACTATCGAAACTCATAAGGAATTCATGAATGTTGTATCACCTTACTTTAGTAAAATAAGCTCATCCATTTGGTAACTACATATGAAATTATTGCAAGAGAATTTAGTACAATTCATATAACCACATTTCAAGAAAATGAATGTTTCTGTTCCCTGCACGTCCCATTGCAATTTATGTGAAAGTTGATTATAATTCAAATCTTACTAATTCGGATATTTCTTTTGACTCCTAACATATAAATATATTGATCTTTTAGATTATAAAAATCAAAATCTTACTAAATTTTTTTTGGCAAAGGACTATAAAATCATTTATTCCTCAAATCAGAACAAACTGAAACTACAACTAAAATCATTAGAAATCAAAGAAAGAAAAAAAAATCAATATTCTTATATGTAACCAGCCCTAGGAAAGGGACACTCTAGTGCATAAATTTATTTCAAGAAAAGAAAGGGCACAAAAATAAACTTAACGATCAATCATTGCCTTATAATAAACTTTTAGAAAATGAATATTTAATACCAAATTCTATTAAATCGATTATAATAGACTAAAAATCCACAAAGCAATTATGTCTCAACAAAGTGTATACTCCTTCAGCTTTATGCTTTTATTTTTTTAGTTTTCTACCTGGTGTCCGAAGTCCTGAAGCCCCGACTAAATTCGAATCGTGCACTACAGAGTTTATTTGAGGATGACGCTCCCAACAAGATAAACAACCAAACACCAATAACTCACCAAACAATTGTCCTATAGAAGTAAGTAAACGTACTTTAGTTAATGCATAATAATCTACTTCATTTACAAAGCAAGCTTAGCACATTTTTCTAACTAAACAAGGAACAACATCCGCATCTAAAAGAAATCCATCTCCTTAATCATATTTGCTTATTTCTCTTTAGTATATTTTGTAAATTTTTGAATAAGCGAATCAATAATTTGAAATCAAGGAATTGAGGCCTATCCAAATTATTGGATACAAAGTTTTTGAAATATTTATGTAAAGTTTATCTCTTTTTCTTAATTTGAGATTATTGAATATTTATAAATTCAAAAATCCCAAATTCACCTGTACCCCTCGATTCCCCTCATTTGTAAAACTATAGGGGTAGGTTGTTGTAGTAGTAAGTTTGTGTCTCAAAATCAATTTATATGAAATTTGACTTGCCATCCACCAAATGCTAAAATGAAAGTCATTTCCCATCACCAAACGATGTGGTGCAGTGGATGAATTAAGCAGAAGTCTCAAATTTGAGTCATGAGAATAGAAAAATCTTTGGTAGAGAATATTTTTTTCCAAATGGACCCCTGCATAGTACGTATTCGAATATAATCAGACTCCAATATGAATATCGAGTATTGAATAAAAAAAAAGAAAGCCATGTCCCATAATAATACACCTTCCTTTATACACTTTTCCTGTGTACCAGTACTTGTACCTGATACATCCAATATAATATTGCCAACTTACAAGAAAGTATTTTTAGCAGTTGCTTGAAAATTGACATCCAAACCAAATCCCTTCCTCTCTGTTTCTTGAAGCAAATTCTTTACAAACCCCATTTCCCTTTCAATCTTTGTTCTTCTCACTTTATACAATAATCACCAAGATTTCATTTTTTTTCACCTCTTTTGTTAGCTGTCTTTGAAAGAACCCCAGTAGCAAGAAAATACTACCAACAACTACCCCAGCTAATGACACTCTAACCATTGATTCCTCCTACCCATTATATTAATAACAAATTTCCAAACTTTCTTTTGTTATTGAGGTACGCCCATTAAACCTCTGGCCATTTTTGTTGTATTGAGACAATTTTAGACTTGCTTTTTTCTGTACAGGGAGACAAACAGAAAATGAGGAGTTGGACTAGGGGCTTTTTGGGTCTTCTTTATCTTGCTTTCTTGTTGAAAATTGAAGGTGTGCAATTTCATAGGTCTGAACATACTGAGAGAATATCAGGTACATTTTCTTTTTGGGTGCTAATTGTTTTGGTTTAGCTTGGAATTATCTGTAGTTTCATGTCTTACTGAGATGAGAATACTTTTTGAGCTGAGGGTATATTGGAAACAATGTCTCTACCCCCGCGTACATCTTACCCTCCCCAGAATACACTTGTGGGATTACACTGGATATATTTTATTGTGTTACTGTTAGTGACAGTGGCGGAGCTACATTCACCCAAGGGTGGTCAGATGAACACCTTCATCGCAAAACTTTGTCGAATATATAGATTAAATATAGATATTTTGATGAATATCAATTGTTGAACACCCTTGATACAAAAAGTATCCATCCATGTTTTAAAAGCAGGAACACCCTTGACGAAAATGTTGGCTCCGCCATTGGTTAGTGAGGTGGTAATACTTGTTTGTTATGGTTAATTAGGTTTCTGAGATATTGTTTTCAATAAGTATGTCGAGATTCAGCTGATTCCTGTTCTAAAATGGATGTGTTTGGAAAACTTAGGCAATATAGGAGGTCGCAAGTATCTGCTCTTAGAGGCATTACCGACAATTCATGTTAGTATGATTGACCGTATCAGCTTTAATTTCTTGGCAAGCTTTTGTTTAGAGGCTCCAACATTACTGATGACTTTAGCTGGCTTCATTTATGAATTCTAAGTTCCATAGGTAATATAGTAGTGGCTAACCTGGAAGAACATTCATATGAGGAATGGCATTCTTGATTCTGTTGTTTGTTTCCTTTGGTTAACCTCCAAATACAGTTGAAATTAAGTAGTCTGGTTATTGCTGGTGTTGTTTCTAGCTGCTTGATGGTGGCATTTTCTGCATGTTGTTGTGCTTTTGGCCACCAAGGTTGAGTATCCTAATTTGATGATGCTCATTCTGTTTGTTAGATTCAGAATCTGTAAGTGGGATAGAACTTCTATTGTTTTAAAATCCCGACTGTGATATATGTTGCTTTTGCAAGTCTGCGTCAGACAAACCTTGGGATTTAACTAGCCAGAATGTAGGTTAAGATATGGTGTAGATGAATGGGCTTTAGGTAGTTTGAGCAATTCTTGACCCTGGAGCATCATTGATTAGTGCTTGGAAGACAATTTAGTTCCAGATCTGGTTAAGATCAATAAAAGAACAACTGAAATGGGAAGAGAACTATGATATCTGGGTTCAAATCCTAGTAGAGGCAAAGAAATGCTAGGTAATTTCTTCCTATTGACCTAAGCCTTGGTGAGAAAGTTCTCCGGTACCTGTGGTGGTGGGTGGTAGTAGGTATCAAGGAGGTATAGTCGAGGTGCGTGCAAGCTGGTTTAAATGCCACCATCATTGAAAAATATCTATTGTAGCAACTGAGCTCACGTTAGAGTGCACCCTGAATAAAAATGAGGTATTTTTTCTCAAAACCTTCACCGGTTAAAATTTGGTAGTAAAGGGACGTTGTTTCAAAGGTACCAGGTATATGGTCTTCTTCATTTGCTTTTTAAGCTAAATGAATTACTTGATTGAAGACTTCGGAGGCTGTAATTTAGATGTTTTAATTTTGTCATAAATTTCCGAGGGATGTTTTGATTCTTGCTTAGAACACTAAGTATTAACTTCTTCGTTTTCCTTCTACTTCCGAAATTCAGGAAGTGCAGGTGATGTCTTGGAAGATAATCCAGTTGGAAGATTAAAAGTTTATATCTATGAGCTTCCCAGCAAATACAACAAGAAAATTCTGCAGAAAGACCAGCGATGTCTCAACCACATGTTTGCTGCTGAAATCTTTATGCATCGTTTCCTATTATCTAGCGCTGTTCGAACCTTTAATCCTGAGGAAGCAGATTGGTTCTACACCCCTGTTTACAGTACTTGTGACCTGACTCCAAATGGCCTTCCTTTACCCTTCAAGTCACCACGTATGATGAGGAGTGCAATACAACTTATTTCTTCTAACTGGCCTTACTGGAATAGGACAGAGGGAGCTGATCACTTCTTCATTGTGCCACATGATTTTGGTGCTTGTTTTCACTATCAAGTGAGAATCTCTCTCTCTCTCTCCTCTCTCTCTCTCTCTCTCTCTCTCTCTCTCTCTCTCTCTCTCTCTCTCTCTCTCTCATACACACACTCACATAATTGCAGAGAATCCATGGAAAGGTTACTAACAAATATCCCTTAGGTTCATGATTATTTGCTTTGTTATTTTCAACTGTAGCTTTCAGTCATTACTTCCAAGTGTGGTAAATATATTTTGGTTACACTGAGTTTGCGCAATTGCAGGAAGAAAAAGCAATTGAGAGAGGAATTCTTCCATTGCTCCAACGTGCTACCTTGGTTCAAACTTTTGGACAACGAAATCATGTTTGTTTGAAAGATGGCTCTATTACAATTCCTCCATATGCTCCCCCACAAAAAATGCAGTCCCACTTGATCCCTCCAGATACTCCCCGGTCTATCTTTGTTTATTTCCGAGGCTTGTTTTATGATGTTAATAATGATCCAGAAGGTGGTTACTATGCGAGGTACAACCAAGGCTCCTACCTATGAATACATTACATTTGATTGTCTTTTCACTCTTAAATAGCTACTTTTTGAAAGTCCTGGTATTCTTCACTGAGTTGATTAATCTGTGAAGTAAAATAAAGAGTATCCGAATCTAAAACAGAGTTATCAGGATCTAGAATTGGTGAGGTTAATTGATTTATTTGATTGTGATTTTGGGATTATAGAGGTCATCTTTTCCCCCCAAAATATGAATGAAGATGATGACTGTAGAAGTTGACAAATAATATTCTCGTTTAGACTACTGATCTGTGAGACATGGAAAGACAAGATAACTAACTATGATTATTTCTCACTCCAGAGGTGCTCGAGCAGCAGTGTGGGAGAACTTTAAAAACAATCCTCTCTTTGATATTTCTACCGAGCATCCAACTACTTACTATGAAGACATGCAGCGAGCTATCTTTTGCTTATGCCCCCTGGGATGGGCACCTTGGAGTCCGAGATTAGTTGAAGCAGTTATATTTGGATGCATCCCTGTTATTATAGCAGATGACATTGTCTTGCCATTTGCTGATGCAATCCCCTGGGAAGATATAGGCGTGTTTGTAGCAGAGAAAGATGTTCCAAATTTGGACACCATTCTCACTTCTATTCGACCAGAAGAAATATTGAGGAAGCAGAGACTACTTGCCAACCCTTCAATGAAGCAGGCAATGCTGTTTCCAACACCTGCTCAATCAGGTGATGCTTTCCATCAGATCTTGAATGGACTCGCACGTAAACTACCACATGACAAGAGCACTTACTTGAAGCCCGGGGAGAAAGCCTTAAACTGGACTGCTGGTCCAGTTGGTGACCTAAAACCTTGGTAGAGGCTGGCTCTTGACGATGATTCCCTCTTTTGTTTGGCGTCAAACCCTTCTTCTGTGCCAAACTTGCTTAATTCATCTGAGCTGTAAATTTTAAGCATGTAGGTTTGGAAGTCTCCACGTTCATTTTTGGATCGGTAGGTTTCTGCATTAAAGATATGGGCATGTTCCCTTCCCTAATCGCATCGTTGTGATACAAGGATGATATCAGAAATTTCTCAGTTTCTATATTGCTTCAATGTACAAGGTTACTTCAGCATTAAAGCTTTCTTAGTCAAAAGCTTATGTTAATACATGCTTTCCCACCTTTTTTATGTTTCATTTCTGGGTCTAGAGCAAGAGCTACCCAATCTTATCCATCATAGCATTTTCATCCATGACGATTGTTACAATTTACATGAAGCTGAGTGCCTGCTCTTTGGGCATTATGTTGGATAGTTTTGCACCCATGTGAACACCGGATGCTAGTGAATTTTTTTCAAAAAAAGTTCCTTACACAATCGATTGTTGAAGCAAAATTGATATCTTTGCCAACTTCTAAGATACCAATTGGCTCATAGATAACTACTACTCTCTAGACAGAGACAGGAGTGCACCAATATGTGAATTGAATATAATGAACACACTGTTAAATATAGGTCAAGAAGTACAGAGAGCATCAATATGTGACTTGAATGCAGTGATTTTAGATTTGTTGAACATTTCTCTAATATGCTATTGTAGTATGTGGTGCTTCAATACATACAATCAGACTTTATGACATGCCACTCTCTGCACAGGATGTATTGATCTCACATTCTCTGATTACACTACTCCAGTCATATATGACAAACACCAATCATAATCAAGGGGTGATTACTATTTCCGCAAATTCAACTCTCATTGGCCGAGAAACCTTTCAACTACTAAGAGGCATTCTCAAAGACCAGAATTATCATCAGCAAACAGCTAAGACAGTAAGATTTGAAATGTAAAATAACTTATGAATAACTATGATTTAAACATAATATTAATTGAGTTATGATTTACATGGGGTAGACAGTGGAGTGGCAGGGACAGGAGGGAGGGAGATTATATAACAAGAAATCATTCCTGGAGGACCAATGAGCCCTCTATTCTCTTCCCCATGGACTGTGAAGCAAAACTCAAAGGATTCAGCATATCGTTAAAACTTGAAGCTGGAGCAGGCTTGAATTCATAAGGACCTCCTTTTACACCCCAAACCTGTAATATTTGTGGGAGAAACAAGTTTGTCAGAGGCTGTTGGTTCATCAAATAAATGCATAAATATTTGAGACATGATTCACTAGACTGGTTTTAACTTTCAAGGAAACAGAATGGAGCATATGGAACTAACTTGATTGCCATCATCATCATAGCCTCTATCCCAGGCATGTATCTCATTATTCTTTAACACCGCAAGTTCTGAGGTACAGTGCGTCGCACCATTCTGCTACACAGGAAAAATAAACTCCCAAAACTTAATAGGGAAGGAGAAAACATCAAAGGCTATCTGATATGGATCTCACCACTAAAATTAGTGAAAAACTTAGGTAAATACCCATGAATTAGGAAACCCATCTGGAGGTGTTGAACCTTCATATAAGCATCGTTTCCCACGTTCACAGCGCTTTAGATGAATAGTAGTCAAATGTTCAGCAATGTCCTGCGCATATGATAGAACTAAATTGACTTCTCAGAAAAATTCCTAAATGTTTCCTCCAGGTTATAGTACGTTCTAGAACAATTTTTTTTCATAAAGACAATTTTTTTTAGTATTTGTATTACAACCAAACTAGGAATACACTAAACATTTTGTCATTGTAGACTTGATTATTTTAAACAGTAAAGACATGGAATACGGGAGAAAGCATCTTCTAATGGTAAAGACCTGAGTGTATACTCAAATGTAAAGCATAAAAAAACAATAAATTCGAGTACAACATATCCGGATGTTTACCCCAATAACTTCTTCAGGCTGTGGACGCTGGTCCCTAGGACGATCACAGAAGTTCTTGTACTCCTCTGCATCTCTGATAGCATATGTGCTAACCTAGATGTTTGTACAGGAAGACAAAGAAATCTTATTTGCAATGGATTATGGAATTAAAGGCTGCAATTTAATGAGCAATGCTAGGTTTTCATCAACCACCCCCCACCCCCCGCACACACACAAAAAAGGAAGGGGAACTGCAAGGAGATGTGTTACAAGAATTCTAGAATTCAGCAGCATGAACACTAAAAACCCATATCGGAAAGGTATGTCATTCCCACAACAGTCAGTGCAGAAACAGTATTTTCCTACCAATCAGAGGACCATCTTCATACCTTCATGCTACTACCAAGACTCCTGATAATCCTCTCACCCACCACACCCACCAGCAATGAATAAGAATGAGTAATTATTCAAGAGAACAAGCCTGTAAGTGGAGTAGAATTGTACCCAAATCACATTATACTACATAATGCAAAAAGAAAGGATGATGTTCTACACTAAATAGCAAGTGTTTTAAGTTTATGCTGCTCATGCCAAACAAAAGCGTGAAGAGGCTTTGCAAGGGGAGTAGAATTCAGAGCAGAGTTTAGCCACAGAAAACATGAATTTGCACCAACCTCAACATCACATTTCAACTCCTTTGCACAAGGCTTAACCATGAAAAATCTCTGCAAAAGAGTTCTGTCAGAATCAATTGCTAATGTTCTCTCAACTATAAGAGCAACTAACTAAATTAAAAACTTCAGTAGTGTCATGCTGTGATTACATCTGATTCAGCAACCAAAACATTTTTAAAAAGAGAGAAAGAAACTTGACTAGAGGTATCTGGTCTATAATGCAATGGTTTGAAATGTACCAAGAATAAGAAAAAAAAATTATTGGATGTCACTCACCTGTCTAAAGGGTTTATGCGGTGTCCGCCAAAATGCCTGGAAAAAACAAAAGTAAATCCATCATAAAACTAAATCAGAAGCATGAATAAAAAAACCAAATCGAGATATAGAGGTAGTTACCTGCTCAAAATATAAAACCCTAGAGCCATCTACCATGTCTGCAGCAGGACAGGAAAGCCATCTAGATATATAAAAAAATGAAAGATGAATAAATAAAAATTTTCAAATAACAGAATTTCCACCATTTGTTTTCTACATCAAGAGATGATCATATGATAGAGCCTAGAAGCAAAGCTCCTAGAGAGAAGTACGCTTACATGCCTGAAAGGATCATTAGAAGATTGATATCCAAATTATGAAAGTTATGCATCCTAAAGTTTGTGACTTTGGCACCGAGGGGTGTGACCTAGTACTGGTGGTGGAAAATCATGGTGTGTCGTGTTCAAATCCTAACATAAGCAAAATCACTAGGTGATCTCTTCCAATCTGTTGAAGCCTTACTAGATAGAATTATCTGCTACATGTGCTAGTGGGAAGTAGCAGGAACCCCATGGAAATAGTTGAGGCAAACCCAAGCTAGCCCGACTACCACATTTCTCAAAAATAAAAGTTCATAACTTTGCAGGCCAATCAAGCAACAACATACAAAAGTGCCAAAATCTCAACATTTAATAGTTTTTCTCCTTCTATACCTCCAATAAAAAATCCAGTGAGCCTCACTTCAGATGAGTGGGAGGTTAGTTGCTATATCCACTGAGCTCAATTTGAGCCAATCTCTACTCACAAAATTCAAGTTAATAGGATTCAACACCTACTTCATTTCTTAGCTATTATACAGGTGGGGATTGGCTATGCATAACTCACATAAGCTAATTTGGCAGCAACAATTTTTAACACAAATCCAAAATCAAAAGACGAAACAGTGCAAACTTCAAATGAAGAATGTAATACCTGAAATTAAAATAATTATCAGGATCCCTAACTGCTTGCTCCTTTGAAAACTACAATGAAACTCGAGAAAAATCAGTTATTATCACTTGCACAGTTCTAGAGACAAACAGTAGAGTCGCAAAAGAGTACCTTTTCACCATTAAGTGACTCTGCGACAATTCGAGCATGGTCCCAACGTGTTGTCGACTTAGTCAGCCGCCGGAGCAATAAGGCGCCTCCGACCAGCACCAGCGACTTGAGGACCGCTCCACGAGCTCGGCTCCACCCGTTTGAGTTAGGATCCGACTTAGAATCCGAACCCGAGTCCGAGCCCGTACACATTCCGGCGCTTAACACTTACAGTGGATTCTCCAACAGCAAATTATTTAACTGATAAATCATCTTAGCTTCTTCTACTTCTCAGCTTTCTGCAAAATCTGAACTCCTGAAAATTGGGTAATTTCAAAATATATTCGGATTAAACGACGACGTATCAACGTTGCCTCACGTCGTCCGATCAATTCCCACCACTTGTTTTTCAGATGCGTGACACTAAACGACTCCGGGTAGTAGAACCTTCCACTGGGCTGAAGCCCATACCATTAGCCCAAGCTCAAAGGCCCAATTACAATACCAATCACTCTAAAAATGGACGATTTTGACATTTTGACCCCTTTTCCTATTGACAATTTTTTTTAAGGTTAATAGTTGAAACTTGAAAAAAATGCTCAATAATGGAAATTGGTCATATTCATTTGCGGGTTCCATGCGGAAATATATAAAATTTCTCCTTTATATATAAAATTTTCATTTCTCTCTCATTTTATCTTAATACTCTCCTAAAATCATTCAATAAAATTGTTCTTTTTCTAAAATTTCAATTTCGAAGATTTATCATCCCTTCGAAATCGTGCATCTTCAATTTCAAGTATATAATTCTAATAAATTTTAAATTTTTTTACTTTTTGTAGGACTAATTTTTGTTGATATACTATCTTCACTATTTTCATTATTTTCAGTAGCTACATAGAGATATGGTTGAAGAAATTCCATGAATAACTAGAGATTTATAATTGCATGATAGAATTATTGAATATTTATCATCTTTTTAATTAGGTCTAACTTAAAAACTCAATCTTATATTCTTATTGTAAGATCACTTGCCAAATCTAGAGCTTCTAAGAGTGTGGATCTAAGCAACAAAATGACCCGATCAAAATGCAATAAATTTTTTAAAAAATAAGTTCAAAAGATAGCAACCAACAAAAACAAATAAATTATTGAACATATTATAATTATAAATATATAAAATACACAACTTGTCACTGTAATAATTTGTTTATTTATTTACTCTTTCAAATATTAATAGTGCTTATAAATTTTTTTTGCCTACATCGATATTCACCATTTTAAGCTTGTTTTGAAGCCTAAGCCTTTTACCTTACTTGATGTACATGTGATGGACCTTCAAATAAAGACTAGATTTGTCAACCCCTGTTGAAATCAATTAATAATGTAAACTTGTATTTGCACTAATATGTTAACATGAAATTAAAAAAATTTACTAAATATAAAAAGAGGCCTTTTTTTTCAAAAAAAAAAAAAAGAAAGAAAGAAAAGTACTATATTTAAATTGAGATAGATGAATAATATTTATTTATTATACTAAATTTGTACATGTCATCTAAAGAAAGAACTTGAAGTAATAGTATTTAGTCTGCAATAAGAAGAGATCTTAATTTTGTCACGGACTCAAAAACAACATACATTGATCAATATTGCCCAAGGCAATCTCATAAACTTATATTTTATTATACAAAAATTTCACCCAATTAAGCTTGTCTAGAATATTTTTTTTCATAGTAATGGTATCACTATAACTGATGCCGTTATGATCAACCTTCCACGAAAAGGGAAGTAAGTGATGTTGAGCTTTTCCTTTCTCCATCTCCTTGAAGCAGTAAGCAGGAGCTTGCCACTTGGAATCCTCCAGCACTTTCCCCACCTCAAAAGTCATAATATGTTCTGTCAATCCTGCATTATTGTACAATATATATTTCATGTATAATTATATCATAATATAATTAAAATATAAATAAAACCATTTTAAAATGACGTACCATCGTAAAATTGCCAATAAACAGGTATTTTGGCAACAACATCCTCATAGTACCGTATGAAATCAGCCTTTTCCCAAACATTACAGAGGAATCCATCCATGTCCCTTTGCCCTAAATAATTTGCACCTTCAAGCCAATTAGGTCTCAAAATCCCCACAGGAAAATGCCTGATTGTGCACTCCTGGGTAGAGTCCAAAGTGAAGTAGAATGAAGTGCCATTGTCCCATTCAACATCGTACAATTTTTTCCCCAATTGGTATTGGTTTATATGCAAGTATCTTTTGTTAGGCCAATCGTACCAGAGATCAACTTTCCGGAGACCTCCTGTGTAGTTCATGATGGTAGTTGCGTGGAACTGGTGCGGCCATGGTGATGGAATTGGGTCTGATTTGGAGGCAATTGAAGGTACCCAGCTGAAAGGGGATACAGTGAGAAGGAAGATGAATTTGATAGGAAAATGCATTTTGTTCTTGTTTCCCTTTAATTTAAGTTTCGGAAACAAATATAAAAGGTGAATTGAGAAATCAGTAATGAAGAAAAATCGAAAAATCAAAAGGGAATGTGTGGATCATGCATGATACAACACAGAGACAATGAAGTAGATAAGGTCCATGTCACACTCAATGCTGCTTTATTTCTCAAGTGAAAAAAAAATTGCAAAGAAAAAATTATTTTACCAACACTCAAAAATAATGGTCGAATTGATACATCAAGTGGAATTTCCTATCCATATAACATCTCAATCGAGATCACCGCATTAGACTTGGCTAATACCATGAGCGGATTTACCAAATAGTCACAAAAATAAAACTTTATATATTGTAAAAGAACACAACCGTGGAATGCTATTTCTTTAAGATCACGCGTGCGGTTGAAATTAGTGTTATTTTTAAAAAAGCTAATATTTATAAGAGATCTCGATTTATAATTAAAAAATATTACTCATAATTAGCTATCTAAATAGTGCGCAATTGAGAGTGCAACGAAAAAAAATAATTAAAATTTGAGTAAAAGATATTTATCGGAACACTTTATCATGCGTTTAGATACTCAATTGAAATTTGAAAAAGTGATACTCCCTCTGTCCAACAATAATTGTCTGTCACATCTATTTTTGGTACAATGAACAAATAAAGATGGACCGAGGGATCCTCTAATGTACAACAGTTGTCCACCATATCTATTTTTAGTATAATCGACAAGTAAAGATAACCGAGGGATCCTCTAGTGTTCGACGACTAGATAACCAACAACTTATACCGATACACATTGTTAGCAATATCAATTTTCAGTAGGCTCTTGGTAGCATCTTGTAACACAATTACTCGAGCTTTTATCAGTATTGATATCACATTTTCGTTCAAAAGCAAGAGAAACTGGGCTGATTCTTGAACTCGTGTTCGATGTCCACTTTAGAAGTTTATTTCACGCCTCTCAGCGAAAAACTTACCATTCACAAACTGGTCTGAGATAAGAGCAAGCCAGACTGCAGTATCAGCAGCAATTTGGGGAGATGTATGCCCAGCCCAAGCGGTCATGGCAGTCTTCACCCAACCAGGGCAATAGCAATTCATATATATCTTATGACCCTCTGGTTGGTCTGAAAGTATCCTCGCCATTAGCCTGGTGTAAGCATTAGCAGCAAGCTTTGACAATGAGTAGTCAGTGAATACTTGTGGCCATCCCCCAGATTCCCATGTTCCATTTTTCACTTGTTCTAAAAATGTGTTCACGGTACTGTCAATCAGTTCTTCTGATAGGGAATCCACATCCTCTAGTTGTTGTCTCAAGCTGACATTTGCAATTCTCTGGTGGGCATCAAGCGAAAGTAGATCATTTTGAGATGTGAAGATAAAAGCTATTTGTATATTAGAGACCTCAAGTAGTTATTGCTTTTGATGAACAACAAATATCTCCTATGAAGCACTACAAGGATGAAGTATTTAAAAAACTCCGGTGGTTTACACAGAGAAAACCCATGACCCATAATATCTCTCTTTATATAGAAAAGGGAAGCTAAGTGACCATGTATGATACTTTCTGCACTCAATCTAGCTGTCATGCCAGTACATGAACCATAATGAAAAATCATCCCGAGGAAATACTACACTTTGGGAACCTTGAGGAATTGCTAAAAGAGCAAGCAAGATGAACAAGGAAAATAAGAGTGAGAAGAACAATAAGAATGAAAAGGAACACTGAGGCGCTTACATTCCGTCTGCCATTAAGTCTTCCCAGCCGTGAGGTCACATTAACAATACGAGCGCCAAAAGGCGAAGGCCTCATTAATGGAATCATAGCCTTAATCATACTTTTGGTGCCGAAGTAGTTGGTCTGGATAACAGTTTCTGCAAATTCCACTGAATTATCTGTGCCGAAATTGAAATTGACTCCTGCATTATTGATCTAAAGACTTCCATATTATTAGCCAAATGGGCCAGATTTACCAAAACAGTTGACAGACAAAAAAGATAAAATAACACCAAATATAGCTTAACACCTCTTGCTCCCCCCACACACACAAAAAATAAAACAAGGAAAACAAAAAAATAATACTCTCTCCCTCCCATTTTACGTGGCACCCTTTCCTTTTTAGTCTGTACCAAAAAGAATGATTTTCGACTAAACAAATTTCTATGGATGATTTTAGACCACAAGTTTCAAAAGTCTTTTTTGTCCTTAAACATCTTGCCAAGTCAACGGTGCCACATAAAATGAGATGGAGGGAGTAACTAAGAACACGGTCAAACTGTGAAATACAGGAAAAATTAGCACCTGATAGTAGGATATGTAACCAGTCCAGGTGTACACAATAGCGCAGTCAGGATTTTCACTAACGGGAGACAACATATAAAGAAGTAACCACACAAGGAATTTAGGGGATTCAACACATAGTATATGAGCATTAAGAAATTCTATCTAAACAATGTAATTTTCCAAGAAAGGGGAGTCAATTGACAATCCTTTGGACAAGGTGGTTATGCAACTGGATGTATATGCTACTAGTACCAATGATATATTGCAACAACTATGCCTCAGCCCAAATAAGTTGAGGTTGGCTATAAAAATCCCCATTTCGTCAATTAAGCTCATATCATATCATCATCATAAAAATAATTATAAGAATAGACCGAACAATGCTATATTATAAAGCGAAAATAGAATATATGGATTACCAGTATATCTAAACCACCATATTTTTCCTTTATCCAGTCAGAAAATGTTTCAATTGATGCAGGATCCACAACATCCAATTGATGAAGTACCACATTCAAACCTTCTTCTTGCATGATTTTCATTGCTTCTTCACCAGCGCGAGTCTCTCGTGATGTAAGAACTACTGTTAGGCCATGTGATGCCAGTTGATGAGCAATTTCAAATCCTATTCCTCTGTTTGAACCAGTCACGACAGCGATAGTGTCATTTGACCACCATCTGAAAATCATCCGATGTCTATAAGTGTAATGCTCAGAATCAACATCCTAAACTAAACCAATTTAAACTGGATGAACCATATTCCATCTCAACAGTTATGCTGTTGAGATAGTGATTATCTAGATCTTCTGAACAATCAGCCAAAAGATTGTCAAAACACTTTGGAGCATCATCTTATTTAATTATCCAGACTGATTGGCAAGTGAACCAAAGAACCGATCATTTTCCAATGATAAAGTCAGTTTAGGTTATGATTCATAGGAATTCTTATTTTGCATAGATCATAGAGGAAGTACAAAGGCAGCTTTTGGAGGATGGAAATAAACCAATTATACACCAAACCAAATTATCTTCATAATTCTTCTCTAATCTGTTGTTAAGATAATTATACAATCACCGAAGTCATTGTTTCCCATCTGAAAAATGCTGGCGCTAACATATAGAATGAATGCACCAGCCACAAAGCAAAACACTTTGAGGTTTCTATAATTTGAATGACGTTCTTAAAACACCTCACATCTTTGCATTTCTATTTCGTGGTAGCGAAAACATACTATAACAGAATAATATGGTCATTATGTTAGAGTCCAAAACTGCAACATCTGCACAGCAGAGCTGTTTGTTCAATAAACATAAGAACACACGAACAATCTTCACCTAAAACATTTCCTTGAGATACTAATTATATGAAAGCAGGAAAAATGTGCTGCTTCTGAGTTAGTCATCTAACGCATTCTTGTATCTCATGCAATTCCATCTGGAATAACCTTCCTGAGGCTTTGAGCTCATGGAAACACTACTCCTTTCTAACAGACTTCTGCACGAAAGACCATATCACAGGTAGCTGTAGACTAATTACTACAAAGCAGCATATTGGAAGTTAAAGTGCTTCAACATATATCCTCTATGATCCAGCGTAAGTGCCCCATTCTATCCCAAAGGCATAAGATGCTAAAACTGAAGAGCTCTGTATGCCAAAATTGAATATGCTAGAAACTTCCATTTATCTACACATAGTTTCCTTTCTTATTAGTTTATCAAAAACTAAAGCACACTATCTTCATTTTCTAAAACCCAATGCGCCATTTTCCCTCTGATTCGAATGCAGAAAACCTCAATTCAGTCGCGAATATTTCGACTAAATTTAGGAAAAATGCAAAACATATCAAGAAAGCTTTTTTTTCATAGATCAAAGAACTGACCTTTGTTGATCAGAATAAGGAATTGTACGGAGAAGCGAGATTTCTTGGCGTCTCTTGTCTCTTCTCTCTTGTGCCTTCTCCTTTTTACCCATTATTTCTTCGGTTATTTGGAGTTCAAAGCTCAACCTATTCTGCACTTTGGTTCACTACTCATTTCAAGATTTTGCTTTCGTTTCAGAGTTCGCTTAGAGCAAACCCTCGCATTCCCGTTTCTACTTTTCCTTTCTGGTTCCGTAGATTATTTTGACCTGTGTTAGCTCGAAATCTTTAAAAATATCAATGAGTGCACTTAGATCCTTTAAAAATAATATATTTTATCTTGTGATAGTTCAAAATCTTCAAAAATATCAATGAATTTACGTAGATCCTTGTATTTAGATCCTTCAAAAATAATATATTTTGAAAAAATTTAATATAAATACAATAATATTTTTAAGAGTCCGAGCAACTTGGATTTTCTCTCTTCTTATTACATTTTTTGAATACAAAAGGAAGGAATTTTAAAAATAAATAAAATAAAAATATACTAAATATATCAAAATATTTTTTTAATTTTATGTCTTAAACACATCATAAAAAATTAAAATTAAAATATTACTAAAAAAGAGAAAGAAATTATCATTTTGTTTCAAACTAAAATGGAAAGCAGTTTTTTTTTTTTTAAAACGGAGGAGTATTCCATTATCAACTTAGCACAAATATATAAGTTGTATTATTATTTATTTATTTAGTCAGAAAACTAAATTTTGTTTATTTCAACGCGTGATATTTATTTAATATAATTGATCAGTTATACTAAATTACCTTTAGGTGCAAAGTCTGTTGTTTTTGTCAAATTCTTTTTCATATCAATATGCCTTTGGAATATTAATAGCATTTGAAGTAAAAACTAATTTTGTCTCCTCTTTTTTTGTTTTGTTTATTTCTTGTTCTAGTTTTCATGTTTCATTTAATTTTTTTAAAAAAAGGTTTAGATTGAAAGAGGTAATGTGTTTTGGTTGTCATATTTGCTAATTAATCAATCCACTTTCAATGTCTCATCATGTCTTTAAGATAGGACATTAATAAGTTTAAGTTAGTTAAATATAAAAGTAGACTTTTTCTTTTTTTGGAAAAATTTAGAAATACTTTTTTTTTCTTAAAATTTTAGCGACGAGTTCAACTGTGAAGAGATAAAATGAAGAGATTCAATTGATTGAGAAAGGATCTTGTGAAATTTGATCGCTAACTTTCCTTAAAGATATTCATATAACATCAATTTAATTACTCTTGATTTAAATTTAATTTTTTAAAATATATAATTGTGAGTCATTTGATTTAGAAGTAAGTTTACATAAAGAATTGATAATACGTAGATACTTTATACATATATTAATAATATACGAGTAATAATTATTTATATACATCATTACTAAAGTGATTTTTATGCGAGTATTAATGCTTTAAAAAATTACTTATATGAACAAATAAAAAAAATGAAATGTATAATACTTACTCCTTTTATTTCTTTTTAGTTATCATCTTGCATTTTTTAAAAATTAATTTAATTAATTTTTAAAGAAAAAATAGTTACATTAATCTAATATTTTTAAATAAAAATTTAAATATTAAAATACTATACGAAGCTTACTACAAATTGCTAGTTATTTTTTTCCGTATCAAGTATCAACCATGAAAAATCATGCCATTTGACATTAAGACTTGAAAAATAGTGCCACTGTTTTTCAAGTTACACGTTTGTTCCTGTGAACACCTAATATTGATGTACAATAAACGGAGTCCAGTTGTCGAATTCTTGAACTTCCACATACTCTCTTCCTTGTAAATGAACTTCAAGTTTCTAGTTTACTTTCGCTCGTATGCATTTTGATGAAAAAAGCTCCTTCCTTTGGTCTATTTTAGCCCTGCACACCATATCAGGTCAGTTTATCCTTCATTTTGTTATGTTTCCTTTCCTTTTATTTTTGTGTTTAGTATGTGTTAGATTTATGCCTTAAATATATTTCCTTATCTGATTAGGATTCCTTTGTAGTATCTGATTAGGATTCCTTTATGGTATCTGATTAGGTTTCGGAAACCTATATATATTCTATTATGTACAATTATAGAGCAGGATGATCAGAATAATAAAACTATCCCTTCTCTGCCCG
>JAABOM020000096.1:18965032-18987906 GCA_011800125.2 Solanum clarkiae | reverse complement strand
AATAATAATAATAATAATAATAATAATAATAATAATAATAATAATAATAATAACTAAAACTAAAAGAAAAGGGGGGCGGCTTGGGAATGGAGTGGAGCTAATGAAGGATGGTATGGGGAAGGGGAAAGTTTTGGGAATGGGAGAAAGGGGAGGCGGTTTGAGAGGGGTTTAGGGTTTGGGGCGGCTGATGAGGGTTTTAGGGTTGAAAAAAATGAAAAATGAAGAAGAAGGGTTGGGGAAGGGATTAAATTAGGGGCGCGTGTAGTCACGCGCCCGAATTAATATTTTAATTTTGTTTTTGAAATTTGTTAAAAATTGTTAAAAAAATAAAAATAAAACCCCGATAATTGATTTGACAGCGTGAAGGGTAAAAATTGGGTGTCAACAGTAGGTTTGACCAACTTTTAAGCTAATCCAAACACCGTCTTAGTCTTAAAGGAGGTTTGAGTTGACCAAAAAAATTTTTAAGACATTTATTTTTAGAGCAAAAATAATATATCTAGTGGAATCTCACAAGTGTAGTTCAGAGAGGATAAAACTATCTCACAGAGATAGAAAAACTATTTCAAAAAAAATTCTTTGTCTCAAAAATCAAGTTTCATAAGCAGAAAATACTAGATATGAAAAAAAAGGAGAAAGAAAAGTAAAGAAAAGATTAATAATAAAAAATAAATAATAGTATGTAAATACAATAAAAGTAACAAATATAAAATGGATAATGACAATACTGAATATAAAGATATGACTAATACGCGACCTCAATCTACCCCTACTAACATATCAACCTTCTATCATAATACGCGATTTCTACTCGTTTCTATCTAAGATCATTTCGTTGGTGAGACCTTAAATTAAAAAAATATAAAAATAAATTAAAATTCAAAAATGAAATCTAGCTTTTAACTCATGATCCAAATACCCCATTAATTTTAATTAGTGTGCATAATACAAGGACCATAAAGTCAGAAACTTCGATTTTGACCCGAAATTAACCGGGTCTATTCATCGGGTCTCTCTCAAAGAAGATCCTCCACAAATATTCTCTTCTTCTTCCAATAACACATCTATTTTTCTTTTTTCCCCCACTGTAAGGTATTCAAAGTAGCGTTAGATCTGTCCAGAAAAGATCCGAAAAAGAACTTTGATCGTTTTGCCGATGTTGTGAATAAATCAGAATATCAAATTTTTGGCATGTCAGTGGCTGGAGAGGCCGTAGAGCATGTGAATTTTCCAGCAATGGCAACAAAGGACCGGTCCGGATGTTGTAACCCGGTGAAAAAGCCCGGTCCGGTTACCTTGGACCATGTGCTATCAGCTCTAGGTGAGACCAAGGAAGAGAGGGAGTCAAGAATCAGAAGCCTGTTTAGTTTTTTCGATTCTGACAATGCGGGGTACTTGGATTATGCCAAAATTGAAAAGGGTTTGTCTGCCATGCAAATTCCACCGGAGTATAAGTTTGCTAAGGAATTGTTGAAAGGTTGTGATGCCAATAAGGATGGAAGGGTTGATTATCAGGAGTTTAGGAAATACATGGATGATAAGGAAATGGAGTTGTATAGGATTTTTCAGGATATTGATGTGGAGCATAGTGGCTGCATCTTGCCAGAGGAACTATGGGATGCCCTTGTAAATGCTGGTATTTTACTGTTACTTTGTTCATGTTTTAATCAAAAAATGCTTTATTCATTAGATTAATGGTTGAGTATGTTAATGGTTTTTGAATTTTGGGGGAGTATGTGGTGTGGATGTACAATACAACTGTCTAAATTGTGGTTCGTAAAAGTAATATAACATCTATCTTATTGAGAAATTTGCACCATTGAGGTCTCAGAACTAATTTGATAAGTCCTGATTATTTTGTTCATATACATTTTTGAAAATTTGAACCTTAAATGGCTTTGCTATTCAAGATAAGGTTAAGGGATCAGTTGCCAAACTGGACTTTGTTGGAAGTTTGTTCTTAAATGTATGCTCTATTGGGAGCTGTGGAATGTCCGTATTCTAATAACTCTTGTTGAGTACAGAGATGTCAACAGGAAGAATAACCAGAGTTACTTACTCAGAATAAAACAAATGCATGAAACCCAGATGTTACCTTGAAAGTCCTTCAGAGTTTTGCACTTGTTGCACCAGCATTACTGTGTTAGAGAATTATGCACTAGGTAGTCTCAAGCATCACGAAGTCCTTCAGAGATTTACCACCCAAAAGAGGAAGCTCTCCTTGTGTACCTGTTGCACCAAAGATCCTACCACCTAACTGTTCTGTGGAACTTCCTTTTATTGTAGTAAACATTTCTGCTCTAAGCTTACTCTCGACATTTTCTCCGCAATCTCTGTGGCACATCCGGACATGTCTCCCAGTAGTTGCACCTCTGTATGTTCCTCACTCCTTGAGCAGAGATCTTAAGTCATGAAATGGGTGTATAGGGATCTCATCACCTTCTATTCATCATAACCTCACTCATGGTTAGGCATACAGGTGTTATATCTTTTCTATCTGCAACTCCACCCCACACTTTATTCTAAAATTTCCAAAACAGATCCTATGAACAGTACATACACGTGAATAGTAATCCTTAGGTATGAATAATGACATTATGCATCAAAACCCATATGTATAGACAGAATATACATGTATCGATTCAAAGCTTGTATGATACTTCAATCCTTATGTGAGTAAAGTTTTCATGATAAACTTGCATCTCAAAATTAAGTATTTTTCTTTATAAGTTCCTCATATGATGAGTTTTCCATGATCTGGATATTCAAATATTGTTGTGGATGATTCTGGAGCTTGCGTTCATAAGGTAGGAGGGGTCTGTGTACACACTACCCTTTTCCCAAACCCCACTTGTGGGATTACACTGTGTATTTTATTGTTGTATTCTGGATCTTTGGAGATTTTGGTTCAATTCATGGCATTTTGCTGAATATGGCTTTGACCTGGTGGCTGAATTGTTGGAGGTCTCTTTATCAGGGAGAAGTAGTGATTGGTTGATACAAATTCAATCTTTTGAAATTTTTTCTTTTTGAATAAAATTATTCATCTATGATCTACTGGTCTGGGTTGGCATTTCTCAGTTTATTTATTTTCATTTTGATGAATAGAGTACTTTAATCTCAAAAGTACAAAGGCTCCAGAAGGGTGCTACTACAGTTTTGTGAAGTTACATGTGTATAGAGTTTTACTAATTTATAAAATTCACTTTGCCATTTACATCGCCTAAAAAGAAATGTGTTTAATTAACTATGCTTTAAAATCTGTACAACAATCAACAGGTGAATCCCCGCATAGTATCTCCTAGTTTATTACTCCAACAAGGACTACAAAATGCATAGGAGAAATGTTTCCCAGCGTTGTTACCATGCACCATCTTTGAGCTTCATCTCTTTGTGCAGTTGCTATCAAAGGCCGCCTCAATCTGTGCTCCTCTACACTGAATCTCCACTAGTCATTTATCCAGTAGATACAAATTGTGAAGTCATAAGTTACTCAGATTATGGCGCTTTCTTTAACTTGTGATCACCAACTTCTCCTGCATGATGGCATTTAAAGCCTTTAGTTTCGGAATTGGTATCTTGGTAACGTATATGAGCGCAAGTTGTTTGCATAGCATCAAGCAGAGTATGTTTGACTCTTCATACCTTATCACTTGTTCATCCATATAACCTAGTTACCCAACCGCCCACCGCCCACCTGCCATCCTTCTTTCTTTTTTTTCCATGGGATAAGTAGCCTTGCTTAGGCCTTAGCTGACTTGTTACTTTGATACACATGGAAACAAGGTAAAAATGAGTGTTTTTAAAATCACTTCAGAGCAAATCGATGCAGTATGCTACTTGACACACTCACTTCTCTAAGCTAGGATGGCTTTTGATTTCTCCTTGATTTTGCTGCTATTTCACTGCTTCTACTGATTTTGCAGATGCTCTTGCACTTTCTTTTCTGGTGTCTGTGATATAATTTTTCTAGTCCTTATAATAATTTTTAGAATATTTCTCGCGAGACTACTTCAATTCTTAGATTTGGAAGTATATGCAGAGTAGATTGTTAAGGCTTATACTGAGTTACAATATGTGGTAAATAAGTTGGCTGGTTGATGATGATATGATGCAGTTATTCATATTCTTATAGCTATTTGATGCTTAAGATGTCCAAGATGTTCTCTACAAGTTACTCAAAGTTGAGGAGAATTGTTCTTTTCATTGAAATCAGTTAACTCTCTTTTACTCCCTGCTCTAGACAAAGGATTACGTTTGGATGAGTTTGAGTTTACAGTTATGTAATGCAGCTTGGGTTCAGCATAATCAGGTCAAGAGTTGTTGTTTTGATAGTCTTCTGATTTGATTTTTTGATGCAACTTTTGTAAGCATCAGGGAAATCATTTATGTATGGATTGGTTTTTGAAAATAAAGAGAAACAACAAAACTATCCTTTGCTCCATATCCATTTCGCTTCCTTTAGTTGGTTTAACTCTAATACTTAATCTTTCTCTGTTCTCCAATACTTGAGTTTCCTTAGTTCTCAAGCTTATTTTGAACTGACTCACAAATCTTTAAACAAACTAACAGTCATTTGATAAATATGGGACCTACTGTCAGTGTATGATTAAAAATTTGTACCTTATTTCCAACTGGTGGTTGTGCCTATAAGTATATTTTTCTTCCATTGTTTTTTGAAAATAATGAAAGTCAACTTCATTTAATTTTGTTTGTTGAAAAACATTTTGTGTTGTTTTAAAAACATAAGATTATTTCCTAACCAAACAAGATGACCTAGAAAAAATTTCAACACAAATGGGCTTCTGTTCAAGTTTAATCGGCCTTGAATATACAGGGTAGAACAAAGTGTTGTCTTTGGATATTATCACCACGTATGAGCTTCCCAATTAATTGTGAGAAATTGTGAGATTTCTCGTGCCAGAAATATGGCAAGGTGCCTGACAATTAAGTCCTCCAGATGATGCTTTCCCACCATGATCATTTTACTTCTTTTTGTCCATTTTTCTTTTTCTCTGTTTTCCTTTATGTTACAGGTTCAGAAATGTTGCTTTGTGATAAATTAAGTTAATTAGATATGTGTATGACATTGTTAATACTTTGTCCTGTAATTAATGTTATTCTTTTCTAGACTCTAAATATGGGGACTTGGAAAGTAGTTGTATGTTCTTTCCTGGTTGCATTGGTAAATTTTTTGACACAAATTTTAGGGTTTTCAGTTTATTTGGCATCCCCGTCAGTATTAAGTTCCTCTGCCCTCCTGGTCCATTTTTCTGTCTGCAGGAACAGTATCTTT
This sequence comes from Solanum clarkiae, assembly GCA_011800125.2. Classification (NCBI taxonomy): domain Eukaryota; kingdom Viridiplantae; phylum Streptophyta; class Magnoliopsida; order Solanales; family Solanaceae; genus Solanum; species Solanum clarkiae. The sequence goes on along the minus strand of JAABOM020000096.1, from coordinate 18,982,610 downwards.
ATTCAGTTGCATGCTTACTGGATAAAGATGCCAAAACGATGGCCTGTCAGTGGATTTGCTTAACGAATTGGATTACCCATTTATTATTTACATACTAAATTCTTCTGTGTTATCACTCAATCATTTTGCTATATGATTCCTGTCTCTTGGAATCTAATTTTGTTTCTGGCTGGAAGAGTTTTCTATGTTTTCCATTTTTTAGTTGTCTCCTCTTATAAGCCAGGGCAGTTTCTTTCCTCCAGGAATAGAATTAGATGATGATGAACTTGCACGTTTTGTGGAACACGTGGACAAGGATAATAATGGAATTATCACTTTTGAGGAATGGAGGGATTTTCTTCTACTCTATCCACATGAGGCCACCATTGAGAATATTTATCAGTACTTGGAGAGGGTATGCCTTGTAGATATTGGGGAGCAGGCAGTCATTCCGGAAGGCATCAGTAAGCATGTTCATGCATCCAAATACTTGATTGCAGGCGGAGTTGCAGGAGCTGCTTCTCGTACTGCCACAGCACCTCTTGATCGCCTTAAGGTCATTTTACAAGTGCAAACAAATCATGCTTCAATTGGTACTGCAGTAAAAAACATATGGAAGGAAGGTGGTTTTTTGGGGTTTTTCCGTGGCAATGGGTTAAATGTGTTGAAGGTTGCACCTGAAAGTGCAATTAAATTTTATGCATATGAAACCTTGAAAACTGCTATCGGTCGTGCCACGGGTGTTGAAGACCAAAGAGACATAGGAACTTCTGGGCGCCTCGTGGCTGGTGGAATGGCAGGTGCAATAGCACAAACTGCTATCTATCCCATGGATCTTGTTAAAACCCGGTTACAGACTCATTCATGTGAGAGTGGAAATGTTCCTAGTCTGCGAAAACTATCAAAAGATATTTTTATACAGGAGGGTCCTCGGGCATTTTATAGAGGATTGGTACCATCTCTACTTGGAATCATCCCTTATGCAGGCATTGATTTAGCTGCATATGAAACTTTAAAGGATTTGTCAAAGACTTACATCCTCCATGATAGTGGTACAGCTTTAACTTGTGCCTTCTCAACCGCTTCTACCTATTTTCTCCAAGACAACGAAAAATAATTTATCTAAAAATTGCACATGTAATGCAGAAGCCGGCCCTCTTGTGCAACTGGGTTGTGGGACAATTTCAGGAGCCCTTGGAGCAACATGTGTTTATCCTTTGCAGGTTATTAGAACCAGGTAATGCACAGTTTGATTCTTGGATTCATCAACTGCAATTTTTTTCCCTATTTGGATGGTGTACCTTTCTGGTTTATCATGTGACTGTGCTGTTCTTTTTACTCTCAACTTGTATTCTTGCCAGAATGCAAGCTGATGCTGCATACAAAAGTATGTCTGATGTGTTCCAAAAAACAGTTAAGCGTGAAGGCTTCAGGGGATTCTACAAAGGACTTTTTCCAAATCTTTTAAAAGTTGTTCCAGCAGCAAGCATAACCTATCTTGTGTATGAATCAATGAAAAAGAGTCTAGATCTTGATTAGCTGCCATAGAATCAGCGTCAGATTTAAGGTTCAAACTGCTGATACTGAGGCTGATGAAGAAAAACATGATGATGATGATGATGATGAAATTGTGACACTAAATAATATTATTTAGCTCATTGGTGATATGATTATCAAAATCATACACCTGATTTTTGACTCCCCATTGGACATCCTCGGGGGTTATAGTTATAGAGTTTTCGTTTGTAGATTCAACTTACAAATGACTACGTTGGCAATTGAGAATAGCCCTCCTTTACAATGTATGTCTTGAGTTATAGGAATATCCTTTCTACACTTTTGCCAAGTAAATGCTAAGTGAATACAGTGAGTTGCAGACCTTAAGGTTTTTGCTATGGATAATATGCAAGTGAGATTCAACTCTTTATGCACTGTACTTTATATAGGCCTTGACGCAAATGAAACAATTGTAATAATCATGTCAATTGTTAGTCAAGAAAAACCAACCTCACAATAGCTTTGAAAAGTAGAGTTCCATTTTATTGTAGTAACAGTTCTCTAATATTTTTGGACTGAACTTGATTTATTGCTAATGCTCTTTTTATGAGCCTATTTGGATTTGGCTTTGGCTTATGACTTGTATGTCAAAAGTTATAAGTTATAAAATTTAACTTATTATTTTTAACTTATTTTTGTTATTTTGACTAAAACCAAGGGCTTATAAGCATTTTTTAAAAGTTTATCTGAACACTATAAAGACTATTTAAAAAGCTGGTTTAAATTTTAAAAACACCTGAAGGAAGCCAATCTTAATGGGCTCTAAGCCTAAAGTAAGCAAGCTTTTTCTATTTAATATGACCCTAGCACCTTGTTCCAATGGTTGTTACCTATTGTATTGTGTAGTCAATTTAAACACAATGTTTGTTTTGATTTTTACTTAAATTTCATCGTATGATATCGTTTAAATCAATTGGTAGATAATGATGAACAGGGCCATTTAGTATGACGATCGATTTGGTATGATATCGTTTAAATCGATTGTTAGATAATGGTGAACAGTGCCATTTAGTATGACGATTGATTTGGTGTGATCGCACCGCTAGATTATTTTCTTTTTCAATTAAATAATTATATTTTATTATTTATGCTATCTTTAATTTTACTCCATACACTATAATTATTTTTGTATGTTTATCATCCAAATTGTGAATATGACATATTATATAATGACGAAGAACGATACAATCTATTCAATATTGTATTCATTAAGGATACAATATGATACAATCCTATACAAAAACAATAATATCAAACAATATGTAATAACCATTCGGTGCAAGATTTGAAATAATCTTATTTAATACTGGTTCTCTAAACACGTGTCAATCAACGCACTAGTGCTGGTTAATTAAAGGCGACTTATTTTTTCTTTTTCTCGACAACATATAGAGACAAATATTTTATGAATTTATGAGTTGTTGTGAATAAAAACTTTCAGAGTGAAATTTTTAATTTCACAAAGTACTGAAAAGATACGTATTTTCATTTTCTGCAAAAACTATAGGTACTTTCTTTTTCCAATAATGATTCATCGTATACTTGTGTATGTATATTTTCTTGCAGTTTGGTTCGGACAGGACTTGCGTACGTTTTAGGAATTCTTTTTGCTTATTATTTTTATTCGCTAAATAATTAAAAATTAATCGAGAAGTTTTTCTTACTATATTTATAATTATTGTTGGGCCGAAAAAATTTATGGGATGCGTTAGAGGCCCAATCGGTTAAAGCTAGTATAAACTTAGCCTTTTCTACCACAAAAAGGCAAGGAAGAAACAGAGCTTAGGGTTTTTTGCCGAGTTTGAAGGTAATTCTCGTGTTCTGATCATCCGTGAAATCTTGTTCCTCTTATCTTATACTTTGCATGGGTGATTTATGAATCTTGTTCCTTTTATCTTATACTTTGCACGCGTGATTTATGAATTTTGATGTATATTTGAGTCGAGTGTCAGTCTGAAATCGTTGAGGTTTTCGTACATTTATCCTCCCAAAACCTCAATTTCGTAACGATTACACTGGATTTGATATTATTGTTTGTTTAATCTATCAGTGTATTGGTCATTGATTCCTTAGGTTTAAATTTTTGTGTGCGCTTGTTAGCATATAAGAGAGGGAGTGGAGACCCTACATGTTCGTGATGAGATTGATTGAGTGGAGAGAAAAGGAGTATTGAATTCTTGGTTATGAACGATGTTAATGTGCAGGACAAGCCAAGTAAGGAGTCTATTTGGTATGATTTGCACTATGAAGTTCTCACATCTCTTGAGCCTTCAAATGCAATTCATCATATTTGCTCTCGTTAGTTATAATGATGGGGTGTTCTCTTGGGGTAGTGAAAATGTTGAAAGTAATTTCAAAGAGACAAGTAATCCCATAGAAGTTTCAGCTTTTGTTCCTATAAGCTCTGAAACACAAGTCTGCTTATAAGCTTTGCATAGCTTGTCCAATCTTGTAATCATATTAGAGCTGAATCAGTTGGTACATACGCTCTTGGGCATGCCTTACATTGGCAATCCAGTGTGCATGCCGATAGTGATGAACTATTTATACCAGAAGGGTTATATATCCATTGTGATATGTGAAGAATCCCTAATTTTAGGATTAGGGGTTTTGAAGTAGGCAAGTGGTTTCCATCTAATCATGGAATGGGCTAGAATATAGCTAAACAATTGTAAAAGATTCATAGCTTATTCCGGCACACTTTTTGATTGATGACTGTTGCTATGTATTTCATTCTGTTTTGACTTGTTAATCCCTGTCCCCCTTTATTACCTACTGTAATTTCTTTTATGAATGCGTAAGTGGTACAATCTCTTAATTTTTTAGTTTCTGCTTTCTGTTAATCTACAGAAGCTTGCAACATCTGTGATATGACAAAAGCTCCAAGGCGAAATGGTGAGTGGCCACTTGGAACTCTTTAAGATTTTGACATTGGGTTAGTTGGCAATTGTGGTTTCATGTTCTTTTCCTTTGGCTTTGTCAGGGTATTCCAAAGATTTCTAATGACACTGACTTGCTTCACCCTCCTGCTGAGCTTGAGAAGCAAAAGCACAAGCTTAAGCGCTTGGTCCAATCACCTGATTCTACTTTTCTGGTAATCTATTATTAATCACTGATATTTCAGATTTCCTTTGACATTGGGTGTGTGTGTATATATATGATTCCTTGCTTGTGTAACATTTATATACTGTTGCAGGATGTCAAATGCCAAGGCTGCTTCCAAATGTAAGTAACTGTAAATTAGTGGTTATATCCTCGTTTTGCCAAGTGTGTTCATGTACTAATAATTTTGTCAAACTCTTACAGAACAACAATTTTCAGCCACTCGCAAACCGTGGTTACATGCCCCAATTGCCAGCAAGTGCTATGCCAGCCAACTGGTGGGCGTGTAAAACTTACTGAAGGATGCTCATTTAGGGTCAAAGAGAAGGCTATGATGGTCTTTGGTTGATACTGCTAGAAGTGCTTTTGAGCTATGATATATTTTAAATTAGGTTTTTAAAGAATGAGTTGGTCAAGAGAACTTTTCCTTTGCTCAGTACTTCTTTTTATAACATTCTGCCTGTAATACTGTCTATGTTATTAGTCTTGGCTCTTTTTGAAGTAATGAATGTTCTACTCCTTGCTCTTGATTTTTATTCCTTTTTAGAGTATTCCATGTTTGTGCGTTCATGTGTTTTTTTTTATGTTTAATGCTTGACTTCATCTTGTCTGATTTTGCTGAAACACATGGCTCTCAGTTTCATTGTGCAAACATGCTTTGAGTCTCTCTTGTAAGATTCAAGCACGATGTTTATATCTTGTTCCTGGTGAAGACCACAAAGTATGCCAAGAAAGTACCTTGAACCCTTAGGAACTTGACGTAATCCAAGCCTCACAATTCTTGGCAACGTCTGATAAGTTTCTTTGTGGAATTGCTATACTTGCTCATCTAAACTATGCACAACTTTATAGCATCAAGTGTAACGGAATAAGCATATAGATGAGATTAATAAAATGAAGTCATGTTGATTGAACTTTCTAAACTTTGTTCAACTGAACTGGTTTCACCTTGCATCTTGTCCACATTTGCTTGAAGCGCCTCAAAGATTGCAGAAATGCAGTTAGCTTCATTTTTGGATCATGTAGTGGCAAGTTTTTCTCCATATTGTTTTGGGCCTTGCTACTATCTTAGAGATCGCGAGGCTGTTTTATTTTTTTACTCAATTTCAGAAAAAATCCCTCAGCTCAAGAAAAAGGCAATCTGGTGCACACAGACCTTACGTGTGGGGATATATTGTGTTAAGGGTATGTTGACAGAAAGGATGACTAAGGCTGATTCATTCATTTTCTTCTAAAGAAAAGGTGGAATTTGGGAGAAGAGAATGTCAGCATATACCATATACGTCTTTAAAGGAAGCCTCTACAATCAAACCAAACTGATGCTTAAAGCAATAAGGCAACAAGAATCACTGTCTAAAGAGAACTAAACCCAAAACAATCATACATTACATATAAAGTGAAACTTTATAGTACAACTGAACCTTGAGACTGGAATGTATATGAAAAACAAGAACCCAAAACACCACAACAACAATAAAACTGGAAGAAAGGCATAACCTTCCCTTTGCCTGTATGACTTGCCTGTGAGTCCTTGACATCCACTCAGATTAGATGCAATAAAAAAATGTAGCCATCTTCATTATCATTCTTGATTTTGTCATTTTCTTTCTCCACATCTTTTTTGTGCGTCTTAGCTTTGAGATGATGATTTCTTTTGGGACTCAAGAGTCGATATATATTGATAGTGGAAGCCAAGACTTCCTCACCATGATAGAGAAACGACCATTCTGGAAATGTTTATATTAGAAAAATAATGTATAGTCTCTTTCAAACACAGTTTTTTATGAGATTTTACTGAAAGACAAGGAAATCTATTCACTTTCCATGTGGAGAAAAAGCAAAAGATCTCAAAAGTAGAACAGAATATATAATATGTGTGATCACAAGATATGAAATTTCATTTTCAAATGTGATTAGTTTTAATTTTAAATTATGATTTTTAAATTTTTTAAAAGTAAGTTGTTTTTTTCTAAATATAAAATTGACTCAAAAGTTTATATTTTTCAAAAGAAAAAAAAGTTTATCATTTTAAATTTTACAAAAACTAACTCCGGCTTAATGTGAAGAGATTGTTTGTACAATGTGAAAGAACTATATTAAAGAATAACTAATTACTACTATTAAGTAGTTGATCTTTGTAAAATTATGAGTATTTGATAGTTTGTAATGGCATGTAATCATAAACATTTATGTAATTTATTAATGTGATGATTTGAAAAAAATATATCTTGTTATACATTATAATTTACTTGATAAAAAGTTCAAATTACATGTTGAAACAAAATTTGGTCTTTGTAATTTTGAAATCACGGGAAATGTGTGCCTTTCTCTTTATAGATTACAATCCCTTTGCACCGTCCACTTCTTTTGCTCAACATTTTGAAACCTCAAATGGTCTGGAATAACCTTGTGGAGCCATACCACTATTCAATGGATTAATTTTAAATTTAATTTATTTGGATTTGAAAATTAAAAGTAATCTTAACACATTCTTTATGCTTAGAGTACTAGAAAAGTTAGCATTTGTCATTGTAACAAATGAGTGAATCATATAATATAATATGTATCAGAAGCATTAAGTCGGACTGAATTAACATGAAGTCATTTTTTGAGAAATCGATAAGGACCAAGTTCGACACCAAATCATTTGATCAGATGGTTCTATACTCTATCTAGCTCGTTGATCAATTCAATCCATATATCGTTAAATTACATATATAAATTCAATTGAAGCTTAAATTTGTTTTTTGCGCGTCAGGTCATGACATCAACTTTTAATAATATCAATCTAAATACATTTAGGCCCTTTTTCCTACTTTTAATCATAAAAATTGGTGCAATTCTTTTTCTTTATTAATTAATATTCTTATGAAAATTTTGATCCACCAAACTAACCAACTTCAACGTGGCACGTATTCATTGGCCCACTTCACGTATACATTTTAACTAACCGAACTGGACGCCACATTTATTTATACTCTGAATATCTCCTACCCCGCAAATTTCACTCTGCTTCCTTCTTCATCTATACCTTTCCGATTTCAGATCTCTGCTACTATTCCATATTTGATCATGGAAGTGCGGGATCGGAGGATCTGGACGCAATATGCATTGTTGCTATTGGCTGGTTGCTTCGTCTCTCAACTCTACGCCTCTTCGGATGTGGTGAGATACATATCTCTAATTGCAGGCATGTTCGTGTTTGTATATCTAATAGTGGTGTTGGCTGAGAATTAATTGCCTCTTCTTTTTAACTGATTGTAGAAATTTTACGAGCCGTTCGATGTGGCATTTGACGGGCGTTGGATTGTGTCTGAGAAAGAGGAGTTTAATGGTAAGCTTTTGTCTCCATCTCTTTGAAATTTGATCTGTGTAGAAAATTACACCAGAGTTTAAAATTTGAATATTGAATTGTGGAAGATTATACAAATGAAGCAGTCATCCAAAATGAGATCAATTGAGTGTTCTCTATCCCTTTCTTGTTTTGGTTTAATATTGAATTTTGGCGGATTAATGCATTAAAGGATGGTGACAACTGACAAGGTTCATTTAATCTATTTTATGTTCTCTTCGATTGTTAATTCTTATGCTATATTGGTATATGCTAGTTGTTCGTAATATGATGGATGGACTCTGCGAATATCTTTCATATTCATGTTATCATTCATTAATTTGTATGGAAATTTTGGGTTGAAGTAGCATTACCATAAGTAATTACTGCAACTCCATGGAGAATGCATTATTATTAGCATTGGCTGAGGGTGGAGGTAGTGAAATAATACCAAAGTATCAAATAAAAACTTGAAGAGTGCTAACTCAATCTTTGTTTCATAATAAACTTTTTATTAAGTAAATTGTAATATATAATAAAGATATATTTTTCAAGGCGTCATATTAATAAATTACATGAATGTTTGTGATTATATGCCATAACAAATTATCAAGCACTATAATACATGAATGTTTGTAATTATATGCCATTACAAACTATCAAGCGCTCATATTTTTGCAAAGATTTAATATAGTTCTAACTAGGGTGATAATTTCAATCCATATAAGGTAAAATGAACTCATTTTATCCATATTTATTTTAATGGACCACTCATATTTTCTAAATGAGTAAATGTGGGTTGATCTATTTTAAGAGTTCATTCAAATATGATCAAAATAGATAAAATATGAGTACCCATATAGACTTATAGATCCCCCAACTCATAATAAAAAATTCTTAATTGCTCTAAAAAAAAATTTTGTGTACATGATTTTTTTTTATGTTTCTTAAAAAATTTTGAAACTGGGGGTGGGAGGAAAAATTAACGATTTTTAAATTTTTTATTAGGGTGGGCATAAGTACCGGAAAATTAAAAAATTGAACCATCAAACTGATTCGATTTTCCAGTTTTGTGTCAGGGTGGGGGGGGGCAAAAAAAAAATTAACTCTTTTTTTTATTTTTTATTGGGGCGGGCATAAATACCGAAAAATCATAAAATCGAACCAAACCAAACTAATTTGACTTTTCGGTTCGGTGTCCGGGTGGGGTAGGGGCAAAAAAATTAACTTTTTTTATTTTTTATTGGAGTAGACACAAATATCGAAAAACTAAATCAAACCGAACTAATTCGATTTTTCTGTTTGGCGTCAGGATGGGGGCAAAAAAAATTAACTTTTTTTAATTTTTTATTAGGGCATGCATGCATAAATATTGAAATATCAAACCAAACCAAACCAAACTAATTCGATTTTTCAATTTGGTGTCGGGGGAAAATTTTTATCTTTTTTTTATTTTTTTTATTGGGACATGCATAAATACCGAAAAATCGAAATATCGAACCAAACCAAACTAATTCGATTTTTCGATTTGGTGTCGGGGTGGGGTTGGGCGACAAAAAAATTAACTTTTTTTTTATTTTTTATTGGGGCAGACATAAATACAGAAAAATCGAAAAATCAAACCAAACTAAACTAATTCGGTTTTTCAGTTCGGTGTCGGAGTGGGGTGGGGTGGAGGGGCAAAAAAAAATATTTTTTTTTAATTTTTTATTGGGGGAGGGGGGTGGAGAGCATAAATTCCGAAAAATCGAACCAAACCAAACTAATTTGATTTTTTGGTTTGGTGTCGGGGTGGGTTTGGGGGCAAAAATATTAACTTTTTTTAATTTTTTATTGGAGCAGGCATAAATACCGAAAAATTGAACCAAACCAAACTAATTTGATTTTTTGGTTTGGTGTAGGTGTTCTTTTTTCAAAAGTCGAGTTCTTCAATTCGGTGTAGAGGTCTCAAAACTTCGGTACATCGAAAAACCGAACTTTTGTTAAAAAAATTTGAAAAAATAATTTTTTTAAAAAATAATTATTTAGGAGTAGGGTCGGAGTGACTGAGATTGAACTTTAACAATCTAGCTTTGATTTAATTTTTTTTGCTTCAAAGGAATAAAGTGACTTGAAACCATTCTTATCCAAACCATATTTGACCAAATCCATATTTACCCATATTTTACGTGAATGGATTGTGATCCAATCCATTTTGGCTCAATCCATATTCAATCCATCCAAATCCAATCCAATTCACCCATTTGCCACCTCTAGTTCTGACCCAATCTTTGATTCAATAATAAATTTTCTCACTATTGAGCGTGCCTTGTATCATTGTGCAATGTCTTTATTTCTACAATGCTGAGTCAAGTTTTGATTGTTAGAGTTTCAAGTGTTCATATGGAGTTGAATTGCGTCTCAGGTGTGTGGAAACATGCCAAGAGTGAGGGACATGATGACCATGGGCTTCTAGCGAGTGAGAAGGCAAAGAAATATGCTATTGTCAAGGAGCTTGACAATGTTGTTAACCTCAAAGATGGAACTGTGGTTCTTCAATATGAAGTTCGCCTCCAGGAAGGACTTGAATGTGGTGGTGCTTATCTTAAATACCTCTGCCCCCAGGAGGCAGGGTGGACTCCCAAGCTATTCAGCAATGAGTCTCCCTATACTATAATGTTTGGACCAGATAGATGTGGAGTCACCGATAAGATTCACTTCATCTTGAAACATAAGAATCCTAAGAGCGGGGAGTACATCGAGCACCACCTTAAGTTTCCACCATCTGTACCTTCTGACAAACTAACCCATGTTTACACTGCTGTGCTGAAACCCAACAATGAGCTGTTAATCTTAGTTGACGGGGAACAGAAGAAGAAGGCTGACTTCCTCTCAGCTTATGATTTTGAGCCTCCTCTTATTCCAGCAGAGACCATTCCAGACCCAGATGATAAGAAGCCCGAGGACTGGGATGATAGGGAAAAAATTACAGATTCAGATGCTAAGAAACCAGATGACTGGGATGAGGATGCACCAATGGAAATTGAAGATGAGGATGCTGAGAAGCCTGAGGGATGGTTGGATGACGAGCCTGAAGAGATCGATGATCCTGAGGCAACAAAGCCTGAAGATTGGGTTGACGAGGAAGATGGTGAATGGGAGGCTCCCAAAATTGACAATCCAAAGTGTGAAGAAGCCCCTGGGTGTGGGGAGTGGACAAGACCCCTGAAGAACAATCCGGCGTACAAAGGAAAATGGTATGCTCCGCTGATTGACAACCCCAATTACAAGGGTATTTGGAAGCCAAGGGATATTCCAAATCCCAACCACTTCAAACTCGACAGGCCCAATTTCGAGCCTATTGCAGCCATTGGCATTGAAATCTGGACAATGCAAGCTGGTATATTATTTGACAACATCATCATAGCAAGTGATGAGAGAGTTGCAGAATCATACAGGAAGACCACATGGAAGCCCAAGTTTGACATAGAAAAAGAGAAGCAAAAGGCTGATGAAGCAGCAACCTCTGGTGGGCTCAATGGATTGCAGGTACTTGTTTACACTTCTTCAAGATACATTCCATCGTTCTTGATTTTTTTCCATTTCCATCACAATATACTTGGAACACTTGGCAGAAAATGGTACTTGATCTTCTCTACAAGGTGGCTGACATTCCCTTCTTGGGAGAACACAAGTCCAAAGTACTGGTTAGTGAATGACCCGGGGTTCTTGACATTGCATATTGTTTTGGTTTCCCAGGCAGGACTAATACATAGACTTGTCTTGTAGGATCTTCTTGAGAAGGCCGAGAAACAGCCCAATCTCACAGTTGGTATTGTCATTTCAATTATAATTGTCGTTTTCTCAGTTTTCTTGAAGCTCATCCTTGGGGGGAAGCAGCAGCAATGCGTAAGTCTGAACTCAGTCGCCACCCACCCACCCACTCAAGAACTAGAAAACGAATGAAACTTCTTCCATGTATGTTTGGTATGTTTGATAAAAGAATTGCTTCTTGCTTGTGCAGGCAAAAGCTACAGGAGAGGCTAAGAGAAGTGGTGGCGCCACGGCATCAAGTTCAAACAGCCAAGGAGTCACGGAGAAGGAAGAGCAGAATGAGGATGCTGCTGCTTCGCGTAGGAGGACTAGACGCGAAAATTAGGGACAATGAAAGAGAGACTAGTGAACTGCTGGAAGGACTTTACACTTTTGAGTTAGGTGTTATGCTCTGCTTTTGTTTCCCTTTATTATTGGAGTGCTATTTTTTACTTCATTTCCCCTTCTCGCCTAATGGCCAGGCGAGCAAATATTTCACCAATTTTTGAGATTTTTCCTCTTCACAAGCAAAATGTATTACAATGTACATTTAGACAGATACATATAATCTATGTATTCTTCCGTAGTTCTTGACTTGGAAAGATTCTTCATAAAGCTGCTCCAGTAGGGCCGCTGTGGATGTTTTTTATTTAAATTCATTGCAATCCTCTTTCGTTGAGTTGCCACTCACTTCTTTGATGTCTCTATGCTTCCTGGTTTCTTCTTTTCCTTTCAACAGCTTTAGAGCAGACCGGCCAAAGATAAAACTGGTAGTAAAACTGTGAACATAACGAAGCTTAAATGGACCTATCAATCGAGTTTCTAGTAGCATACAAGTCCGATTTGATATGAATAGGACTGTACAAGCTCCCTATTTTTAATCCTTTCTTTGATTTAAAACGTCAACCCAGGGTTGAATATTGAAATTTGCATTGCGTTACCAGATAATATCCTAATATCTACTAGCAAGCGCAAACAACTGGTGGAAGGTATATAGCAAACTATCAACTATTGAAAAGTGCTACAGAATGAAACGGACATATCAAAAAGAAGGCCACAACTAGTGGTATACATCTATGATGATAAGTTGATAGGGCAACACAAGAGTGACATTGAACACCTTACAGAGATTAACCACGAAGTTGTCTTGCGGGTACAATGGAAGTGGGTGGGTTTGGAATTGAATCATTTGGCCCAATGTCGTCAATTGGAGGACGCTGCTTATGATGGTTAGTCACCGACTGATACGCCATTGCTAATGCTAAAGCCTGTGAGTAAAAAGGACACAAAATTAATATAAAGGTCAGCAGCACCTAGGAACCATAACACCCGTTACGTCTCAATAAAAAACATAGAACTACACTTGAACAAGTTCATTAGTATTCAATCAAGTCGGATTCAGGTTTCTAGCTGAACTCATTACTTTCAACTCAAACAATGTGTGTGTTTACATATGCATCCATATAAGTACATTACGTTCATTCTGAACAAGCTCAGGTTGTAGGATTCTAAATTTGTCTATATCCCAAACACACAAGATAAAGAGGGATTAGAGCGCTTACGACATGATCATGGTCAGGAGGAGCATAAATGCCAGTAGTTATTGTCGTTTTCCTGCGAGTATCATCAGACGGTGCATTGGATATCTTATTAAAACCTGTAGGAACCACCACTACTGGCATACCCACGAGATTGCCCACACAAACTTTCTCCCAATCGCTTGAATCCCCAATAAATGCGTCAACTTTGAAGTCCTCTTTCACTTCCTGAATCAATTTGCTTCGAGCTCTCTGTGCCTGTGAAGTACAACTTCAATATTAACACTAAACAAAACATTTGATTGGTAAAGTGGAACAGGACCCATCCGAGGACAAAGTGTTTTAACACCTAGAGAGATGCTTTCTAGATCAACACATATACCTGAATATAGTCTACAGCAGATATTACGCGGGCACGACGAAGTTCAAGAGGCCATTGGTCTTGAGCTTCAAATTCATCATCCCGGTTCGAGCGCTGCCACTCATCAAAATGAGCTAGCATGTCAACATCCATAGTGAAGCTAACAATACCTTGAGCACTGTCAACAGTGTAATCCAGATTAAATGGAACCATATTCACCCCCTTTGATTTTAGGACATCAACCACCTGTCAACGACATAATTAAACAGTCTAGTGAATTCAGGCTTCGCAAAGGCTAAAGAATCGAATTGAATTAGTTGCATAGTGAGTTTCTGGTAATGAAAAGCAGTCACTTACTTCCTTGTCAGCGTCGTCAAGATACCCAACTGTGAGTTTTGTAATGTCAACAGAAAATGGATCACCTAACATGAGGTCCCTAGATGAAAGATCATCTGGATCCTTCCCCCGGATGGCATCGAGAACCACTGCACAATCTGCTGCACTTCTGCAAAGAGGGCCTAGTTTGTCCTAATGACCAACCAGATTTAAGTGTCAGTGCCTCTTTACTAGTAAAAGACAAAACACATACCAAAGGAATCAAATTTTGCGGAAGAGATACAATACCAAGCTTTCCGATATGCTCATAACTCCAGTACGACCAACAGCTCCAAAGGTGGGACGCAAGGCAGTAACACCACACCTAGTAGCTGGGTAGGTAATAGACCCAACAGTTTCTGAACCGATCGCAAATGGAACTATACCTACAATGTGAAGACATCATCATAGAACAATATACTCTGCCTGTTAATCTTATTCGATACCGCCTATTCTCTCTCTTCTCAGGGGGTTCTATTAGAAAAAAACATGAAATTATGGTTGACACATCTTCCGCCTCACCATTTAAACACTGCATTTATTTTTCTCGTTGTTGGTCATATGTATAGAACCAACTTCAGGACTGGGCACAGTATTGAACATGTTAGATTCCATTCATTTGAATCAGCGAATGACTAAAAATTAATACAAATCCATGCTTTCACCCACGCAGATAACGAAACAGATGTTGGTATCAAGGTCTTCGATTGGGATAGAGAGATTATTACAAAAAGCCAACTCGATATACCTGCGGAGGTGCAAGAAGCTGGCCCTGCTGATGAACCAGTAGAGAATTCTTCAATATTCCAGGGGTTTCTTGTTCTACCACCAAACCAGATGTCATCATAAGCTAAAGAACCTGAGACTAATTTTGCAACAAGCACTGCACCAGCTGATTTCAGCCTACATCAGCCGTATCAACAAATTATTATATAAAGACATGTAAAATATAGGCTGGCTTTGGGATGACGCCTCTACATTTATTAATTTGTAAGTACCTCTTATAAACCCAAGCTTCGACGTCAATAACTTGATCTTTGAAAGTTTTGGAACCCCATGTTGTGGGATAATTTGGTACTGCAACAATGTCCTTTAGTCCATACGGGATCCCATGAAGAGGACCTATAAAGAACAAAATCATCTATGGTCATTTGAATTCGATACTGTCTCTCTAGACAACTCACTCCATAAAAACAAATGTTAAAAGATTTTTCTCTCGACATCGAAAATCTAAAATGTGGAGAAGAACGGTGTGGAAGAGATCTAAGGGGAAGAGAGGGAAGATGAACTTTTACCCAAATATTTGCCTTTTGCAAGCACTTGATCAGCCTCTTTTGCTTGTTGAAATGCTAATTCTTCAGTAATTGTGATAACAGATTCAAGGACAGGGCCGTACCTGTGACTCTCCGGTATAGCACATCATTTTCAAAATTAAATTACTCAATAGCATGCAAATCAGATAAACGGAAGCAAAGCATTCACCATACCTTTTTAATCTGTTCAAAAGAATTGCAGTGAGTTCCTCGGACGTAATCCGTTTTGCCTTGAGAAGTTGCCCGAGTTCAAGAACCTGTTAAACAGTTCTAAATCATAAGATTAAATGAGGTAACGTTGGTGTATCGTAGTTCCTTTGACATAACTAATAGGGTTCACTTACACTCATGAAAGCAATATCCTCATCATTTTTTGGCCTTTGAATACCAGAGGATACAGGGTAATTGAACTTGTCTGTTGCTCGGTTTGCTTCTTGGGATTCCCAGGCAGAATTGAAAACTAAAGGAGACGGGTTACGCAAACCTCCATTCGTAGTGGCAACTAACTTCCGGTTGGATCTTATTATAGGAATATTAAAATCTTTTGCGCCCTTTTGTATTTCAAGCTTCTGAAAAAGAAAAAAAAAAAAGAGCACCAGACACAAAAATACCCAAAAATCAGTTTTCCTATTAAACGCAACCAAAAACATTGGAGCATCCATGTCGGATCCTTCAAAAAATATACTACTTTTGGAGGATCCAACAACCCCCTCGACATTTTTGAACAGTCAATGAACATAGCTAGCAAATTGTTTAGGCAATTTAACTGTCTCAGTACCTTACAGTCATTGAAAAAGCCAGCATCCAACATATCGAATCCACATTTACACACCGGAAAATCATTTTTCGCTTGTTCCAAGTGTTCGCCGCAGTTCTTAGGACCCAATTTCCCACTGTCCTGATCAATGACTACAGATTATTAAACAAAAGCAGCAAACAGATAACAGAGATTTCTAGCTTTATCGTGTATTGTGACTCCGAATGTACTACCTTGAGGTGAAGTCCCGGGAATAGCCCCAGGTGCTCTGTGGTAAAATTTTGTAGAACATTCTATAAATTCTCACCTGCTTTACAAATGTTAGTTTTGGAGAAAGGCGATGATACTTGTATTAAACATTTTGTCAGTAATCAGCTTCAACCACATCATGGTGTATGGCTGCATTATATATAAGTGCTTTTGGGCAACAATATTTTCAGCAGTTTCTACATATGTAATCCACGAGCAGGAATAAATCATTTTGCACCTCATAGGCACTACAATATAAGAGACATTTAATGGAAATAAATTTTCTTTACATTTAGCAGCAATCGAATTGATATGCATCCAAACTTCAAAGTCGCTAAAACTTTTAGCAGCACTTATATAGAAAATACTCATATTTATTATTACCGCGACTATAACGGTGAGACAAGAAATATAATAAAAATATTTATTACTGCTAAATAATTGCTGCAAAAAATCTTTATTTGCTGCAGTGACCTTGACATTACTTCTCTGGACCTAAAAAAAGTATTAGTTGTTTGGGGGCTTAAAATTTTGGTCTACCAACTTGTGAGACGAGAAAGAAGCCTCTTGTATTGTATTATATACTTAAATACAATATTTATTTTTATTATTATTTAAATTCTATTATATTATATTATTTAAATTTAAATCTATTGCTAGGTAATGATAAAAAGACTCAATCCATAATTCTATTATATTATATTATTTAAATTTAAATCTATTGCTAGGTAATGGTAACAAGACTCAATCCATGTAACAACCAATTTAATTGCACCATTACCTTAAATTTTTTCCTCATTTTATCTTTGTTTCTTATTTAATAATTATACTTCATCTTTTCCTCTCTTTTCTGTAGCAACTCTACTTCATGTTCTATTTTCCTGATAAATTTATCCTTTGACTCAAGGATGTATGATATTATATAATGACAGAAAATAATATAATCTATCAAAATATTATATTCATTAAAATAATATAATATAATATGATGTATTATAAGACAATATATAACAATCATCCGAATAAAGTGCAAGTAAACCATAGAAAACAAAAAAATGGAACAGTAGAAATGCAATTCTTCATAGAGATGATAGAAAGGGAGAAAGAGGAAGAGTGTACCATATTGGTGGAAAACCCAATATTAATGGGATGATGAATAAATTGGAGTAGCAATATTATTTTTCTTTTTTTGGTGGGGGGGAGCGGGGGTGGCGGGGGGGGACA
>JAABOM020000096.1:18912873-18929538 GCA_011800125.2 Solanum clarkiae | reverse complement strand
ACCAAAATCTCAGAGACACACTTAAACTTTTCCTTGGTCATATTACCCCCCCCCCCCCCGAACTTATCTTTTTCGTAATTTAGTGCCCCTTATTTGCCTACCTGGCATGTGGGATCCGTGCGTATACTACACACAATATAATTTAGCTGGCTAGGTGTGTTAAGTAGGCAAATAAGAGGTATTTAACTACGGAACAAATAAGTTCAGAGGGGTAATAGGACCAAGTTAAAATTTAAGTGTATCTGTGAGATTTTGATTATAATCTGGAGGGTACTTGTGCATTTTCCCTAAATAATGGGATGGTGATACTTAAAAGAATCTCTATTAGATACATGGACAATTACTTATGAAATTTTAAATTAATCAAATTTCTTAATATAAGGTGGAAATCAATCGGAAAAATTGTAAAAGTATACATTTTTAAATCCAATTTTATTTCTATATGTCAATCTCTATTTTTACCTAAAAATGTCAATCATTATTTATCAAACTATGCTAAAAAATTAAAAATAAAAATAACAGCTAAGGATGTGACATAAAGGCTAAGAATGTGACATAAAGACTAAAGAAGTGACATAAAGTTTGACAAAAGCGTAAATATTTTTAGAGGTTGACACATAGAGATAAAATTAGGCCTAAAAATATATATTTGACACATAAAAGTAAATTTGAACCTAAAAATGTATATTCTTACAATTTTTCCCTATATTTTAAGTGTGTGTTTTTTTAAAAATTTCTAGAATGGATCGGAGTTTGGTCCAAAGCCGTGGGAATCAGCCCAATTGTAAAATTCATCCCAACAATGAGGTCCAATTACAGCGGTTTCTTGTAAAGAAACAGAGACTCAGCATGAACCTCTTCTTTAAAATTAAAATCCAATCTTAACTGATTAGCAATGAAATCCTTTCGACCTGTTGGCTTTACTTTAACAGAGACAAGCTCAATATTTTTGTTTTAAGAATTAGTTAGAAAACTTACGCAGATATACTAAATTAAAAAATATTTATTATTTATAATAATAACAATAATAATTTATTTTCACTGAACACTTATAATACAATTTTAATTCATATTACAGAGAACTATTTATAAAATATATATAATAAAAGTTTTACATATAATAAATATATTCTTAATTCCGTCATTGCATTTAAATTAAACGCAAAAAATAAAATGCATAGAAAAACTGATAAAAACGTGGATTTAGGCCAGATTGCCGACAGTACGGGAAAGTTGTAATAATTATAGAACCTGTTCAGACTCCACGTAGCATTTAACACAAAAATATCTTACTCATTGGGTCCTCCATCTCTGCTTTCCTTTTCCATTTCTTTGGATTAGGAATCTTGGTCTCATTAGCTCACCCAATCTCCAAATCACTCACATCAAATGTAGCAAAATTAAGCTGTAAAAATTTTCTTTAATAAACATAGTAAATAGTAGTAATTAATTTTAAGTGATTTTATTCCTATATTTGGGAATGCAAATAATATTTTCAGAAAAGACTCGTTAAATAATACTCTCAAGAGTCAAACCGTCCAACCGCACAATTTTTTTAATTAATTACAATATATATAAAGGTTCCATTTTCTTCTTCCTTTCCCACTGAAAACATGACATGTGTTGTATCAAAAGAAGTCAAAAACCAGTACAGTGCCTAGTAGAAAATACTCCCTCCATCCCACAAAAAATTTGTTTAGCTGGAATCAAACTAACTAATGTTTAATGTGAATTTTTAAAAAATATCGTTAATTTGTTTAAAAATTTAAAATTTATATATTTAGATACTTTCTCAGGTCCTTTTTATATGTCACCTTTTGTGATTGTACTTGCATTAAGTAAAAAAATGACTTTACTATTTTACCCTTATTTGATGTACATTAATTACTTGTTTAGTTCTTCTAGTTGGTCATGTATGTTTTTTCAAAACTCATTAACTATCAAGGATAAAATAGGAATAACAATGCCCATTTATGCATTGATTTTGTGAAATGACTTATACTCCTTCCGTCCATCTTTACTTATCTCTTATTGATTTGGCACATGAATTAAAAAATAGTAAATGATAGGAGTAATTTTACCAAATAATTCTTTGAATATAATAAATATAATTTCCTGAAAAATGCAATAAGAAAATGACTATAATTAATGATAATGGCAAATTAGGAACTAAGGATAAAATTATCTCTTGATTTTATAAAGTGGACAAATACTGTTGAACGTCCCAAAATAGTTTTCCATCCATTTCATATTATATGTCACTTTTTTGTTTTTTGAGAGTCAAACTAATTTATCTTTGACCACCAAATTTTCGTATATGTTTTAAATATTTTGAATTATCAATTATCGTGACTTGTAATATTTTTTATATTATTTGAAAATATATAAATTTCATTTCAAAAAATTTGAAGATTTTATGCGTAAATTCTCAGTCAAACTCAAACTGTTTGACTCTTGAAAAATAAAAAATGACATATAATATGAAACGGAAAGAGTATAGTAGACAAGTAAAAATAAATGGAGAAAATATTAAGGATCGTTCATTTATAGTATAGACGACCTATAAAAGAGAATGAAGGTATTATTACAAAGGGTGAAAAATTGTGATGAATATTTTTTTGTTACTAGAGTGATAAAATCAAATCTAAAGTGGGGTAAATTTTGTCTGTCTACTTTACAGAGTTGTTGGAAGATTCAAACTTTTACACCGTATTTCACTATATATATGAATCTCAAGTAAAACACTAATTGAACTGCTTTTGTGAAACCCCACATCAAGGGTGGAAGAAACACACCACTGCCTTATTTATCTCCAGTCACTTCAGTCTCTATTGGGACAAGGATAGGAGGAGATGGAGGATTTGTGGCAAAAAATGGTCTTTCCGGTTAGACGTGTTTGGGGTGCTGTTTCTTCTCGTGTCAAGCCTCGCAAAGATGGTTAGTCAAAAAAATTCACTCCCATTCGATGTTTATCTTACTCTTGATTAAATGCTGAAAATCTTTATGATGAACATATAGGAAGAAGCTACATACGCATGAACTAGTTTTTTCAAACTTCTGCCCCTGTTTTTTTTTTCTACAATTGAATTAGACTATAAGTTTCAAACAATATCATTTCTTTACAAGCTCCGCGCCCAGTCAGACATCTTCTCATAAATTGGGACGGCGGAGTACAAGTTATCAGTAGAAACTTTAACTTCATAAATCTTTGGCACTTAAACAACAACAATAACAACGGATATCCACAAGTGGGTTCTGAAGAAGGTAGAAGGGACGTAGATCAGAGGTAGAGAGGTGGTTTTTTAGAATGCAGAATAAATTAGACATGAAAAATAAGGAAAGGAAAAGAAAAAGAAACAGCCAAGAGTAAAATGAAATACATAGCGACAGTTGCTTTATGGATTACTTACATGTTTGTATATCGGGTTTTGTTTCCTTCAGGTGCTGGATTATTGAAGCTTCAAGGCGATATACAGTCCTGTGGATATGCGGATGTTCAGGTGATGTGGGAAATGCTTGGAGGCGCAGAATCAGAGTTGACATCTCGGCACATTAAGCATAAGGAATCGACCGTTGTTTAGGAGTTTTGTACTGTTCAACGATGGCGCTTAACCATCCTCCTCTCCAGATCACACCATTGAGTGCAGAGTGAAGAGTGAAGAGATGTATGCCACTTATATTTCTCAAGGGCCTGGGTAGAAATGGGGACTTTCATGACAACATTATCAGTTGTAAATATACCATCTTCCTGATGATGTATGAAAAAACCGGCACTAAATAAAGAAAAAGTACTGTGAAGATCTCAAATTTTCTTACTTTCTTTGCTTAAGACTGAAATGCAGAACAACCCCAAAAAAAAAAAGAACTATGAAGGATGTAACTCATACCTGTTGTGGTGGTCAGATGGATACATCATGCAACTCTAATAAATTGGAGGCAATGTTATCGAAACAGGCCCATCCACAAGGTGGCATCTGTAAAAAGAATCAAATCAAGTTCGTCAGATGGACCATAAATAACGAAAATTTTCAATATGAAGCGTGAGGCGTTGATATGCTGCAATTCACCACTGGAAGGTCAATTACGTAAAGGCTATCCTTTACTGATGTTGCAACAATAACGTGTAAACCTTTAACTTAAACAATTCTGTTATGTAAAGAAAGAATGGGAAAACTGTCGAGAGCTCAATTTCCTGAGCTTGGTGGACACCAAAAACTTGCATCACTTGTGGTAGTCATGTCACCAGTGACACAATGCCGATAAACTGAATGTTGCCATGTCCGATTTCAAACCATGGAAAAAGAATGAAAGAGAAGAAATCCCATCCATGTTTCATCACAATGCTCTCACACACCCTTCTGTATAATGAATGCAAATCAAAAGATTGATCCAGCTTCTATAGCATGCATTCGTCCAAAAGCTTGGTATCCACACGAGGCATTCATCCAAGGATGGGAAGTTATGGAAAAATTTGAACTCTAAGTACTTTCTTATTTCCAGGATAATGAAGCTTGGGATTAGCAACTAATAATTGATACTATAATATGATATTCAACTATTTAGAAATTCTAGTGAAGCTCCATTAGTTAGTAATTTGGTTGCAGAGTAATACCATGGAAAGTGTTGCTTAATGTACTCTACATTCTTAAACATAAGCAATTAAAATAAACCTAAATCCCAGCTGATACTTAAACATAAGCAATTACAGTACCTTTAGGACCAACAAATTTACAGTGCTTTCTACATGCTTCAGTACTGACAACTGAAAAATAGATGCTAACCTGCAAGGGCGCAAACTTGACAAGACGGATTGCTGTAGGGCTCCAATTCTGCTTCCTCCATTAAAATGTTAAAATGTTCTGAGTTGGTTTGTTGTTTAGTTTCTGGAATGTTGTTTTGGCACAAGTTGAGTTCGGGTTAAGTCTTGGAAAACAATTGTTCAAACTGTTTCTAGATAAGTCTTCAACTTCAAGGGGGAAATGTGTTCTGTTACACAAGACCCATGTATTCTAAAACCTCGATATGACCAAGCTTAGGGTTTCAGATATATTTGTGAGAACTGATTTTCCAAGACCATGCCATTCCTGAAAAGTTTCCAGAAAAAGAAAACAAAAAAAAAAAGGCAACCACATCAACCAACGTAAACCATTACCTATGCTAATAAAATTTCATGAGTTTCATACAAAACCCAGATACATAAAGGCAAGCTAGAGCAGATCTGGGATGCACTCCAGGAGACAATTTCAACAACATTCTTACCCCCTCCCAACTCTTTGCAATCTCTAAGCTACCGCCAGTCAAGACACTGATAAAGCATACTTTACAATTCAGCATTACTGTTCATGAACATCATAAGGAATCCACATACGATTCAGAAACTGCTGCATAATTGCAAAGACGTGAACCATGCAACAAGCAAAGCATCAAAGAGGGCTATGTCCTGTCCCAGTTGAAACTTGATACCAGTTTCGTGGCAATACGCGATAGTTGGCATATTTATGTGAACCTTTGCAGGAAAAGGTGGAACAGAAGGATACTCTACTTGCTACATTTTATCTCTATTTCTCTTCACCCGTTTTATGCTACCACCCAACATAATTATGTAACCCATGTCACATTCAACTAAAAAGTTGGTTCCTTTTAATCCAAATAGGTAATTCTGATGGCAGTGCTCCCTTATTTGTCAGAGGTAAATCAGACAAAAATGCAGAAGAAATCTATTAAAATGTTTAGGGTCTAAGTACAATTGAACAGGAGATATTCAAGGCTACTAGCTATAAGGTTAAGGTCTCCCAGCTACCATGCCCCAAGCAAATTCCAATCTATCTAAACCTGGAGCTATGTTGGTGTACCGGATAAGAGAGTAGGAAATAAATCCTTTTAAACATCAAACCACATAAACAATGTACCATTGCATAACTAGCTTGGACAAGAGCAAGATGAGAGGGCCAGCTTATGACAGTTAAAACTGGGCCGTTGATTTTTTTTGTCTTATAAACACATATCAGCAGGTAAATATGCAGAAGACAACATAACATGGATCCCTAGCAGCAAGGGTCTGTTCACAGTGAGATCATGCTACAACATTCACACAAAAGTGGAGAACTTACTAAGTGTTTCGTCATGGAAACAGATCTGTAGATCCAAAGCTCCATTCAAGGAGCTTGCTTATGGTATGTTTGTAAAAAGCTTGTCTCACTCGTGAGAATCTCCAAAAATAAGGCTCTGACATATGTAGCAAGTGCTTTTTATGTGAGAGACATTCAGAGATTATTATGCAATTGTGGAAGCCTAAGAATGATTGGATTGCAACAGACATGCTAGGATCAACAAATGTACTCAAGTGCTGGCACAAAAAAGGCCCAAGGAAGAGGAAGCTACTCCGGTGGAATGCTATACCTGCATGTATTTGGTGGACTGTCCTGATGGAAAGAAATAGAAGATGTTTTGAAGATTCTGCGAGCACCACCAAGAAGATAAAGTCTAATTGTATACTTTTGTTTTGCTTATGCTGTAGGACGGTACACATAAATGAGGCTGAAACAGTTCTACAAACATTAGAATCCCTATAAAATTAGATGGGGCACACTTTCGTCGTTTGTTCTTTTCCTAGATTGTACAGCCCAAATGCACTTTCTTTCCATTGTTCTAATTTATAAAATTACTTTACCTTCTTAAAAAGTGTTATATTGAAGTGATCATAGCATTTCAGAATTAGAAATGCAAGACTCTGCACTGCTGGAACCAGTAGAAGGATGGTTTTACTAAAAGGCAAGGTTGTTGAAAAGCCTCTTTCTAGATTTTGCATTGATGATCTACTGAAATGACCTCAGAGTGACAGGAAAGAATTATCATACTTAATCAAATAACTAGTTGTCTTTTTCCACTTCCTCCATGTAGGAGGCAATGTGTAAATTGAAAATACTATCGACAGATATGACAGTGTGTCTGGAAGGAACTATCATGCTTAGTCAGACAACTATTCTCACCAATTCCTCCATGTACGATGCAAGGTGTAAATGGGAATACTATCAACAGATATGAATGACCTCAGTGTGACTGGAAGGAACTGCCATGCTTAGACAGCTAGTTATCTCTCTATTTCCTCCATGTAGGATGCAACGTGTAAATTGAAATACTAAACCCATAAAGGAGGAATCTAATTTATATATGTGAGTGGAATCCTTCGGAGTGGCCCAGTGGTTTGGGCAGACTTCCATATTGGAGGTCTCAAGTTTGAAACCCCTTGCCAGCGAAAGCAAGGGGTTTGCCTTCAAGGTCGAGCTCGTCGTACCGTGCTTGCGTAGTGCAGGTTACCTTCCTGTGTGGTTTGCGAGCTATTGCATAGAAGCGGAGGTTTACCCTGTACACACCAATAGGGTAGCGGTTGCAAGTTCCCCTTGTCATCAAAAAAAAAAAAAAAAAGGAAGCAGACAAAACAGAAGACAAACCCCAGCAGGAATATCAAGCATCTCTAAAATAAAAATAAAAAAATGTAAAGAAGACGATTGTTCTTTTTTTCTTTTGAATGTATAATGTAATTTAACGTGGAGAGCAAGGATTGTTAGGTAATGTGATTAACTGGTTAAAAAAATTAATAGGCTAATGATGTCAATACCAAGTTTCTGTCATTTCTTTTAATTAGATTAGTTTTCTACCTATTGTATAACCAATAAATATCTATGTACTCACCCCATTGGACACTACATAGGGTCCCAACACTTTTACACTAACATTGTCTCAAATGCAAAGTTGTTCCTTTCCATGCTGCAGGAATCCTTTGAATCAATAAAAAGGTCCAAGCAGGCACCTAAAAAAATTAAGAAGAATCTTGAAGTACTTCTGTTAAATCCATACTTAGAGATGGAAGCAAAAAAATTTATAGGTAATGGAGGATGCAAGTGAGGAGAGGTACTGGAGGATGCAAGTGATCCCTCACTTTCTTGCCCTCAAAGACAAGCAACCAACAAGAGATGTCCAGTAAAATTGACACTTCTCTTTCGTAACTGCTTCCTCCCACCAGCCCACCTCACTCCCTAAATTGTTCCCTTCAAAGGTTGGCTAGAGGGAAGAGATAACTAGGCATAACCAACAATTATGAGCTTGAAACTGAACCAAAAAGAA
Source organism: Solanum clarkiae (assembly GCA_011800125.2). Lineage (NCBI taxonomy): Eukaryota > Viridiplantae > Streptophyta > Magnoliopsida > Solanales > Solanaceae > Solanum > Solanum clarkiae. Next base: position 18,921,414 of record JAABOM020000096.1, on the reverse strand, counting down.
AAGAAATTGAACAGGCATTCAAGGTTGGTGAAGCCTATACTACCAGGGAACGATTTTGTGCCATGTTGTTATGGCTACAAACCTCAAAATGTCCTTTAGGAACACCCTTTACAATAGAGGGAACACTCCATCAAAATGGAAACAGAAATCAATGCAGAATAGACTCTAAATTTGTGAAGTCCATTTGCAGGATAAATTCTAATATCCCAGTCCATCCTCACATATCTTATAGCACAAGATTAGCTCCAAATCCTGACAACTTGCCTAACTTTTCTTCAAAAGATTTCACCTGAATGAATCCTCTTAACTCTCCAACTTCTACCCCAACCACTTGCAGAAACCAGTGTAAAGACTAAATCAACTATTAAACAGAATATGCAAACATTAGTTCCTAATTATATTTGATCGCAGCAACTGCTTTGTTCCAGACCCTTAATAACCTAACTGCCTCCTGTTCCGCTGCCCTTGGAATGTCAGGAGAGGATCTTAGAAATTCAACTAGCACGTCTCTTTAGAGATGATACAAGTTACTTTTGATAATTTAAAATCTTTATTTCAATATTCTCTGGATCAAAAAGTGTGGATCATATTTCCTGAAATACGCAAATATACACAGAGTATGTGATAATATATCTTAACAGGTGAATGGAAGCATTTTAGTTTACAACGTCTTAATCTGATGTCTAGGTGCAAAAGCCTACTTGATTTTCTTATTACCTTAATGACCATACTTTTTAATAAGGTAAGATTTTATTGAAAAAGCACCAAGCTGGTATAAAAGGAAACAGATACATACAAAGACCAAGCAGACAAGCGATTTCTCTTTTCCTGCTACAATTATAGAAAATCCATGTATAACAGATTGCTATTACGCCAGAAAAACAGATAATGCAAGTATTTGTTCTTGATTCCACTGGCATAAGGTCCAAAAGATGCAAAGTGGGGATGGCCTTCCAAATTTGCTTCAGTCTACTGGGAAACGTTTGAAATTATCAGCTTTCTATTAAACTCCTTATATCCGAGTATTACTCATAAGATGCCATGAAAGTTTAGAAATAGGTCCCAACATTGTCTAGAGAAACTGCAGTGAAGAAATAGAAGATCTATTGATTCCAGGCCATCTTTAAATAAGTAGCATCTGTTGCACAAAGAAAACCCATCTTCTGCGGAATGTTTTGAGTTAATATGCTCCCAGGTTGCAGTCCATCCCAAACAAGCCACCTTCACTGGAGCTTTTGTTGTCGAAATCATCTTCCAAGGCCAAGTATTATCCAATCACCTGCCTCCTTTAACAGTGTAGTATAGCAGCTTTTAACTGAAACTTTTTTTTTAATCTTTATTGGCTGTCCACAGTCAAAGAATCCACCCAACTCTGATCAAACTGGACTAAGATCAGTTATTGAAGTATCTGACAGAGGTCCTCCAGTTCCCAGTCATTCAAATTCCTTCTAAAATTGATCTGCCAACCTAAATCTGGATGAAATTCAGCAACAGTACTACTCTTAATACTGGAACAAATACAACATAGGGTATCTATTCTTCAGGCTTTCATTTCCCACCTAAACATCTGTCCAGAAATTTATTTTCCACCCATTGCCAACCTTCAATTTAGCATATTTCATATAACTCCTCCCGGAGCCTACAAATATCCTTCCAAAATCCACTTTTAGCATTTGATTGAAGCGGAGGAGAGATCCACCCCAACCTTTTTACTATATATATAGCATAAATCAGCTTCTTCCAGATATCATTATCATCCATGTAGAATCTCCAAAGTCATTTGAATAACAAGCCCTTATTGAGTAATTTCAAATTCCAGACCCCCAACCCTCCACCCTTCTTATCTCCTAGTGACAATATTACACATGTTCCTGGATTATCTTTACCTACTTTTCCATTTCTGCAAGCAGCATGATCTGAAGCTAATACAAGAATTAATATATTTTCAATTCCTTCGCTTATTAATAACTCATATTATAAATTGCTAACTTGTGATGGTTCACATATGCTATTACTACCTCTGGGAATTTATTACTTGGATCATATTTGCAATTTATTTAATTACTCGAACAAATAGAAATTTGTGGGGAGTAAATATTTTTTAAAAAGATAAATGCTAATTATATACTTAAACTCCTGCAAACTGAAAAGGGAAATCTCATTTTTATTCCTTTCTTTTCCTTTTTTAAGTGGTAAGCATTATTGATGTAAAAAAAAACTGCACTAAGAAAGTGCTGCTTACATCCAAACTAGAGGCAAAAAACTAGCAAAAAAGAGCTAGTAACAGAAGGAATGAGCACCCAGTCTATGCAGTGTTATCAAATGTGCACTTAAGCACCGAAGCGATGCTCAAATGTGTTGAGCATTTGGTCTAGCACTCTAGCTTAATGTGCACTTCAATGTCATCATCAAGGTCTTAGGCATACTTTTTCTTGCCAATGAAACTCTTCTGTAGAGACGACAATAAAAAATTGATATTTCACTTTTATCGTAATAATTTTTCAATTTCTTTGTTCATAAATTTGTCATTCATGCTCATGAATTGTAAGTCTTGGTCTAAACATATATATTTTGTATTTTTCTCCCTTTGCACCTTTTTACATTAACGCCCACACTTTATTTGTGTTTCGTGCTTAAATCCCCAACAGACCTTGAAGCTTTTTAGCACTTTTAGGATTTGATAATACTGAGTCTATGTTGTACAAACAACTCTCCAGAGTAAAGTGGAAATCTCTTTTTATTCATAATTACCTCCTTGACAATTGGAGCAAAAGATATAAACAGCCCATAATTATACTTCCACGAAACTATTGAAGGACGAGAACACTTGAAAAGATAAATCCTTAACTGGCAAATTCACAGAAGAAAAAATTGGAAAAAGATTGATCATTGGCAGGAAGTGTAGTGAACTTACTGGCGTGCGGATTGTGGACAGCTCAGAAACATGTCTATCAATATGGAAGGCCTGCCTGTATTTGGAAGGTACATCAGAGATAATGGGTGAAGATGCTTCACATAAAAACCAAGAACAAAGAAAAAGGAAACAAATGCTTATACGCAAATGTAGATATACTCTCTCTATATACAATGCGTACATACATGTGTGTGTGCATGAACACATCTGTTAAAAAGTAATTATTTAGGTTTACAGAGAAGTTATGCATTCCCAGACCCCACTTGTGGGATTGCACTGGGTATGTTGTTGTTTAGAGAAGTTATGCATTAGTTGAATTCAGGCTGTCAAAGCAAAGTTATATAAAAGCAGTGAGAGGAAAAAACATGAACTTATTTCTGACCTTTGCACTTTCTGGTAGGTATACTTGTTCTATCATCAGCATCAATTTCACAGTCCAGCAAGAGGGTCTGATGGTCGTCTTCGTTTTCAACCTTTAGTGCGTTTCCACAAGAAGTTATTTTGTTTACTTGCCTATCATTTTTTATTTTTACCCTCATTCAGTCAAAATACCACTGAAACCTATGATTTTAAGTAGGATTGAGTGAATTCTCCAATTGAGGATATGATTTAAATTTCTTGTTAAGACAAGCTCCCTGTTGAGATTCTCTGACTACACGAACCGCATTGAATAAAGCAATGATACATCTTTGAGAGTTAAATACATTGAGACGACAAACTATTTATGTGATTAAAGAAAACATATAAGCTGACATACGATAGCAAAAGTAACAGCAAATGCTGTCAATCACACAACACATCAGTCACTAGTCAATTCTATAGCATGAAAACTCCAACCTTACTACTAAATGAATGTAGTCTAATTTAACTCATGCGAGACTGGAAACTACCCAAATAGTGAGAAAAAAGAGAAGAATACAACACAGCAACGTAATTCAAGAACTTGAGCGGAAACACAAAATCTTTTCGAAAATGGACAAATATGGAATCCGCAATATGTTAAAGCCAGTACCTAAGTTATTACACAGTTACTAATTAGTAATAAAAGAGGTTTGCACCTCACTGAAGTATTCAACAGCCAATTCCTCGTCATGAACTAAGACAAACAGAGTTGGATGCTTTACTGTATCTATACAAAGCTGTCTTAAATCCTATTGATTATGCAAATATATTACAGCTAACATGCTTTGCATGCAAAGAGGTACATTACATCAATTCCACAATTTATAAGCAAATTGAAAGATCAGATACTTGGAGCTTCCACAATCAGGACGAACAAAGATGTTAATGAAGTCAAACAGCAAGTCAAGTAAATTGAGAGGTATCCAGTTTGTATGGCCCTGTTGCAGAAGCTCAAACAATGAAGTTCTAGTCCGTTGGTGTAATTATAAATGTAAAGAGGATAGGTACAAAAATCAGCCAAAGGCATATGAACTTCAATTCCAAAATAAAAAATTTATAAGCTTAATTAAGCTACTGGAAAAATGTATTGTTAATGTTGAGGTTCCAATAAATTTTGATGTTGAAGATACATACACATTCAGCTAGTCCATCATTCAGTTTCCCTTTCAGCTGAAGTCTAGGCTACACATTTATTCCTGCAAAACTGTTCTAAATTTGCGCATTGACCATAAATTACAGGAGAATGCAGATACCCAGAGAGAATTATGCTAATGATACAACAGTTTCAATCAACAGGGGTATTCTTTTTTCAAGTCCTTTCCAGTGGTTGCTAACGAATGGGATGCCTCTGGCCAAAATTAAGGCCCTGCAGCAGGTCAAACTAAGATTCCTGGATCTTTTCCTTATCACCTTGAGAGAGAAAAAGTTTGACCTCAACAGCTGTTAACTGGATCAAAAGGCCATAAAGAAATCTGTAGCAGAGTGACTGCACAAAACTTGGAAAGAACTGTTCCTTCTGATCCAGTTGGGACTGGTAAAAGCTTGACCTGAAAACAGCAACGTACACATGTCTTATTCATCAGCTGCATGTGTTACTTTCTCCAGCAGCAGCGGCCAATCTTCACCAAGTTGCCAGGGGTTCAGCTCCATGGCAACCCTAAAATCTTGCAATGATACCAGGTTACCAGGAGTATGTTCATGCGCGACTTCTGACGATCTACCACCATTAATCTGTAAATGATGACCTGGTCTGAGACCATTAACGAGCTTCATATAAGTCTGCTGCTTCTTGGTGTTGTTTGTTGTAGGTTCATGCCCTGACCTTGCTCCCACAAGTTGGAAACAAGATTTGATTAAACCCTTTAAGTAAGAATCCAAACCATTGTTCAACAGATTGGCACAATCCATGGCCACCCCATCAAGGCCCTGTTCTGCAGCAATATGCTCCATGCGTTCCCTCAGAGTTACACTGTCCAACAAACCACCAAAACTAGAAGAGCTAACACATCTACTACTTGCTGCTAAAGGTACTGATCTACGTGCTCCACCTACACTAACGGGGCAAAATGGAACCCCAAAGGGAGCTTGGAGTTGACTCCTAGCATGTAACTCTTTTCCATCATCTCTAGATTTGTCTTTTGGGTTCTGTAAAGATACTGAATTTTGCAGTGATCTCTTCATAACAGAAAATTTGGCAGTTTCTTGATTGAATCCCTGCCTTTCATCATCTGTTTGCTGCATTACTCCTTGATGATGATGCATCGCTCCCTTGACATTGGGTGGATTCAAATCACCATTTTCCTTGATAATTTCGAAATCACTCGATTCCATCGTAGTTGCTTGTTGGAAAGTAAAACTATTCTTCCCATTTGATCCAAGCACACTACGACGATCCCCAGCCCTACGGTCATGATATCCTGTCCTGGCCTTCCGAGGAGATAATGGCAACACGGTACCATTGGACAAACCCAGTTGACCTGAAGCCTGGTTTGAGGAAACATGCACCCCATTTTGGTCATAAGCATCATCTAAGGGCTGTTTACTGCCAACCGCTACACCAGGCTTCACAATACCACCTTCATTAATTGGTGGAGGAACTTTTGCACTACAGGCATTTCTCAGAATAGAGCGAATGAACTGATTATGCAACGGAATGTTTTCTCTCCCCAAAATCCTAAAACAAAGCTTATTGAACTCAGCCTTGCTTATCTTCAGGCTTAATAGCCTATTTAAGTAATGAAAGTACTGCTTTGAACCCTCTGGTCCAAGTTTCTTCACTAACTGAGCTTTCAATTCAGAAAGATTAATCCGGGAATGCTGGTGTGGCGGTTGCATCTCCGTCAATACATATATTCCAACAACAACAAGCCAAAAATTCAAGATTTCCACTGCTCAAATAAACAGAAGGCCAATAGTAAGAACCCAATTCACCACTAAATTAGGGTTTTGCCATAATTCCACAAACACATGATACAAACAAGATTAAATCCCAATCCCAGCATTGCCGAATCAAAACCCATCCCAAACCCTCTAACTTTTAACAGTTTAAGGATAGGAGGGGTTCAGTTCCAAATCAGAGATCCAAATTTTCAACTAACTCTCCCTCCAAAAATCCCAATCCTAAAAATAAAAAAAAATTAAAAATCCTACGTTCAAGAAGCCTCAAACCCAATATCCAAAATCAAAACTTTACTCCGCGAAACCCTTCATATCCATCAAAATACAAATATGTCCCTGAAATTCGAAGTAAACCCTTCGCTTTATTCCCAATTCAATAAACTCCAATCCCCAATAATTCGCCTAAAACAGACCCAAAATGCCACCTCTTGCTTAAACAGAAAACTTGAAGTTACCCACTTCAACTTCAAATTTATTCTGCAGGAAATTGGGTTCAAAAAAGATTTAGCTTACCCGGCGTAAAGAAATTGAAGTCCACAAACAAAGCGAAGTAAATTGGCTTACCTTATTGAGCTCCCTGAAACTGATTCAAAATTCAGATTCAGAAACAAGACATGCTTTTCCCACTCTTATTTTGTTCATTGAAACCCATATAGCTTCTTCTTCCATTGCTCTACAACATTGTTCCGCATTTGGATTTTCCTTTTGCTCTGTTTATTGCAAAAATTCACCCTTCTGAATCAGATATTCGAAGACCCAACTCTCTTCCTTTATTTCTCTGATCGATATATACTCGCCTTCTTCCTTCTCTCTGAATCGGGCTCTTTTTTTCGTTTTTCTTTTCTGTCTGATTAGAAAAAAAAAAGAGTAATGTTTTTTCTTCTTTTTCTGGTATTTTTTTTCTCAATTATAGAGAGATATAATTTTTTATCTATTAATTTCGTTAATTGAAATTAAAAAAATTCACTCTCCACGCGCTCACTCTCTCGTGATTCTACACGCGTTTGTTTATTGGGTATTTAATGAGGCGTGCGCGCTGTATCAATTATCAGGAGTGGGTGTAAATAAGTTTTAAAGGATATTTTTGCATTTTAATTATTTTTTTTGCCTAGTTTATTGAGTATTTTGAGTACAATTTTGAGGAAAATGTTGTTTTTTAAACTAATATTGAAAAATGATTTTGTTAGAACAAGTGTATATTGGAAAATTAATTATTTTTACATTAAACATTAAGGAAATTCTAGAAATATAATAGATTATTAAAATTGCATCTGTAATAATATTACTATAAAAAAAGATTACATATCTCGTTATCTTTTAAAAGATTATCAAAATGACATTCGTAACGATGTTACAATAAATTTTATGTTATTCATGATTATTTTATCAATTAAATTTAGGATAAAACTTAAATTATTCCTCAATTTTTGTAATGTTATTCATGTGTTCTCCTTAAAAGATCGCTTCAATGATAACCTTATTACAATGTTAAGCTACTTTTCAAAAATAATTTTGTTATAACAAGTGTATTGGAGGACAATTAATATTTTCACATTAAACTTTAAAAACATTCTAGAAATATATTAGATAATCAAAATTGCATATATATAGATATACTATAATTTTATTTGAATATCTCATTAACACATTGTCAATATTATCAAAATTGTGCTGGTAGCAATATACTATACAGAATTTATATTACTCATCTATATCCTCCATTAAAAACACTTAGAAAATTGCATCCATAGTGATACACTATAGTAATTTTTTAATTATTTTTTCGCATATCTTATTATTTCTAAACACATTAACAAAATTATCAAAATTACACTTGTAATGATATACTATACAAAATTTGAACAACTTGTAATAATTTTATCAAGTAAATTTAGGGAAAAATTTCAATTTTCCCTTAATTTCTTTATATTATTCATTTATCTTCTTCATTAAAAAGCGCTTCAAAAATAACTTCATCAAAATATTTAAATCAATTTTTAAAAATATTTTTGTTGCAACATATGTATTGGAGAATTAATATATTTATATTAAACTTTAAAAAAATTAGAAATATATTAAATTCGATAGACTATAATAGTATCTTAATTTTTAAATACATCAAAAAGATTAGCGAAATTGCTTCCAAATGATATACTATAAAAAAAATTTAAAATCTCATAATTTAAATACAGTAAAAAGATCATCAAAGTTGCATTCATAATGATTTACTATTAAACTAGACATTGGTGCCCGCATTAACGCGCGTTTAATATCTGTTATTTTTTAATTTTAATTTAAGTGTTATAGATAGACTTTAGAGAGTTAAT
>JAABOM020000096.1:18890198-18906282 GCA_011800125.2 Solanum clarkiae | reverse complement strand
TAGAACGAAACACTATTCATCGTCTTCCTTCTCCTTTCTTCTTCTAATTTCCATTACAGATTCGATTTGCCCAACAGAAGCATGATAGATAATGGGCAGCAAGAGAGATTCAAGTCACCAAAGTATGAAAGAATCCTGATGCAGTGTTCACTGAGATTAATTTAGCTACTGAAACTACGTGTCTATAAATATATTTTAGTGAAAAAGTATTTTTAACTGCAAAAACTACCACCTCCCACTACAATCTTTCTGATGGCGCAACCAAGAAAAACGGAGCAAATTCTGGTAAAGGTTTTAAATAGAAACATGAATTAATATCACCAACGATGATATTTTCTGAACTTCAAACATGTACATGAATTAGCCTGGCAAAACAGGAATAAGCAGAAGCAAGTATTAGGAAAAGAAAAAGCAACCATACTGCTGGGGTGCAACTAAGTTGGAGAGCTGCCCACACCTTCACCTCAGTGTTGGGATGAAATTTAAATCTGTAACTCTGGTATCTCATTTACAAAGTCAGCTATCTCCTACTCTGTGATGTAGACTAAGCAAAAATTTATGTCAGTTTGGACTTCTATTTTCTGTTTTATATTTTTGAAGCTCTTCCTGGGCATGTTCAAGCCTACATATCAAGGAAACAGATGTTTCAAGACCACTATTTACAATTTCCGAAATAGACATGCAAAGATCAATGTATAATCATAATACCTCGACAGTAAATCAGCAATTTCACGATGTAAATCCTTCTCCCTGTCGAGCTGCCTCCAACTACGGAGAAAGAGAGAAGGATGTCATATAGTATGTTGGATCCCCCACAAAATGAAGAAACGAGAGAAATTATAAAACAATAATTCCTGGTTATGGTTGAATTTGGAGGATGCCGCAACAAGATTAGTACAAATCCATACCAGTGATTTCTCTACTCCAGCTGAATTTGATGGAATACATCCTGCATCCATCGCAAGGTTAGCTAAACAGATGAAGTTGGATCTTTTATATGGATAAGATACACAAAAATTCAAGAGGCATTAATTGCCGCACCTGTGGAGTCAGTCACTTGTCTCATTGCAGTTAGAATACTCTCCTGTAAGAGTAAAAGCAGTTCTACTAAGTTTCTAAGCAGCACAGAAAATCTTAGCAAGTCATAATTTTAGATCCATTCTTACTCTTCCAATAATAGTTGCCTGTACTGCGTTTTGTAACACTGGAAATATGGACTGGGAAGAATGATTTGCTGGTGTAGGATCAGGTGGCAATGGTTGAGTAGCAGTCAGATTTTCTGGAGTCGCCTGCATAATTTATAAATTCTTTTGATAAATACAATAAAAAATGGAAAAAAAACAAAGTGAATATAAGATCGGTGTTTACTAGACTTTAAGAATTAGCAACTTGGTTTATGTTTATGGCCCTTTATCTATCTGTTTCTGATTCATCATACACAACCAAACAATTTGCAAACTCTACCACTGCATTAATAACTCGATCCCAAAGCTCAAATTCCAAAATATTAAACAATTTGATGCAATGAAATTAATTAAACAGCCTTGAAGAATGAATTAAATGTTATAATATCAGAAGAAATTCGTGAAGAGACATACTTGTCACTGATGAGAATGACATTCACTACTCCAGAGCTCAGAGATATGCTTGAAACTTAATCTAGCAACGCAATCCTTATCAATGATGCGAACAACATTAGCCACTACAAAACTAAAGATCCTTGAATACTTCAACATCCACTAAAGCAAATATACCAAATGAGATGACTTTTATCATATCTGTTAACCAGCTAAAAACTATTTCTTAGAGAGAAAACAAAAGACAGCAAGGGAGGGGGTCCAGGGGGAGGGAATGCTGTCCTCCATGCTGTTGCACTTTTGGAAATGATTACCTGCAGAAAGATGTGAAAAACGATTCCCCAGTTCAAGGGAGATTCAACATTATTATTAAAAATAAAAGTTAAGTGCTATACATTCACCTTTTTCAAGTCAACATTCTCAGAGGTAATTTTAAATCTTCCTCTCTGCTGAACAACTTGATACTTTGTCTTCTCCTCAAAATCTTCACTGCTACCGGCTAAATACAGTCTTTATTTAGCACACAAATATTAAACCAATAAAAGCCAGAATGTACTCAGATCAAAGTGTGCTTATAAGATCAATAATACATGCTGTATCATTATAACTTGCCTGAAGTTCTTGAATGCTTACTAAATACTTCAGCTGGCGAATCATCTGCTGTTTGAGGAAAAGCCACATTGCAACTAGTTACGTTTTGTGATGAACTTTTATCACTAAATACAGAAAAGAAGAGACAATTTTAGAAACACTGCAGCAAAAAAGTGGTACCACAGAAAATGGATGCTAATCAAACTAAAGAAATAAGCACATAGGAAATGACTTCAAGTAAAGAGAATTAAGAAATCAATGTACTCAATCTGTATAGTAACAAGAATTTCACAGTTCACAAAAGCATATCAAAATAAATTGATTAAAGAAAATTATAAATAAATAGTCCCAGGCATTTCACTCTTTTACCTACTTAATTGCCTGAAATTGGTAATTCAGCAAAGAAACTAGCTTTAATCCAATGAAATCACTCTGGAAAGTAGTCCGAGTTTCAGTCAAACAAGGGAAGACAATTTCAACTGAAAATTCTGATCTTTTAAATGTTAGGTAATGGCCTCCAATTTGCTACCTAATCATTACATAGGTAGATCAATAATTGGTATAAGCTTCTTTGTCATTGTTCAAAATATCCAAAGGCTTGATGATGTTAGAGCCTTTGTGATGCTCGAGGCTCACAAGCATTACAAGGAGTTGATGGTAAGACATTGTCGCAACTCGCAAGAGGGATATGAAATGTGATACGAAATCCACAAGTCAGCCAGACACTGCAGACTTTCCTAATGTTGGAGAAAGCAATTTTGGAACCATATTTTATTTCCTTGTCTAACAGGGAATGGATATCCAATAGTCAATTGTATCCTCTATTACCAAATTGAGGCAGAGTACAATATCCTTGCCAATTCAAATGTATTACAATGAGAGCAGAATCCCAGTCAAAGTATTCACTTTTAGAGAAACAAGGAGCTGATGCTTAATAAGTCAAGAAATATAAAATGCTGAAGATAATAGATGCTACAACATAAAGTTTAAAATTCACATGGAAAATGTTTAGCATCCTCAGACAGGAGATAGACCACCACAGCGAAATAGTCAAGGGAGTTTTGACATCATTAATATCATACCTTTGACAAGAATTTATGGGAATTCCCTCAAATGTTCCTGCATGAGTCCCTTGTTCACCTTTTTCCGCAATATTCATCTCCTCATGGCCCGGAGAAGAATTTTGTAAAATTTGAGCTTCATGGAATGAACTGACAATGCTATTCATCATCAAACTTCTCACTTTTAGATCTGAAAAGTAGAAATAGGTATAGTTCAGCATCTTAGCAAAGGTAATTTGGTAGGTCCTTTGCATTAGGAAACATGACATAAGAGCAGCTGGTTAAAGTGTCAACATAAGATTGTTTACCTACTATAATCCATGGTGCGGTTGGAAGGGGAAGGAGGAGCAGATGGATTGTTACAATCCTCTTGAGATATGTATTATTAGGAGGAGAGACCCAAAATTGCTCCATATCATATAAAACCAAAGGGAACATCGACATATGAATCCTGTAGCATCTGAACTTTGACTGCCAAAGGAGATTTGATGCTGAAGCTTTGGAAGTTTTTGCAAAGATAACTGATATTGAAGCCGGTTTCCTTGGTTGTCAAGCCCTGAGAGCGCATCTGAACTCCCACCATGGTAACTTCACCAATATTTTCCTCATCTGGAATCTAAAAGTAAAAAGAGGAAAAAGGATATTGGTTGCAAAATTGCATTCATATCCCTTGCTTTTAGGGAACAAAAATCCACAAAGGATAATCCATATGTGAAATCATCTCGCAGCAAGTTGCTAAGTAAATCCTTAATCTTAAGAAAACCAACAACTTTGTGCTTGAGAAAACCTGAGTGCCATTATGTTCTCTTAGCATCACATGCATTTCACATTGAAAATCAAAGGCTACATGTATGAAAATATTATTGGTATAAATGCAGTAAAATATAGATTCAAATACCAAGGAAGCCTGTGCTTTCAAATCATCAACATCAAAGCTCCAGCAGCTAATCCCACGTTTATATTCATTCTGCACTTGATGTTGAAGCAGAGTAAGGTTCAAATTGAAATGTTAAAAGGAACTTTCAAAACAAGTTCAGGGAACAATACAGTTTTAAGTTTGTTCCTTTGTTTTGCTTTTAAGCATTATTCTTCATATTTCTTGTACCAGACAAAGTTAAATTCTTTTCTATTTGAGTCTCGGCTAGAAGTTGTATTCTCAGAAGTACAAATATATCTCTGGCTTGAATGATCAAATAGTAACTTCCAAAAGGCTTTTAAGTGGCAATCCTGAAATTCTCATGAAGGTTTTTTCTGGGTAAACATAAGTGCCGTATTGTTTCAATTCCTACAAGTACATCTATTGGAACTGTGTGGAAAATGATGTTATATTAGGTATAAAGCATAGGGAAATAATATGTATGCCAAACAAAATAAAATCCCTCAATATCTTTTCCCAGGAAACTCCAGTATCCTGTTTTAAGTCTAAGCCACTAAAAAGAAGTATTACTATTAGCAAATACATCTGCTATACCAAATCTAAACAGCAGAAATGATATACAGGAAAAATTAATTAATCTGCATTAACCCAGTGAGTTGTATGAGCTACCACTTGTACTTCTCGTTTTTCTCCTTTTCTGTTACTGTTACATATTTGCAAGAATTAAGAACTTCAACTGGAAAAGGAGACATCTAATTGGCAAATGCAAGCCAAGCATATACATACGCTCACACACACACACGTATGTGGGTGTGTATTAGAACAAGCAGGATACTGAATACATATATAGAAACAATGTGTATACCAACCACATATTATTACTCGTGCACGTCTAAGAATCCTGATGACTATAGAATCACAAATGCCACTTTGAATATAATACATCATATTATACATATATCAAACCATCAGAGTCTTCAACAAGTGATGTGGCTATGGTTATGGTGCCCAACCTGTGACATTTCTTCTTTCTGCCATCTGGTATCTCCTTTTGTGCTAGCATTTCTTCTTCTTTTCTCTACATTTAAGAAAAAGTTTTTGTTTCCATAGAAATATTAGGGCTATGCTGTCATCTAGATGGAACATATATGTCCTCAAAAAGAAGGGAATATGAATCTTATTGTGGAATGGCAACAAACCTTCAATTCTTTCATGATCACGAAGAGGTGGCCATCCTTCCAACAATAATCTTGCTACATAATCATTGGACCTAGCTTTTTTAAAGAAAGAATGCTTCAACAACTTTTTGGCTGAAGGCCTTTTTGAAGGATCTTTTACCAAGCACATAGCAATCATTTGCCTAAAGGACTGAGAAGAAAAAAAGAATTGCACAGATGTTAACAACATTATTGAAGGATAAACATAAATAGTTTGCAAAATACCTTCAAGAACTTCCTGTCCCTCTCAGAATCAAGGGGTGGAGGTTCATTTTTCAATGTCATTAGCAACACCTGAAAAGTGAAAAATATGCAACGCATTCGTGGTCAGAAAGGTCCACAAGGAAAGGATGTGTAGGATGTGACTGTCAATACCTTCATCGGAGGGTATTTTGAGAAAGGAGCATGTCCATGGGCAAGCTCTAAAGCAGTTATTCCAAAAGACCAAATATCAGCTCTGTGGGAACCATTGCAAAATATGTATATTTTTAAAACAAAATACTCCCAATATATCTAGTAAAAATATAGGAAAATGAGAATATTCGAATACTCAGAAATGATACTTGAAATCATAACCACACACTTGCTCCATGACCTCCATGCCATCCTGTAAAAGAAATCTAAAATTTTGGAGAAACAATAACTTGTACTTTGAATCTGGACTAATCAGTATTTTAATGTTTAAATTTCTGAATGTGCAGAATGTATACGCATCTATTGCAACATATCCTCATTGTTATGTATAAATAAACCAATGGTCAATGCTTATCAACTATTATGTGCATTACATAAGCTGAATAGAGAAAAAGACAGAAGCCATCTCTGAATTCATACCAACAAGGAGTTCCAGCAAACGTATTCCATATATGCTGCCTATCACCTGAATCAAACATGTAGGCCGATACACCAAAATCTCCCAACTTTATTCCACCGCGTGAATCAATGAGAATATTTCCAGCCTACAATAACCATACAAGTATGGTGACCTCAAGTTCCAAATGTTCCAGAAAAGTTATCGTCCTGAACAACTTGGTGATGTTCAACTGTCCATGTGGTTGTTAAATTACAACTGGGGGTACAGGATTTGTACTTTGTTATATTTTCTTGAGATGTAAAACACAAAAAGTATACTAAATATCCTTCTTTGATTCCATGTCCGAACTCCAAAGAGATCCTCAAATGAAATTAATTAACAAGTTGCAATAGAAGTCCAATAGACACCCTATGTAATGCAGCAGAAGAAATCTAACACTGTAACCTTGTGCTTGAAGATGTAATCTCGTCAAATTCTTAAAGAATGGAAATGGCTGATGAAAAGAAACTAGTGACGGATCTATTAACAGATGGACTTACTTTTACATCCCGATGAACGTAGCCATGATCATGAAGGTATTCCAAACCCTTTAGCGCTTCATGTAGAATTGTTGCAATGATGACCTCACCAAAACCATCTGGATAAGCAGACTTCAGTATATGGAGACAGGAACCTTGGGCCATGTAAGGCATGACAACCCATAGATTGTAATCACAGACAAAAGGAGCAGTATGATTTAAGAATATTGGGATGGTCAACGAGGACCGTTATTTGTGCTTCCCGTGACACAGCTCTGGATATAAATGTGAAAATCAATTTAACCAATTCGTTTTGTCATATAATCAAATTATCAGCAACCATAATACAAACAACTGATAATATCTAGAAATCTATTTCATAAGACTATTCATCCAAAGATAAAGAAAATGCATCACATTCAATCCTCAGCTCAAGCTTCGTTCATATGGAATAGCAAAGATCAAGGAGCTCTTGTCCAAGGTGATAATTTCAAAACAGAGTTTTTTAACAGCACAACTTATTCTTCTAATCATGCTCTTAGATTATCATTGATCTCCATACTAACTAACGCAGACCTCTTTCTTAGCTGCTTCTACTAGGTAAGATAAGTCATAAGCCCTGCCTCATATATCCTTCTTTTGAAAAGGAAAATCACTATTTTGTAATAATTAAATGGAAAAGCTTATATGCCTCCAAACCATTGTTATAATAAGATCATTATGAGTAGTTATTTCAGTACTGGATACACAAATTGCCAAAGCTCAGTAAAACTTCAGAACTCAACAAATTACTGATAGACACTTTGAATGTGCAAGTATTTTGGAGATTCAACACGCACAAAAAAAAAATGTATACGAAAAAGTAACAAGCATGCAATGCATAAGTAGACAAAAAATATGTGAAATTTTGTACCAGATCACATTTATCACGCTCGAAATCTAGGATTTTGATAGCAACGATCTCATTGAGAGGAATACAAAGAGCGCGATGAACCAAAGCGCTAACTCCTTTCCCTATTTCCTCAAAGACAGTATAGTGTTCGGATCCAATCGGATATTGTGTTCGCTTTTCGCTTGGTTTCTTCGGTAAATTAGCCGCCTTCTCCATTATTCAAAAACTCTCCTATTGAACGTCAAAAACACAAAAATTGCAGCCTGCATGAAATACAAAAATCCAGATTCTATGTAGACAGAGCGCTTCAAATCAAATGCAGAGAAATTGAGCTTTCAAGCACTGCAAGTAATCAAAATCGACATATGATGAGTAGACTCCATTTTGTATTAACCTCACAGCAAGGTTAGGCGAGTGAAACCACTGCGCCCCGATTTTGTTTACGATTTAGTGCCGTATACGTGTTGAGTTGTGTGTATCCCATCTCAATATTTTTTTTCTTTTTTCTGTTAAAAAAATATCATGTAAATATAATTAAAAATTGTGTTCTACGGGTTAAGAAAAATTGTATGGACAAGCAAATATATACTACATTATTGGCTAACATAATTATAATTTGAATTAGTTACAGCTCATAGGAAATATCTAGCTGTAATTATAGTTTGAGTTTTATATAATTCGCGCGATTTGTACAAAAATTATGCGCGAATCAAATTATATAGCAAAATATAAAAACATTATGAACTGTATAGCGAATTATACAAACACTATGTGTAAAAAATTGTATAGCGAAAAATATAAACGCTATATAAAGATTATGAATTGTATAGCAAAATATACAAGCGTGTACAAATGCTGCTATAACTATAGTTATGAAATATAATTACCCAGACTATATATGTGAAACATAATCAGGCTTTATGTATTTGCCATTATGAAATTTACTCAAAATGCTAAAAATACAAGTGTAGGTACAAAAAATTATTATTGATGATTTTTATATAGGCAACTCAATAAATTCAGAAATATTATCGATAAATTCACCCACTACATATCAATTTCTAACACTTTGTTTGGGTTGTTATGTATTATTTCATAATATATCATATATCATATAATTATATTGTATTATATTATTTTAATAAAATATAATATTTGGATAGATGTTATTTTTCATTGTTACATAATGTCACATATTCATGATTTGAATGACAAAGATACTAAAAGGTAAGGTAGGAGTAGAGTTATTATGAAAATACTCACTCCGTCCAACTTTACTTGGCTCATGTTGACTTAGCGCAGGGATTAAGAAGTAGTAAATGATAGGGGTAATTTTATCATCCTTTGAAAATAATAAATAATGTCGAAAAATAAAATAGAGAAATGACTATAATTAATGATAAGGGCAAATTAGGAACTAAGTGTAAAATTATCCTTTGATTTAATAAAGTGGAAAACTATTGTTGGACATCCCAAAATAGTATAAGATGGACAGAGAGAGTATAAGGTAAATGATAAAATATAGTTATTAAATACTCCCATCGTCCCATTTTAGTTGTCATGCTGCATTTTTCGGAAGTTAATTTGACTAATCTTTTAAGTTAAATTAGATTAAATTAATTTGATATTTCAAAATAAAAATTTAAATATTAAAAAATTATTAAAAAAATATTATTGATTGCAATTTTTTCCATATTAATATGATGAATTAATATATCTTACAATGTTAGTCAACTATGATTTTACTATATTATCCGATTAATTATTTTAAGTTATCTACATAATGAAATTGGAATAAAATAAATTTCTCTTTAAACTGATCAAATAAAACTAACTATTTTAATATCTCCTAGTGATTATATTTGTGTGAAAAAGAAAGTACTTTTAAACAATAACAACGTACCCAGTGGAATCCCACAAGTGGGCCTGGAGAGGATAGAATGTTCACGGACCTTATCACTACCTCATTAAAGTAGAGAGATTGTTTCCTGGGAACCTTCATCTCAAAAAACTCATAAGCAGAATAAACTAGATATGGAAAAAGGAAAAGGAAAAGAAAAGGAAACAGAAAGAGCGACTAATAACTAGAAGCACATGATAGTATGTAAATAAAGTAAAATTAACATATATAAGATGGATAATGACAATACATGATATGATATAAAGACACGACTAATCCTCTTACCCTACTATATACCCCACGGCCAGACATTAACCTAACCCTACTAACACATTAGCCTATTATTCTAATTTGCGACCTCCACTCCTTTCTATCTAAGATCATGTCCTCAACCGATGAGATCAAGTTTCACCAAATCTTGTCTGGTCACTTCCCCATAATACTTATTCAGTCTACGTACCTCTACTTCTCCGTATAACTCCTAAATACAACCTCTTGCATTTCCTAACAAGAGCATTGGTATTTCTTCTCTGCACGTGTCCAAACCATCGTAGTCTCGCTTCTTTCATCTTGTTAGCCGCAGAAGCCACCTCTAGCTCTCCCGAACGGTCTCATTCCTAATTTCATCACTTCTGGTATGTCCACACATCCATTTCAACATCCCCATCTCTGTGATTTGCATCTTCTGAACATGTGAGTTTTTGATTGGCCAACACTCCACCCTATACGGCAAAGACGGTCTAACCACCATCTTGTAAAAGGCAAGCCTTCATTTCGTCCATGTTAACCACTGCTCTAGATGATGGACCCAAGATATTTAAAGTTTTATCTCTTGGGAATAGGTTGAGTGACAAACCTTATATCAATGTCTGCTTCATCCCTCGCAACACTAAATTTGCACTCCAAGTATTGGTTTTTGTTCCTGCTCAAACATTGCGCACTGGTTTAAGTAACGATGAAACATTATATCGTATCGTTTAATTCCATCGTTAAGTAACGGTGAAAAGACCCATTTTATGTAACGGTCGATTTGATGTAGTCGCGTTGTTACTTTAATATCTTCTTTTCATTTTTTACTTTATTTATTTAATAATTCTACTTTATCATTTACCTTATGTTTTCATGAAATCTACCACATACCCTTCAATTTCGTATAAGTTCATTATTCAAATTATGAATGTATGACATTATGTAACGACAAAGAACAATATAATCTATCCAAACATTATAGTCATTGAAACAATAAAATAGAATACAATACAATACAATACAATACAATACATTATAAAACAATACATAACAACCATCCAAACAAAGAAAAATGAGATGGAATCAAAATTAAGGAACAGAAAAAGAAAAAAAAAAGACTAGCTTATTTGGGAATAGTAATTGAAAACGTAAAAATCTTAAAAAGCAATTACTCTACAAAATTGATGATAAGCTAGCCTAATTACGAAAAAAAATAAAACTGTACATCCTTAATTTTGGCTTCTATTCAAATTCCAACCAAGTTAGTGGTTAGCTTATTAGGTCGCTTAAGCAAGTGTCGGAGGTTTGATCCCCGCTTTGTGCATGCAACAACCAATTTGCCAGCAGCAAACCCTTAAATGGAACTCAGATCTCTGGATTAGTCCTTGACCTGTCGGACTGGGATACCTCGGGAAACACACACAAAAAAATAAAAGGTCAAATTTCGAGAGATTGCAGGTAGTCTTTGAACGAACCATTTGGCGGAGGCACACTAAGTATATCCCATAGATCAAGAATATCTTCTTCGGGTTTGGGCCCAATCAAATAATTTATCAAGTGCATTCGCTCTCTGGTTCTCCCTTGATTCTTATACCTTCCATTCTCGTAGATTCTGCAGACTACGAGATCCTCATACTGCAAGCAACACAAAGTGAAAATAATGTTAATAGTATTTTTTTTTCTAAGTAATCTCTATGTTCCAATTTATGTAGCAGAATCAATGCTGGTAAATATAGAAAGTGACGAGGAATATAAAAAGGAAAGTAAGACAAACAAATCAAATCAGGAGATACGTACATGTTCATCTTCAGGTTGGGCAGATGATGATGAGGCAGACACCAGGTATTTAGCAATTAAAAACTCATGCATAATCCAATTTGTCTTGATATCTTCTTTGTTGCCTGAGTTTTTGACATAATAAACAAGTGTATTCTTTTTACCCAAGTAAGAGCCATTTTCAGCACATACTCTAGTTAACGTGCTTGATGATTTCCAATATCCTTTTCCGTCTCTTGTAACCCGATCAGTTCTTGATCCCTTTTCCCATTTTCGGGCTCTCTCCGTGAAGAAATACGTGAACTGCTCTTCCGTTTCAATTCCTGCAGTAGTTACTACTTCATTAAATACAACAACAAACTTATTTATGACTACTTATACAACTTTTGGTACGTCAATGTTTATGATCATTCAATAACGTCGACTCAACTCATATTTATGTTTAAAAATTCACTTAATATGTAGAAATAACTTATCAGATCAGAATGAACTTATAAGTAAACTATTTTTTAAACTTCGTCTATCGACATATGGTTACTGATATATTGTTGTACTAAAGTCTAGACAATATGATACCTGGAATATGATAAGGGTTACGTTCGTAGACGTCGAATGGACGAATTATTCCGGGTGGGATAAATTGTCCGGTTAGATAACGAAGAAGATAATCTTGTAGTATTTCTTGATTCGTCGGACAAAACCTGACACCTGGTGGGATTTGCTTCTTCCATTCTTCACCGGACATTGTATATGTCTTTCTTTTTGCTCTCTCCGATAAATATGCCCTATTGGTAATTTCTAACGTATGATTATTTTATTTAATTTTTATTTAGCTTTTCTGTTTCTTTGATAATCTATTAGTTGGTTCTCTTTTTATAGATTAGCTGGGTACACTTTAAGATGTGTTTTACTAGATTTAGAATTCCTACTTCATATATTTGAATTCAAAATTTGTCCTCGTTTTAGATGGTTTAGATAAAAAAAATACTTTTTCACTATCCAAACATGATAAGGGTTACTATTACTAACTCTGTCTCAATTATTTTATTAAAAATAAAAAAATAAATTTGATGTGAAATTGTTTCTAATCATAAATAGATGACATATTTTTATGTAAAACAAAGAAGTAAAACGGCAGGAATATATTCCGAACTTTATGTAATATTGATAGTTTAATTAATAAATATTTTTATGAGGCACTAGCAAGCAAGTCGTTGTAGTATAGTGGTAAGTATTCCCGCCTGTCACGCGGGTGACCCGGGTTCGATCCCCGGCAACGGCGTCTTCTTTTTTTTTTTTCCCTCTGGTTTTATATTTTCAACATTTATTCTGCGTCCATCATATCTGTGTAGATTTGGATAAGTTGACTATTACGTCTAAACTAATGCTTTAACAGAGATTTTTGAGGAAAAATTAACATAGTAAAAGGAAAACTTTGAAAGGGTATAGAAATCCCTGTTTGATTTCATCACTTGAACCACAGATATCTTATTCAGTGATTGAAAGGCAGGGATGATGCTTCAACACAGAGATCAACAAATTTCCAGTTGTGAGTTTTAAATCCTCCTACGACCAAATACAAACATATCATCATGTTCATTAATTGGGATGCTCAGAACTCCCTTTCTGGAAAGAGAACTGGAGCCACTTGAGACCAGATAAACAAAGCAGCAGTCCGCCAACCGGTCACAAGTCTGACCCAAACAGATGGCCGTCCTACATCAACCAATTTTCCGCTCTCTCCCATAGAGGTAGACCAACCTGTAAGAAACATCGCCGAATACATACTAGCAAGACAGAAGATAATATGGAAGAAAATAGGAGTACGTCACTGTCTTAGCTTTCTCCTTTTCTTCCTCCTCATCAACCTTGTCCAACGGTAGCAAAGGTTTCCCAGCACCTTCAACCGAAAAAAAACACCTTTTTAAAATATTTGTGGTAATAATGGCATCATTTGTTTCTATCAGATGAGGTGTAACAGAAGGAAGATAAGATGCAGCTTAACAGTGGATAGAGTACTGGAGATCAAGCAGCAATATGAGTCAACAGACGACTGTGCAGTTCTCGCCTAATCTAGTGCAAGGTAGAGCTTCTATGCCTATGCAATTAAATTATACACCTATTATTTACTTTAGATTGAGTTATTACTAAACTAGTAGAATAGAGCCTAGTTAAATCACTTACTAGGAGCAGGATAACAGAACAAAGTCGAGATCAAGAGACGAACAACCAGAAATAAGAATCGCACCAGAATGGACATACCTAGGTTAACTAACTAAAAACACTAAATGGTTCACCTAGAGTGTCTTTCTATTGAATGACAGCTGATGTGTTGTGATCCACACAAATGTTAATAACTCCATAAGGTCTTGCAAACAAATTTACGGAACAAAAGGCATAATTCTAACAAGTGTGAACAAAAGAACCATAAAGATTTACACAGTATGGCCCTCCAGAAATACGGAACTAACCTGCACGGGGTGAGCTCGGAGGGGAAAGTAGAGTTGTAGAAGATCTAGCACGAACAGCAGAGTAGACAACAGAGAGTACTGTTGTAAGCAGTCCAATTGTAAGTGTACCACTGGAAACAGCTTTGGAATGATGTAGACTGTTGCATTCGTAATCCCTAGGCTCACTGGCAAGTGCACTGTAGCAGAGGTATGTACAGTACAAGGATAAAACTGACGCTGGAAAGATGCTTCCATTTACCTGCATATGTAGAAAAATTTTATGTGAGAAGAATTTCACCAGCCTATGATTTTTCTTAATAGTTCTACATATATGTGCACTGAGAACGATTAGATGGCGATGAACAAGAAGACCTAGTGAAAATCTCCTCAAATACAAATACGAAATAGAAGCATTGAGCAGCAAGATTTGAGTGAGAAAGATACCGTGAACCTTAGTAGATCATTGAGCAGCAAGCTAAAACTCCCAACTAAATGGGTTGTCACCATGTATCAACAATATGACAGTCCAAGGGCTGCCACACACTGATTATTTTGCCACCAAAGTACTTGTAAAGAATCGAGAAATTAGCAAATAGCATTGTCAATGTTTTCAAGCTTGGGCTAAAACCTGGTCAGGTGGCTCCACAAGTAGTTCAACTTTGTGTATTGAACGAAATGAAAACCGCAAATAAAAGTCATCCAGAAGTTCTTTACTAATTATCAGAACACATGGAT
The DNA here is from genome assembly GCA_011800125.2 of Solanum clarkiae. Lineage (NCBI taxonomy): Eukaryota > Viridiplantae > Streptophyta > Magnoliopsida > Solanales > Solanaceae > Solanum > Solanum clarkiae. Next base: position 18,891,625 of record JAABOM020000096.1, on the reverse strand, counting down.
TTTTATGGTAAGACTGATTATCAGCCATGAAAAATTCTATTTTTCAACTCTTTATAAAGGAGGCTTCCAAGCAGTACCCCTTCAGCACTGATTTTTGTATGATTTCAAAGTGACACTTATGGGAAAAGTATTTTCAGGGAGCTGCCAAGGATATAGAATACAGCTATCCCTAATCCCTGGAATAGGAATAATCTGAAGAGGCTCTCACTAAGTTGTTTCTTCCTTCTTCAACCCTCTCAAGGAATCGTATATCATTTTTCTTCTTGCTCCAATAGTCAGCAGACCTTGACTTGCAAACAAGATGGTTTAGTTTCTTCCCTTTTTTTCATGTATCAATATGTTTCCTTGATAACATTGTCTCAAGGCGGTTATTTGTCAAAAGTGCTTTAAATGTTCTAAGAATATTCCCCACAAAGGAAAGACGAATTTACAATCTTAAATGACTCAAATATTTTTCTTCTACAACATTCTTCGTTCCTATTTCATATCCCTTGCACCTACTAATATGTGAATACTGCCATTATTCTTTGCTAGTAGAGATATCCACAAAAACCATCTGAATTGTCCAATTCCTCCACTTCTATCTTGGATAATCTGTCAACAACTTTTGTCCAGCAATTCCAAAATATAGTTAGGAAAATTTATTCTTTGGAAGGTAGTTTCCTTGAAAAACATTAATGTCTTCATGCTGATTTCTTCTTGTGCTTGCACATAAAAGAATTGCAGGAAAGATTATGATAAATTAGGTTGAAAATGGGTTACATTCTAACTTTGTTTCAAGTTTCAGAAGTCTTTTTAATTTGTTTTTAAAATTTTAGAAGTTTTTCATTTCACTAAAAACATAGAGGAGGTGGGAAACTATTGTCTATTCTAATTAACTTAAGAGGCATTTTCTCATTGTTCAAAGAGCGCCAAGAAGATTTTCATAACAAGAACCTTTGATGAAGAAAATTCAAACATGAAGACAGAGAAAAGTAATTAGCTTTCACTGGACTGATGACACAGAACTTGCAGACCCACTACTCTAGTCAGGACATGATCCTACAATTCGCAGAAGTAGGCATATTATGAAGACAGTATATCAGGCCACATAATTAACAAGCAACCATAAAGGTAAGAATGATCCAGAACTCAGAAAAAAAAGAGGTGTACAGTAGCAAACTAACCGATGGATGCAGCGTAACAACAGCAAAAATGAAGATGAATATAAGAATCATCACAATAAAGGCAGTGTTAAGTTCACAGTCATGTCCAGATGGAGTGAAAAAGTGGAAAAGAAGTCCATTGAAGGCAAAGGTAGCCACGTAACATATAATTGAAATGACGAGCAGTGCGATGTACCAGCAAAATTTGAAGAAATCCAGCCATGCCTACAATTGTTGACTGCCAACAATTGTTGCCAAATTCAAAGTCAAGAAATGCTGCTT
>JAABOM020000096.1:18868418-18880405 GCA_011800125.2 Solanum clarkiae | reverse complement strand
CGGTAAGGTCTGCGTACAATATACCCTCCCCAGACCCCACTTGTGAGATTATACTGGGTATGTTGTTGTTGTTGTTGCATGTGTTGCATTTAAAAAAAAAAAAAAGAAAGACAAATTCAATGTATCACATATGTAAATAATTTTAAATAAATTATATATGAAATAACTCAAAATATCTTGGGAATTTTATATCTAAAATTTAGGAAAAAAAGGCGGATGACTCGACAATAATCTAATTGTAACGAGGTGGACGACTCAATAATTATTCAACTGTAACGAAGTGGACGACTTGATAATTATCCAATTATAACGAGTCGTCCACCTCGTTAAAAAAAAGAATCTCTTACTTACTTTAATGTAATATTTATTTTAATTTTTATTTAAATTTTATTATATTATTTAACAATTCATTGTAGTGTAACGTCAAAAAAACTCATTTATGTAATGACCTCTTGTAATTTGTATGATCATATAGCCCTATTTTTTTTTTTTTGTTTTATGTTTGCTTATTATCTATTAACCTCATTTTATTTTATTTTTTTAAAACTATTTTTGATAAAAATACTACCATATCTTATTTTTATAATAGATTTATCCTACGAGATTATATAAAAAAAAACTTTTTTACTATATTTCATTTAAAAAAAAAATATCATCTTACTATAATTAAAAACTTTTTAACTTTAAAATTTCTTTTTAATCTTTAATGATATAAATCCCAACTATATAAATATCTAAAAGTTATCTTATATCACAAACTTTTAAAATATATTTTTTAAACGTCCTGTTAAATTAAATATTGTCAAATTCAAATCAAATAAAATATAAAGGAGAAAAAGTTGGTGAAGATATAATGCAGGAAAAGAAAAATAGATTAAATACGTTTGGGGACCTTTTTTAAAGTCCGATGAGCTTTGCGTTGTAGTCAACACACCGATTTTCCCGGCGTTTTTTCTTGGTCATCGTGGATCACGCTTACTTGACTTCAACTGTCACCAGTCTCCATTACCCAATTCAGTTCATCATGTTTCTCGAATTCCGAATGTTCCTTTAATTTGATCACCATATAGAGTCATACAGTGCTGCGCAGAGACTAAATTTTCAGATCTGAATCTCGTCTGTTGTAATCGGAAACACTTCAATAATGGGCCAAGACGGTGAACCTTCATTCGAAGGCCAACTTCACAGAGACAAGAAGCCGAAAGGTAGAATATTAGGTCTGATTTTGCGGCAGTTTTATTGGTTAAGAAAGCTAAACGAGGAGTTACACTGGAGCTTCGTGTTGTCTGTGGTTCTTTTGTATGGAATCAATCAGGGTATGAGTTTGGGGCTGAGTCGAATTAGTACGCAGTATTATATGAAAGATGAGCAGAAGTTACAACCATCTGAAGCTCAAGTTTATGTTGGAATTATTCAATTGCCTTGGGTTGTCAAGCCTCTTTGGGGACTTTTAACTGATACTCTTCCTATTTTAGGATATAGGAGGGGGCCATACTTCATTCTTGGTGGTAAGTAGATAATTTGCTAATGAAATCTCTTTTGACTTTTTAGCTGAAATATAAGTCTGTTTGTGCTTTATGCAACAGTCTGCCTTGTTGATTACGCCAGCTGGCACTGTCACTGTCACTTGGAAGAGATGTAATTTGTCAGATGTTTCTTGAGAAGTTGAAATTAGTCTTCACTTTGACTATGCTATCATTTCTTATTGTGATTCCCCTATCATTCTTTTTGCCGGCGGGTGGGGTGGGGTGGGGTGGGGTGGGTGCTCAATACTATTTCTTGTTTCTGTATTTCAAAACATTTCTGATTTTATCCTTCATAGAGTAATGACAGTATGGCAACACTGAATATGTTTCTCTATTGATTGTTTGTGAAACCATCTACTTAGGATCAATCGCGATGACCAGCTGAAATTCCTAGCACGTTAGGGGTTTCTTGTGGCTGTAAAGCTATATTTGATGAATCATTTATATCTGCATTACAAGTATGACTTGATTAGACCTTTGTTTTCATTTGTTAAATTTCCTGTATCTGTGATGCTCCAAGGAGCTCCAATCTTGTCCCAAGCTGCCATCATTTTGGTGATATGAATTTTTCATACTAGCTGAACAAGAGTCCCTCTCTGGAATCCATGTAAATGATGATGCTTCATTACCTCATTAATATGATGTCACTGGGAGATGGAAGAATATTTATGTGTTTTCCCAACAGTGACACTTCTCATAACCTTCTTATTGTGTCTCTCTCACCAATAAGAGACGTAGAGTGAGAGGGAGGCACCAAAGTTCTGCATCTTGTTAAAGCAGTTTAGAAGGAAGGGTAGGAAGATATCTGGATATCAGTGTTTTCTCGTCCAGCTTGAGGAGGCCTTTAAGAAATTCTATGCTAAAGAATTTCATCTCTCATTGAGGTCAGACCGACTCTAGTTTTATGGAGCTTAATTATGGCATTTGTAAACTTCAAAAAATAAGAATATTTGTCCAATTCATATGCTCTTTGGGGTGATTAGAAGAGTTTAAATTACAATATGAAGGTCTTCCAACTCAATGAAGAGTACAGGCGAAGACTTTATCTGCAATTAGATGGAAAAAAGGAATAAGCAACAGATGTGACAGTGAGAAAAGCATAGCAGAGGAAAGAAGATAAAGTGAATATGTACCTTGGTTTGATTCCTGGGTCCGGATTGAGTTTACTATCACTTGCGGACCTAAAATGCAATCCAGTGGGCATAGCTTCTTGACATCATACATTAAATATCTTAAGATATAGACTGTTTGAAATTCTGAAATAGAACACTATTAGGAAAGAAAATCGAATTCACATTTCTCTTAAGTTAAGTTTTCTTTAGAAACATAAATTGCTATTACATTTTAAACCGAAAGGAACACAATCTTGGATTGCTAAAACTGTAGCAATACCAACTTACCACTTGTAATGTTTGTCAATAGAAATGACTCAATGAGCCTGATTTACAAAGGTCGGGAGCTTATTGCATCAGGGTAACTGTGATTTTGGTGCTTGAAGAGGAATATAGTTACAAGAAGAAAACATTAACGCTGGAAAGCAGGAGAGAAGTCATTGGTCATTGCTCAAAGTAGTTCAATTCCTTCTTGTCAAGAATTATTTTCCTCTCTTTCTTTTACACCAGTTTCTGCTTAATTAGCTCAGCTGCTCAAATTTTCCCAATAGCTAAACTTAGCTTTTGGTTCTGATGCTTCTAATACATTTGCAACTAACAAATTAATGCATCTCCTAAATATAAGATGCAAGTGATATAAGTTCATATTGGGGTGTTTATATGCTTTGTCAGACATAAGTAGACGTCATTAGATTACACTCCACGAAACAGTCCTTGAATAGCGTAGATCTGCAAAAGTTTATCGGACCATTCACCATAAGGAAGATATTTGATATTTCTCCATTTGGTTTAGTTTACCATAGAAGTGAGAGACTTAAGTTTCAAAATCTTTAGTTTCTGACGATCAGCTGAGGGGCTGTGACCACCACCAAAATAGGTTGAACTATCTACTTGCTGTTTTATCAAATGTGCTGTTAAAGAAAATTAGTCACTGCATGTGCAGGTAAGTAGTAGATTGTATTTTTCAAATTGCTGTACGCTGATGCCATCTTTTCCAGCAAACGGCCTTGCAGCAGTCAATTGCACTGGAAGAATGAGGAACTCTTAATTATGAAGTCTCCGAATCACGAAGAGGAAGCACTCAAGTCATTGATGTAGTTACTGTATTGCCAAATTATGTAAAGCCAAATGTGAAGAATGAAATTGATAAGACAAAGAACCATATTTATGTTGTTTCTCTTGTACATGGAATTAAAAGAAAACATGTCCTTGGTGCTTTTTCTAGTTTTTGTCAGTTGGTCTTAATTTGATGTAATTTGTTAGTGAATTCAATAGAGCGTCCAACTTCCAGATGCCGCGTAATTGAAACGGAAAACAGAAAATCATTCTATGACTTACCTCCCTTTTTGTTCTTTAGGTTTCATTGGTGTTGTCGCTATGCTTAATCTGTCAATCAACCAGAACTTACAACTCGCATCTGCTTTGTTGTGCCTAATGGCTGGCAGTGCGGGAGTAGCAATAGCAGATGTGACTATTGATGCTTGTGTGACGGAAAACAGCATAAGCCATCCTTCTCTTGCTAGTGACATGCAAAGCTTGTGTGGTCTGAGCTCTTCAGTGGGGCAATTGATTGGGTATGCAATCAGTGGGTTTTTGGTACATCTAATTGGATCCAAGGTTTGTTGATTGAGTTTCTTTTTTCTTTTCTATGTTCCGTATGTGGTAATATTCTTTTTTCTTCTTGTTGAGGTTTGAAATTGATTGAATTATTTGTCAAGCCTGACACTCCTTACGTTAAAATCAGGCAGTGCTATCTGAATAAATTTTATTACTTCCTGAATCATATCGGCTGCTTAAAGTACTTTAGGTTACTTTTAGATCATACCAAACCATCCTGCTGCATGATTAGCTGACAGTTCAAAGACCAGTCATTGCTTTATTGTCACTGGTACTTTTCCTTTCTCACTGATAGTAATGCTACTCTTGCCAGGGGGTATTTGGAATTTTAAGCATCCCTGCTGCGCTGGTCATTTTGGTAGGAATGATGACGCGTGAAGCCCATGTACACAACATTGCATATAAGGGTGTAAGTTCTTTTATATTTGTCACAGAAGTGGATTCAGATTAAACTTTAATGGGTTCAACCTTTTAAGATTCTTTGCATTGTTACTCATGGTACTTCTATAATTATGAATTCAGATATAATATTACTTGATATATCAGTAGATTTTTTCATGTACGTTCATACTTCATATCAAAATTTATGAGTTCAGATGAACCTGTAGTAAAAGGGCTACATCCACCCCTGATTTGTCTCATCTATTTATGTTTCTGAGACAGGCAAGTCAAAAGTTTGTGGATGCTGGTAAGGCTATGTGGATGGCACTGAAATGCGAGAATGTTTGGAGGCCATGTGTATACATGTATATTTCTCTAGCATTGAGTTTGCATATTCATGAGGGAATGTTTTACTGGTATACAGATGCAAAGGATGGCCCATCTTTCTCAAAGGTATTTGTATTGTATCTCTACATCCTATTGTCAACAACTTCGAAAATGATTCAAAACCTAACTTACAGTTCATTATTTAAAAATTGGTCAATATCTTAACACAAGAGTGTGAATTGTATTGCTATGTCTGTGCAGGAGATGGTAGGGTCCATATCTTCTGTAGGTGCAGTGGGCTCTCTTCTTGGTGTTCTCCTCTACCAGAATGCCTTTAAAAACCATCCTTTTCGTGGTGTACTTTTCTGGACTCAGTTACTGTATGGTGCTTCGGGGCTGGTAGATTTACTATTGGTGTCACGTGTAAACTTAAAATTTGGTATCCCTGATCATGTTGTTGTTGTAAGCGATGCAGCGTTCACTCACATGATTGGGCGTCTCAAATGGATGCCTCTCCTTGTGCTCAGTACAAAACTTTGCCCATCAGGCATTGAAGGAACTTTTTTTGCTTTATTAATGTCAATTGATCATGTCGGTATTCTCACAGCATCCTGGGGTGGAGGCCTCTTACTTCATGCCTTAAATGTTACAAGGACACAATTTGACAACCTTTGGATAGTGATAGTGATCCGGAGCATTTTAAGAATACTTCCAGTTTGCATTCTGTTTTTGATACCCAGCAGTGATCCAAATGCTTCTATTCTCCCGACTGAGATGTTGAAGAGTAAAAAGGCTGATGATATGTTAGAGAATCGGACCATGGAAATGTCTCCTCTTGTGAGCAGCGTCGATCAGCATTTGGTGGATACATGACCACAAATAGCAAAACCGGGGAAGTGTTATCCAGTGTGAAACAGCACATGTGCTGCTGAATTTTTATGCGTGCAGCACGATGGAACTACCAGCTTTATGGTAAAAAGAAGTTGAGTTGACTGAGCCAAGTTATTCATCCAGTAAGGCTTAGATTTATTGTAGATTCCTTCACAACACTTAATGGAAAAACTGACGTTGTGAAATTATATGTACCATTATTTTGTAATTTCTTGTAGTCTTTTTGCTAGTACAGTTTGGCTTTGGTCTTACTGTTTATAAAGAGGAGCAGAAGGAATCTTTTTCTGGCTGGTGGGCTTAAGATTAACCATCAGTTCTTTGTGCTTTAGAAAGGGGCATAATATCATTTTCTTCCCACAACCCAAGGGCCATGTAGTCAGAAAACAAAAGAAAAAAAGAAGGAAAGGACAACTGGCTCAGTTATCCAGGCATTCTGATGTTGGCATATTGCAAGTTTTTATATGCTTGTAAACTCTTAAAGTATGCCAAGTTGTTTTTCGACGGGAATCCGCGGCCGCTACTCTTTGAGTGCGCAAAAAATAAACCCCTGATCATATGCAAAAGCTCACAAACCATTCGCTTTCGCTAGCAAGGGGTTTCAAACTTTGAGACTTCCTACATAAACGTCTCAAGCCCAAATCACTCCAACCCGAAGGGTTAAAGTATGCCAAATTGCGACTCAGCTCTGCACAATATTATTTAAGTTTGCAAGATGATTAAGCATTAAAACATTTCTTTGCATGAAACTCTACTTCCTCTCTACATTCAGAAAAATAATCACTCTTAAAATTTCATTGCTAAAAAGTCACACTATTGGCTTCCTTTTGAGAAGGTGAATTTCAGAGCATAACTTTGTCTTATCTGCATGGAACTCAGAAACTACATGTCTCTTTTGCAAATCCAACTTGTGACTGTTTTATGTCATATATGACCCTAGTGTTCTTCTGCTGATAATTTCCAATAATTCCTATCTCATCATCATATTGGAGACTTGCTAGAGCCAAACAGACTTGTGATGCATCGCTGTTTACAATATAAAGAACCCCAGTAACATCAACTTCCATCTCAGCCCCACCCTCAAACTGCATTTTAACAGTGGGAATGTCCACTTCTTCATATGCTGAGAGATCAAAACAAGTATCAAGAATTGAAATTCCTTGTTTAAAAGGGTACCCTGAAAATTGTTTCAAGAATTCTGCCTTAACAGCTTTGTATATTGTTGGAGGAAACCTTGTGATAACTGTACCAGAATCAATGATCATCCCACTTTTCCCAAAAGCTGAATCTTTAATAGCCACCCCACCGATAGTAACCCCGGTTAGATTGAGAAAATAGAAGGTAAAAAGCTGTGGATTTGCTAACATTCTAGTGTAGGAAATAGCTGTAGAATTCTTGAAAATGGAACTGTTACTTCCACCTCCTAATATTAATGAACCAGAGGACTTAGCTTCAGCTGAAGGCAAACAATAGGAGAAAACCCCACCAAAAGTCTCAAATGTTTGAGATATCAAAGAAAGATCACTTCTTCCAAGTCCCATAAGTCCTGATGCTAAACCAAACAGACCTTTATTATTCCTGCCACAACCAAAAACAAAGTTCTCAACAGAAATGCTTCCAAGAACCAAATGATCTTGACCAAGTTCGCCTAGAGTATAGGATCCATCCCCATAGCTGACAACATAATTACATTCTTTTATATCGTTCCCACATAATCCTGAATTTCCAGTTTCAGATTGAAGAGCTTGACAAGCCGACGAGTTGCATACAACTTTGTGATAAGTAGGAGAAACAGAGGGGTTAAACAAAGGTTCTGGTTGATTGTAACATAATCTACAAGGTTGGCACTGAACCCATGAGAGATCACTTCCTGTATCGACAATTACTGTCACGTTTCGACCACCTAGTGTTACTGTGACAATGTAGTTTAGACTATGCAGTTTGACACCAGAAGTAATAGGTATTTGGGTTTGTGATAAAGTTTCAAGTTTTCCAGAAATGATGTTTTTTATACGAGCTTGTATTGATCGAACTCGAGTATCATCAGCGACCAATTGTTTCTGCATTTTTTGGTTCATGTCACCAATTGACCCAAAACAGCAATCTTTGTGCTGCATTTCCAATATTGTTGCTCCATTTTCACTTTCTGAAGAAGAAAAAACATGCTTCTAATTGACAACACAGTTCAAAATAGGTAATCCTATGTGTTAGTATGATAAAACATTGTAAAATTATGTTGAACCTAAAGATTGGCTTGTATAGCAACATCACATAATTTACATGTTAATAGAATCACATAGAAAACATTGTAAATACTCCTTCTGTTTACTTTTACTTGTCTAGTTTACACTTTGCAAGCCTCTTCAAAAACAATGATTGCATGACTCTTTTAATCTTAGGTCTTGAAAACTGATTTGAAGAATAAGTAATTAATATTAATGATAAAATATGAAAAAAATATATTTTTCTCTTGATATGCTAAAAGTGACAAGTAAAAGTGAGCTGAACACGGGTATTGTATTCCAGTACTTATATTATCTTTAAGCCTAGTAAAGAATAACTTAAAGTGGAAATGGTGGGGGGTTGAAGTTGACATATATGGCATATGTGAGCATGAAAAGAAGCAAAACCATTAGGAGATCCCCATGAAAGTGTTGATAATATCAAATAAATAAAAAATTAAAGCCCAATAATAATAAATTAATGATGAATGACTAGCTAGCAAACTCTACAATCTTGTTTATCTAAAAACTCACTTGATTTTTGAGAATAACAACTTAGGCTGTTGCTCTGCTGTGTTCTTTGGTGTCTTTTGAGGTGAAGAATATGTTCATTGTTTGCATTATTGCCAAATGCACCATTACTTGAAGTGAGCAGAATGAAAAGAAGAAGAAAAACTGAATATGACCAAAGAGACATTGTTTTATTAAAGCTTGCAACTTTTGAAGATGGAATTTGAAGGTATTTGAAAATGAAGGGAAAAGAAAAGAAGATGGGAAGAATGAGAAGAGAGGATGGAGGGAGAGAGTGGAATGTAGAGGAGATTCTCAGGAGTTGAAATTAGGCATGGGGACAAAAAATAGAGGCTCAAGATTCCGGATAAAGCTTCAAAATTTAAAGTTTATGAGTTATGGACTTACTATGAACTCATAAGTCGTTTTAGTTACTGCATTTAAAATTGAATACTTATACATATATATTTCTTTCACTCATTTTTACTTATTACATTTAGACTTGACACACCTATTAAGAAAACAACGATGACTATTTTACCATGCTATCTTTACTAATTAAGTAGATATTTAGTATTAAATCTTGAAAAATAATTAGGGAAAACATGAAAAAAAATAATTATTTCTTTTTGATATATTAAAAATGACAAGTAAAAGTAAAAATTTATTTTTAAAATGTGGACGAATAAAAATGAATGAAGGGAATATTTGACAGATTTACTAATACAAATATATATATCTGGTACCTCAAATTGGCAAATATTGGACAGAAGACTAATGAGTTTCAATATAACGGAAGCGGATCTACAACAACCACCACTCATGTCACCGAAGTCGAAAACTCTCACAAAGTGAATGCAATTTGTTTTCGTTATAGTAAACCCTAGCCATCGTACTAATGTGGAAGATTCTTGTTCTTCCACACGGATAATGGTGTATTTATATATTATAGGCAAGGGTAGGCGCAAATTTATGTATCATTTTTGGATCACGGAAATCTGTGGTCATTCAACTAAATTCGATATATTATTCGTGTAATTCTAAAGGAATATATTAAATGTTAGCTAAAGAAACCTACTCTTTTTTAGTACGAAAATTGGGTGTTCTTGAATTCCTAGATTCACCTCTGGACAAGGGTTTAAGAGGAGAAAAAACTAATAGATATTTTCAATATTATATATATAATCTAAGCAAAAATTACTTACTTCGTTTAAATCCACGTATAATATGGTAGCTCCGCCCCGGCTGACAAAGATGTAGGACCCACAAATGCATGAAAAATTATTTGGAGTTCACGTGCATATACTAGGGAAGACAAAGTTGATTGTGTATTTGGACTATACTTACTAGCAATGCCATTGGTTTAATTTGCTTAGACAAAAATGAAACATTTGATGAGTACTCTCACTGTCCCTTCACGGAATCAACTGTGACAATAACCAAGTAGGCCACACCAAGGGTCTTTTCGTAAATTTTTAATAGACTTTTCGTGAAAATAGTCATTAAACAATATTTTTTCGTGGGAAAATAGTGATTTTTTAGTCGCGACGAATCTTTTATTAAAGAGTGATAACTTGAGGATTTTATATGGGAGCAGATCCCAACAGAATAAAATACTAGCAAGTTGACAAGTCTATATATGTTGCTGAAAGCAACTTGCCATATAAAACCAGATATGCAGGATCACATCAAGCTTCTACCTCTAATTATTCACATTAAAATTCATGCAATGTAATTTCTTCATTTCATATTATTTGATCTTTGTTGATTGATATGTTTTTTAAAAAAATTAACTAAAAGTCATCTATTTTATTAAATTAATCTTATCAATGGTGCTTTGGAGTTCTAAATTTTAACTAATGTTGCTATATAATTATTTAATACACCCTCCGTTTAAAAAATAATGACCTAGTTTGACTTGGCATAAAGTGTAAGAAAATAAAGAAAACTTTTTTATTTTGTGATTATAAATTAAAGATATGTCAAATGTACCAAAATGTCCTTTAATCTCGTGATCGTAAACATGTCATGTAGAAAGTTAAAATTAAAATATTATCAAAAAAGGAAGACGACTTTATTTTTTAGACAAATTAAAATAGAAAATAAATCATTCTTTTTTAAAACGAAAAAAATACTAAAGATAGCATGCGAAAAAAAAAGATCTTTTAACTTACAAAAAATAAACAAGAAAACTATTTATTTTTAACATAGAAGTCTAGTAGAATGAAACCGAGGAAGTAGCTTCACTCTCTCTAAGTAAAATATGAAAGAGAAACATGTACGTATTCCCTCTTAAGGGACTTTTGGTGAGCACTACACAAAACACTAAATGTGAATTAAGATATTAATTTATTCTAGAAATAAATTAAAGTTGCATGTTTAGAATTACACTTATAATTCAACATTTTTATAATTAAACATATTTTAAATTTATATTTTCGAAAGACCCATAGTTTAAGCAAAAGTTATTTGACTTGCCAAAAAATAATAGTGACCAAGTAGTTTTCTGTATCAGGACCTTTACAAAATTACATACTAACTCTAGCACCTCTCCGTTTTGTTTTATTTTGGTAAAACTCGTATATCCTCATAACTTATTATTAACTTTGATAGTCTTGCCAGATGAATTATCAAAATGTCATAACTTTAGTATACAACAACAATAACATATTCAGTGTGATCCCATAAGTGGGGTCCAGAGAGGGTGAAAGATAGTGGTGTTATAATATTCATTTTATTATCTTGTTAAATTGTTAATCAACTAATTTGTCGAAGTGATTAAATTTTGTTTGTGCAGAGTCGTTCACAAATTTTGACGGGCACATCATAATTTTAGTACAATTTCTATTTTCCTATCTTATTAATATATTCATGAATTTTGTCGAATTGGCAAGACGTTCTTGTATTGTATCGCCAAAGCTATTTTATATAAATTCCTTAAATGGAGACAAAACATAATCATGGGCAAATTTTACTCTTACACTAAATAAAAAATATTATAAACCATTTCATTAATTATTAATTAAATATTAATTCATTCATACTAAAACTGAGTACATGGAATGCAATTTCAGTGGGGTGAGGGAAGACCCAGATACGGATGTGAGGATTTCTACTCATACGATACCTAAGAGGGAAAACTTTAAGTACTTGGGGTCCATCATCCAAAGCAGTGGCGAGATCGATGAGGATGTCTCACATCGTATTGGGGCAGCATGGATTAAGTGGAGGCTTGTATCTGGAGTTCTGTGTGACAAGAAGATTCCCCTTAAACTCAAAGGTAAGTTCTATAAGACGGTGGTTAGACCAGCGTTGTTATATGGAACTGAATGTTGGCAAATCAAAAATGCACATGTGCAGAAAATGCATGTTGCAGAGATGAGGATGTTGAGGTGGATGTGCGG
>JAABOM020000096.1:18850099-18868319 GCA_011800125.2 Solanum clarkiae | reverse complement strand
TGTCATATCTAGGTTTTCTGCTCATGGGTTTTGAGATGAGGGTTTTAGGAAACAACCTCTCTACCTCTATGAGGTAGCGGTAAGGTCTGCGTACAATACATCCTCCCCAGACCCCACATGTGGGATTACACTAGGTATGTTGTTGTTCATATAATGATACACTTTTACGAATTAAGAAATAGTAAATAATAGGAGTAGTTTTATAAAATTACCCTTTGAATATAATAAATACAATTTTACATATGTTTGTGTGTGTATATATGTATATGTATAATTGCTACCTTTAGGTACTCATATTTATGAGATAACTTAATAATATATATAATATAAACTTTTTGTTAGGAAAACACAGTGCATATAACTTAATTATGATGTCTTCATTGGATTGTTTTAATCTTTTCTAATTGACTTGTTTTGAGTATTGTTAATCACACGTCTATTTTCACCATACTAGTGGCTAAAGGAGGTATCTATGTATATGTCTAAAGAATACCAATAACATGTGTAACAAGCAGTAAAATGAATGTTGTGATTGTTTCCACTCAACAATAAACATATAACAAACTAATAAGCTTTGATTCATACGTGAAGGAGCAATTACAATATGAAGAACGCGAATAATTTTTGTTTAAGCATAATGACAACACTTTATTTAATCCGGTGTTGGGCTGCTTTGCTATTATTGGTCTAGGCTGATGAATTAGGTTTTAGGCTTAACTCACACCCCAAAAGCTAGCTCAAAGGGAGACCACTCATCCCATTAACCACCAATGTGGGACTTTGTGTCTCAACATAGACCTATTAATAACATGTATATGTACATTACCACTTCTTAATTATCATATGTTGTTTAAACTGCTTTTGTACTTTGTTTCTTTCTTCTTCCTTTATATATTTTGTCATCCGCTGGAATTAAATTTATTTTTTTGTTGTAGTAATGGGATATTTTCCCCCATTTTACGATTTAAAATATATGTCAATCGTGTGAGGTATACGCGCAAAGTGCATACCCATGAATCATAAGCTCCTCCTTTGATTTCTATTTTCAATTTAACTGATATCAAGAAATTATTCAATGCTACTAAGGTGGATTTTACTTGCATTTTGCTGGACAAATAACAATATATAACTATTTATTAGGTAAAGCATCTTTTATATATTATCATGAATCATAAATCTATTTAATTATAACAAACTCCAATATATTAGAGGACACCATTCATCTCCTCATCAACAATTATTTCAAAAAATAACCAGTACTCCTATATTCATTTTTTGTTTGTTCACTATATTATTTTGGTATATCCAACAATACTTATTTAATTTATAATTAATAAACAATTTATCATTAGTTATTTATTTTACCCTTGTTATTAAGTAGTATTCATTTTTTACTCCCTTCGTCCATCTTTATTTAACCATTGTATTAAAAATAGATGTTCAACAATATTTGTCCTCTTTATGAAATCAAGAGATAATTTTATATTTAGTTCCTAATTTACCCTTGTCATTAATTACAGTCATTTTTTCATTATTTTTTTTAAGACACTATATTTATCTTATTCAAAGGCTGATTTGGTTAAATTACTCTTATCATTTGCTGCTTCTTAATCTCTGTGTTAAGTCTTGGACGGAGGGAGTAGTATTTAGATGACTCATATTTAACAAGGGTGATTTGTTAAAATTATTCCTATCATTTATTGCTTCTTAATCCATGTGTCAAATTAATAGTGAACAACTATTATTGTATGGAGAGAATATTTTAGTACATTTACAAATATAGTCTGACATAATTGTCCTAATTAAGATCATTACATTAATTAATTCTGCTGGCCCTTCAATTAGTCTTACTAATACGTAACATATATGTACAAGCAACTTGTACATCATTAGTTCATTTTTATTTAATTTCTATATTAGATTACATTGTAAGTTTTGACTCTTTTGGAGTAGTCTCAATCAATTAGCTGACATTTCTTGTCCAAGTAAAATGTCAAACATGGAAATAAGCGAGTGACTATTTTATATCTCACATAATTAATATTAATCGTGCGAAATTTCTTTTTTCACATAAGTTGATAGACCCAAATCTTATATTTTTAGGTCCACAAACTTTAGAAGTTATTATTTTACCAACTTGTGAGTCCTAAATAAACTTCACACAATTTTATTATCACGAGATATGAAAATAGTACCCATATAATTAGCTACTCTTATTCATTTCATTTACTTCAAAGAAATCTAATATCAAACTTGATGATACACATGTAATTACTGTATTACCAAACGACAACATCATTAACTCATTCTTCTATCAGTGTAAGTTCCTTACGTTTCATGTTGGACATGTATGACGGATTGAATGTATGTGCCTTGAGTAATTAAGGCTTTAAGTTTTTGATAGACATTTAAATTTATTTGTATTTTTTACTTAAATACTTTAACTAAGACTAATTTTTATTAAATATTTAAAAATATAGATAAATTTAAATGTTTATCGATGATTTAAGCTTATAAAAAATCTATGAACGTTGTATAAATAGTCAAACAATAAGTGGTGTAAAATCACTTGATGATTGGTCATAAAAAGAGACGGCGCGTGTTTTTGCAGCCGCCGAAATTTCGATTAGGAAAAAGATGGGAAAATCACGTGTCGACACGAGTGTTCCTTAATCCGCAAGACGACAAAAGGAGCAATCATCCAAATATTATCCACAGAGCCAGCCTATTACGGGTCGATCTCACCGCCGCCTCTTTCCACGTGGCATGAATCACAGCCGTTCACAAATCGTACAATACATGAACCGTTTCGGATCTGTGGGCTTCCACACATTTTATCCGAACTTCACGTGACTACAGCTTGCTTCTCACCTAAAAGATAATGGCTGAGAATCAAAAGTAATTAAAATATCTTTTAATTTTATAATTTTTAAATATATTACGCGAATACTTGAAATATAAATATGACATAATTTTGTAAACAAAGGAAAAATAAGTAACTTATTTTTTAAATAGAATGAGTATAAAATTTTTCTTTACAAAAATTGGGTATTAGCATCCTTATTTATTGTGCTCTGTAAATTTCAGTAACAGAATAGTTATGATTAATTGGATTTATATAGTGCATTAAATAAATATATGATATGAGGAAAATAAAACATGAAGTGGTTTTTAATATTAAATTTTTAAAGTTTTTTAAATTTTAATTTTATACGTGTGTTAGTATTTTCTTAATCGTAATTATTTATTATTTGCTAAAATATTTATTTTTTTGTCTGTTTTAGTCTTTTGTATAATTGTTATGTTTTAAACCATGCATCTTAGTTAGCAAATTTCTTTTTCTAATGTGTTGATTAGTTATTTTATACATATTATTTAAAATTTAAAAATTTTAATATTAATTTGTTAGATTAATTATTATTAATATTTTTAAATACTTAATTAGTTTTAAAATATCAAATAGTTAAAAAATAAGCGTGGCGCTGGATGCACGCCCTAGAATTCATACTGATAATTTTTTTCTCAAGAAAAAAAAAAGAAGAAGAAGCAGCAGCTATTACATGCAATGTCGTAAATTAATAATATATACAAAAATAATAATATACCAGTAAAATTTCACAAAGTGAGATTTAAGGAGAGTAAATTACACGATGTTAGCACTATCTCATGAAGATTTTAAAGATTAGTTTCGAAAAACTCTCGATTTAACTTAAATGTTCAGCTTCAGGTAAAAAAAGAAAAAACAATATATATATATAACATATTGGCAAAATAAAAAGTAATGTAAATTTTACTCTCTCCATTCCCTTTATATGTCATCTTTACTATATATTTTTTTCACAATACCAATGCATAAATTACACTCTTCTTCCTATTTTGCCCTTAATAATTAATGACTTTGAAAATATATATTCTTTGACCAACTAAAAGAAATAAAAAGATGTTAAATAAGAGTAAAATGGTAAACTAACATTTTTTATTAATGCAAGTGTCATCCCAAAAGGTGACATACGAAAGGAAACGGAGGGAGTACTGTACAAGAAAAAATAATCACAATAGCAAAATAATGCGCTAAACGAAAAAGCAATAACAATACAATCATAATGGTACAACGAGTCCTATTACAAATTCTAAACCGTCACAAAGCAAAACTATATTTTATCTCTACCAGCCTCTTATCCTAATATGCGACCTTAACTATTTTCTATTTAAGATCATGTTCTTTGAAAATCTATTCACTTTTCTCAATTTTTTTGGTATACCCCTTTCCCTCTACGTAACCCCTAAGCGTAAACTCTCACACATCTTAATTGAGGCATTAATTAAATTAACTATATTAACAATAATTAATCTAACAATTAACTAATCTAACAAATGAATATTAACATTAAATGACTAAATAACATCTTAATAATTAAATAAACTAACTAATTAGCACATTAAGGAAAAATTAGCCAACTACCATGCATTATTTGAAAGTATAATCAAACTAATAAAAAATAAATAATTAAAAGAATACACTTATAATTAAGAAAACAACATAGAAAAATTAAGTATTGAAGAACATGTTTTGTTTTCAACTACCATTTATTTAGTGTTTGGCCATTTCTAAATATTTTTTACAAGTTATTTTTGAGTGAAATTCTCACCATGAGTTTGATCATAGATTTCGAGAGAAAATTTGAATTTCTGAAAAATATAATTTATATTTATAAGTTTTAAAAATTACTATAAATTTGTAATATCATTTTATAATGAATATATTACGTGAAAAATCATAAAAACAAACATAATTAATATAAATTTTAAAAAAATTAAAAATACTATTTCTGCTTGTAATTGAAAATTTGAAAGCCACTTAAAAAAATAAACTCGAATAAAACTTATATAAAATACATATAACTAAACATTAATTTTTAAGTATTTTTTATAATATATTCAAAATGATATAAAGTACATCTAATGTTCCCAACTCACTTCTGACCAGCACGTGGGGGGAATGCTCTAGTGCTTGGAAATTACACTTCACTTCTTAACAATTGTATTTCTGGTCATAACTTATATTTTATAGAGTACTAATATAGTATATAAATAATAATTACTTCCTCCATTTTATTTTATGTGATATTTTTTCTTTTTTAGTTTGTTCCAAAAAAAATGTTGTTTTACTCTATTTGGAAATAATTTAACCTTAATTTTTTTTTATTTTTAATGAAATAATTCTCAACCACACAAATATTTCAGAATTATTTTAGATTATAAATTTTAAATTTTTTTTTCTTAAATAGCGTGTCAAGCCAAAAGATGTTACGAGAAGAAGGGAGTAATATACATCTTAGTTGCAATGACATTAGTTTAAGCATATAGGAAAACTTAAACAAACAGTTCTATTTTTAATTTATTTTTATCGAAATGGTCCAAACTGTTTTCGCAAACAAACGTCACTTTATGATCCAATTGAAGCAACGATTATTGCACAAGTAATGTGTTCAATTAAGCCTATTTTTCTATTGACTCGACTCTAGAATATATAAATTTTATTTACAAACTAACAGGGGTCTAGACATAAAAAAGATGTAGCATTAAAGAAAAAAATTTAAATTTAAATTTAAATTTAAATTATGTTCAAATATGCATTTGAAATTTACAAGTGAAAAAAATTAATTTGAAAAGTTGCTCCAAATAACCAATGTTATTTTTAAACTATTTAAAAAACAAAACAAAACAAATAATGATGATAATATATTTAATGTAATCTAATAAAACAATATTAAAAAAGATAAAATATATGAAAATAGTTACCATTATCTTGAAATAGAGATACTATTACTTTCCCCCTCTCATTATAGTTATTATGTATATGAAAAATAATTTTTCTAAAATAATCATCAATTTAGATAATAAGGGAGAAATAATTTATTTTTTTCTAATTTTGCTCTTAGGAATAGTATTTATTCTAAAAATAAAAGTTTTACATGGACAAAAATTTTATCACCAGTCAAACAATACTTTTAATTTTTTTAAAAAAATTATATCAAATTTTATAATAACAATTAAAATAAAATTAAATTTTTTTTATTTTTACAAAACTATCAAGTCGAAACCCTCTTGCGTTTATTCCGAGACAAATACTCAAAAAATTAAAGGTACAAAAGATAAACATATTTCTTAAGTAATTAATTGAAATTAATACTTTAATAGTTGTCATAGGAGTTTTGTAAAGAATTACTTTGATATTTTCTTACTATAAAGTATAAATTAATTAAATTAATTTAGGTTCTTATAAATTCAAATAATTTAAAATTCAAAATGCTAAATATGGCAAGTAAATCTTAAAAATATTATAAAATCGTAATTATTTTTCTTAAAGTGAAGTGATTTGTCGGGTAGTAGTAGCCAAAATACAAATTGTTTCCTCTTCCAATTCAAGCGTGACTTTCACTGCAACTTCTCCAAGTGGACTTAGCACGACTCTGATATTTTGGGTATTTGTCTTGCTCACTCAAATCTCGTTGTCTTTTTCTCATGCATAAGTGGATGAACACCGTCGAATTGCCGTCAGAGTTGCGGTGGCAGAGTGGTAGAATGTTGCCGGTGAAGAGGGAGGTAGACTCTTCCGATGAAGAACGCTGCCAACTCGACAAGCGATCGAAGCTTTCGTCTTCTCCGCAAGTCGGTTTTTCTCTCTTTTCTCTGTGATCTTCTTATTTCACAGCGATGTTTGTTTTTGATCCGCACTAGTATTTATCTGTTTATGTCTCCCACCTGTTTGATCAATTGGTGACTCGAATCCATGATTTAGGGTATAATCGGAGCAACTCCTCTTCTCTGTGTGCATCTTGTTTATATGCTCTGAATTTGACTACAGTTGGAGTTTATCATGCTAGTTTAACTCTTGTGATGTTAATTGGATTTGTATGTTATATTAGTTCTTCTGTAGGAAAATTTGAAAGTAATCCTTACAAAATAAATATATAAAAATTCAAAGTAATGGTTAAAATGTTAGTTTTATAATTAAAGGCGGATTGATACAATGTTAATAGGACTGTTATACCGGCATCACCATCCAAGGCACGATGCGCGTGGAGAGTGATGGGTGGCTCTGATAACATTGATAAAAAAGCTAGCTATCAAGGTGGGAGAGCTTAAGGCTATATAAGCTCTACAGCAGTTCTCCATTACTCTTGAGTGCCATTAGAATTATTTGTATTATTTCTTTTATATCTATACACATATCTTAAAGTATAGATCTGGCCCTGTTTATATTAAAAGCCTCTCAAGGAAATGTGAAGTTTGAGTAATTAAGTGTTTTTGAATTCTTGGAATTGGATAGATTATACTATTAATTGAATTGCATCAAACATTTCGAACTTACCAAACTGGAAACTGCTTGGTACCAAATGAAGTAAAGAGTATAAATAACCATTTTAGAAATGTCAGTAGTAGAATTAGTATTTTACCATATTGGGAATGAGAAGTTAACTTATCAATATTGATGCTATTGATTAAAGAGATGCCAGTGAATTAACATCTATTGTTATCTTCTGAGGCATTTCTTTCAAACTGTTCTTAGAAAAAATAATTTCTCTGAGTCGAGGGTCTATTGGAAAAACCTAGGGGTAAGGTATGTGCGTACACCCCACTGGTAGGACTATACTGGGTATGTTGTTGTATTATATTCTTTGAGGTCTGAATCAGGGATATTTTGCAGCAGCAGCTGGGTGTAGGAGCTTGTGATTTTCCTGTTTCATCATCGCTATTTTGCTCGGTAGATGAGCCTAGTCCATTAGGTTTGCATCTTAAAAAGAGCCCCTCACTGTTGGATATGATCCAAATGAGGCTTGAGGGCACCTCCATGGTGGCAAGTCTTGGGAAGAAGGAGCAGAAAAGAAGCACCACAGTGATGGAAAAGCTCAAGGCCTCAAATTTTCCTGCTTCAGTTCTGAGAATTGGAACCTGGGAGGTATATACAGTTCTTTCTTTAAAATGATTTGTAAATAATGTTCAGTCTGAATGTTCCGCAAGTGAATGGAATATTTTTTTTCTACAGTATAAGTCGAGATATGAAGGAGATTTGGTTGCAAAATGTTACTTTGCCAAGCATAAACTTGTATGGGAAGTCCTTGATGGTGGTCTCAAGAATAAGATAGAGATCCAGTGGTCTGATATTACGGGGTTGAAGGCAAATTACCCAGATGATGCACCAGAAACCTTGGATATAGTGGTAAGGGGTAAAACAATTTTGTTGTTGCTATTGTCTTTATGGAATTTTTTCCTTAACTGCATGCATTAGCAGAATAGGCTCCACTATTGCTCTCCTTATTAACCTTAGTTGATGAAGGTGCTATGGATTCTTGTATTGCAGCTGGCAAGGCAACCTCTTTTCTTTAGGGAGACAGATCCACAACCCAGGAAGCACACACTTTGGCAAGCAACTTCAGATTTTACTGACCGACAGGCTAGCATACACAGGTCTCGCTATTATCCCTGTAATTCCTTTTTCCCTCAAGTAACTATTACACCATTGTTAGTCGTCAGCCAATTTTATCTTGTTTTCTTGACTTTTTTCAGCATGCCTCCCCCCACCCCCCCACCCCCGCCCCCACCCCCACACACGCTCTTTAGTGAGTATTGCAAATCACTTGTTTGACCTGTTTAGTTGATGCTGCATGAAGATAACGAGAGAAAGCTAAATCAAGAAAGAGGTTTCTTGTCATGAACCATCACTACTGACGGAGTGAAGTGCGCTAGATACTTTGTGGCTACGTAGTAGGGTAGGTTTATGTGGGTTGGGCCAGGTCAGGCAGGTTTGAAATAGAAAGTTTGCTATGCAGGGCGGTGAGGCATGGGTTGAAGTCTTTCAGGTGAAGGCTGAACCAGCTCGGCCAACGTCCCTGCATTGCCCTGTTGCTATCTCTACTTAATGGTTCTCCTTGTGGCCTAATTTAACTGAGAGAGCATTTCAGTATAGCAACCAAATGGAATGTCTCAGCAGATGCAGTTCCTAATCTCAGAAGTCCAACTGAATTTCCCAATTTCAGTTTAATCTGTAGTAAAAAGCTAGCACCAAAGCCAGCAATTATTATAATGAAGGGTTTGAACCATGTTGCACCTGTAGTAGCTTTTATATTGTATCATAGTGATTTCACGTATACTATGATTACAAGTTCTGCTGGTTGTAGGCTGTGTTATGTCTGTTCACAGTTTCTAGCATTTCCTTGCTTGTCTTAATGTGGTCAGTTTTGATGTTAAAGCACTCCAAATTTTGGTTGCAGGCAACATTACTTAGAGTGCACGCAGGGATCGTTGGGAAAGCATTTTGAAAAGCTTGTTCAATGTGATGCTCGTCTTAACTTCCTGAGTCAACAAGCAGAGCTAACACTAGGTTCTCCTTATTTTGAATCCCGGATATCGGGTTTTGAAGACACAAATGTAAGGGACCATGAATTTGATCAGAATAATGAAGGGAGTCTGAATTTTATTGACTTGACTTCACCTTCTGGAGCTCAGTGCTCCTCCAAAAGTAAGCAAGATCCTAGACCTTTGACATGTATTCGCCAAGAAAAACCATCCCCAAGATCAGGTAATTGTGTATTTTATCTGATAAGTGCACTAAAGTTTTCTTGAATTGAGTTCTATGGTGAGTATGTCTTTGACAATGTCATTATATTTGTTCTTTCTTGGGAAGCTTGGTCGATGATCATCATCCCATATCCTCCACCTTTTCGAAAAAGTGGCAAATTGATTGTCATTTCCTTTGCCAGGAGTGGAGAGGAAGTTTGCTGCCTGTTTCCTTGAGTTTATTGTAGTCCTGTCTTGCTGGTACAGTTGTGTGCTACTTGAACTCAATTTACATTGAGGGGGTGGTCTCTGTTCAAAAAGAGCAATATGACCATATTGGAAAATTGGGTTATGGATTTTTACCCTACATTGAAGTTTATTCTTTTCGACCACTCTATTGTGTATTCTAAGCGATTAGGAATTGCTTCTATATTGCTATCTGAATGTATATTGTTCTCGTCAGTGCGCTGTTTCTCTTGGATTTGTTTTTTATTTGCTGTAACTTCACATTTAAAGTGCTGTTACTGATACAGGGGCAAGTGAAGATATGGAAAGTAGGGAAGTGGAGCAACAGAAAGGGCTCAGTAACCTCAATCAACTCAGAGTGTCTGAAATAAATCCCTCCGTGTCAATGGGTGATTTATTGAGCCAGCTTGAGCAACGTGTATCAGAGCAGAATACATCTACAGTCATCAACCTTGCCAGTAATGAACGACCAAACTCGGAAATCCTGGAACAGATCTCCAAATCCTTGCTTAGTGACACTCAAAATGTGTCAGTTTCAGATGAGAAGTCTCTTATGTTGAGGGTTAATTCTCTGTGTTGCCTTCTCCAAAAGGATCCTTCAACAGCTGAAGAGAGTGAGAACTGTGGTGATGTTGTGTCAGGTGAAAGAAGAGTTGATGAAATAAATTTCATTCCTACCGCACCTCTTGGAAGAAAAGTTGTAGAAGATCCTTCTGTGCCAGAAAATGAACCGAATGATCTCTCTGGTTGCAAGCCGACATCAGCAATGACAAGGAAGGACTCTGTTGGGGATCTACTGCTTAATCTTCCTAGGATTGCATCACTGCCCCACTTTTTGTTCATCTGCGATGATTCTGCAGGTAACCAGGCTAGATAGTCTTTGCACAAGTCTATATCAAGTAATCATTAGAAAGGATGGCTCTAGTTCTCTTGTATATACTAGAACTATGTTAGTAACAGTAGTGTGTTCATTTTAGGATTTGGGACTTTGATGCATTATAGAACTGCTCATGTATAGAATTAGACTGTTTTCATGCCTTTTTACGAAAGTTAGTGTTGTGCATGTTTTCAAGTACTTTCCTGTTTGTCAATACTGCATTATTTTCCAATTATAAAATTACTCTGAACATGATGTTCAGATCTTGCCCGGTGAAACAGGATAAAAGCTGAGAATCAGACAACACAGGACAAGATTTTAATGTACAACAACATACCAGTGAAATTCTACAAATGGGGTCTGGAGAGGGTAAAATGCATGCAGACCTTACCACTTGTAATGTAAACGAGGAAAAAACCAGATACTGGAATGGTTTTGAGCTTCCCTATAGTTTATTTCGGTATTAGTCGTGTTGGGATTATATTGTTACTTTTTATCCAACGGATAACTTGTTCCCAAGGAAACGAGCCTTTAATGTACCGTGTCCTGTAAACAAAAAGCCATCCAACAACCCACTAGATTGTTGCGACCAACATTGCGTGTTGACCATATGATGTTGAATCAAGTCAATATTAATCCATACAGTTACACAAATGGAATCGGTCAACTTATCAGACCATATGAACTTACAGAGTGTTTTTATACAATGTGAGAGTAAAAACAAAGTTCCATATAGTTTTATTTTATTTGAAACGTTTCCATGATTAAATAATCATTTTGAGTTGCAGATTCAATGGACATGAAAAGCGCCTATGTGAATTTGAATTATAATGGCTGTGGGGGTAGGAGGTGGGCCTTGGCCGAGTTAGTATTGTTAGTAAGAGAGTTCAAAATTTGAAAAAGTAGCCATATGTATTAGTCGAAGAGGTTTTGACATATACTACATACATATAAAAATTATTTAAACCATGTATAAATAACATAATTTTTTATCCAAGAGAGTTCACGGGGGTTCGGATGAACCCCAAACAAAGCAGTAGCTCCTCCCCTGGAGATGGGGTTACTTTGCAAAGCAGTGTCAGTGGCAAAGTAGCAATACCTAGTCAGAATATTTTTCACACGTAGTTAAACATGAAAATGAAAGGCAGCAAGAATCTTTATCTATTCGAAAAGATCTAAACAAAATTCCAGTAACATAATGTAGCAACTAGCTATCTTAAGCTTCAAAATTTGTGCTCTGTCTTAGCTAAACAGGGAGCTAATTAATAATTAATTTCAAATTGAAGATAATCTCAAGAACATCTCACTAATAGACACTTGTCCAGTGGGTGGGGCTCGCCGGGGAGGCGGCGGAGCCGCCTTTGGACTTCTTCCAAAATCACTTCTTTTAGGAGCATCCAAATAATAGAGAGCCAATTTGTTTTGCAAGATGATGAAATTATTAGCCCAGTGAGGAGAGGCCTGTGAGATTTGCTTGGAATTTGGTGATGATTTAGGTGGTGGTGGAGATGAAATTGATGGCCTTTCAATTATTTTCTTTGTCATGAGGATTTGAATGTCTGCAAGATCATCACGATTTGCTAAAATTCTAGCTTCACTTCTTTGTTGGAAACAAATGAATGAAATTGTCATGAGAATGAATAAGTAATTATAATCTGCATGATTTTTCTCACTAGTCACTACTATATTGAGTTGGCTAGTTATGTGTCAAGTAATAGAGCAGTACAAAGGAGTATTTATAGATGTTGTTTTGAAGGGAGTAGGTGGATCCCTTGAAAGAGTGGCCATACGTCGACAATCATGAAATTTCACCTTTAAATCTAACGAAAATAAAAATATTAATAAATAATTTTTTAATTTTATTTATTCAAGTCATAGTGGACAGAGTTATCCAATATTTATACTAATAAAAGATACAACAAATTAATATATATCTTATAGAATTAATCGAAACGTACAAACAAATACGAACTTTACAATTGTTTGAAAAAAAAAGGAGAGTAGTTGTAGTGTGAAATGATCAAATTCATTTAGACCATTTCTAAAAGTAAAATATTGACTTGCCCATGCTCAAGCAAGGAGGGATGGAGTCAAAGGTCTTGTATTTTTCTTCTTATTATGTTATATAAATATCCATAATTTTCTAACTCGTGCTCACCTAAACTATGAAGCAAATAGTACTTTGGTCATACAAATGATAAAATAATTGTGGACAAGTCGTATCTAATTAAAGTTATTAAAGATAGAGATATTCCTATCTTTAATCTATTACTTCACTTTGTTTTTGTTTCAAGTGATCTTGAAAACAAATAAGAACATGACTAAGGTGCCCTTTAATCTCAAAATAATTTTTGTATAAAACTTGAAAAAAATTGGGAACTACTGATTAGCCATATAATTGTCATTACTTAAATATATTTGGCAAACATGCCAAGTTTTTAAGTTTTACAAAAATTATACTTCTTCTGTCTCAAATTAATTGAATTTTTGATATTTCTTACAATGTTCAAAATAGTTGAATCGTTCACAGTTCAAAAAGAATCTTCGAATTTTTTTTATATTTGGTCTTTCATTTATTGAAATTTTATATTTTCTACAAGATAAATTACATTACATATTTATGATTTCAAAAAGGACAATAGTGAAAAAGTATGATGAAAATTTTGTCCTTTGAATGTTTTTCTTAATATATATGCATTATCTCAGAAATTCAATTAATATGGAACAGATGGAGTAGTATTTATGCCAAGTTCTAGTGTTTGGTAGTTTTTTAAAAAATGTAAAAGTTGCCCCAAATTTTTCAATTTCTTTTCTCCTCATTTCTTTCATAGACAGGTATTTTATTAAAGACCCATTATTTATTAATTTTGATGAATATTATCTATCAACTTAATTACTCCATTAACGTGACAACCAACCCCATTAAATAACATTTTTATCAATAGAAATAAATAATCAAATTATTACTCCCAAACTTTTAATGCAATGTATCGTTCTTGCCCATATTATTTTATTGTTGATTGTTATCATTTATTAATTATGTGAAGTAAGTTTTTTTTTTTTTAACAAAGTTATTCATTATAAAATGACAATATAAAATTATAAGTATTTTTTAATAATTTTTTAAAAAAATTATGAATTTAAATTATACTTTTTGAAATAATTGAAAAATTATGACTAAATGCATTATAAACTTTACTCAAAAATAATTCGCTAAAAATATTTTAAAAATTGTGCTCAAACACTAGCTAAATTTATTAGGAATTTATGAAAAGTGTTACTTTTTCTAAGGGTGTCCATATGTTGGCTTTTGCTACACCAAGTGGGGCCAAATGTTTTGTCTTTAAATTTTATTTTAGGGTTACCTATAGATGATATCCAATTATTTACTTCAATAATTGTACCGAAAATAGTTAAAGCTAGCGCTAGAGTTGCGCTGCTTGACAACTTTATTAGCAATACAAACATAAAACAAAGAAACCTCGTAATGACAGCTTAAATATGTTTGAATTAGTTGAGATGGTGAAATCGTTATATATCATTGTATTTCTTTTTTACTTGATTTTTTATGGTAGAGTTAAAATTTTTACCAAGGAATTTAAAATACGAAGAAATAGACACATGATTTAGTTGAAGGGATTCAACATCTACTATATATATATATATAAAAAATTATTTTAATCATGTATAAATAGTATAATTTATTTGGATAAACCTTCTAAATATGGTGTAACTCCACCCTTTATATTCCCGTTAGTTAACTTTGATTCGTTCATAACTTATGTCCTATTTTAGATAATTCACGAGAGAATAAGATATAAGGTTTAAAGTTAGATTATTTTTAAATATATAGTAAGCCTCCTTTTATCACATTATTTTATGTGACACAACTACTATTAGGAGAGTGGGAGGAATTTCTCTTTGACCGAAAATTCTTTATGTGCCATTTAATATTTTAAACTATTGTACAATAATATAGTTAGTGAATATTTTAAATTATTGTGATTTATAAATTTTTATCTAATCTCTAATACGTAAATACATTTTCTAAAGCAAATCTCGGACTCATGGTCCCTTTGTTTATAGGAAAAAAATTATGGAACTAGTCAATTGCATTCAATAAAAATAGGCCAGAGTTTTGTATTTCATTTTAATTATATTTGAAAAGTTGTATTTTGTATTTTTTTGTATCAATTGTATTTGTATTCATACTAATATAATATACACACATCCTCTTTGTCAAATGCATTTGTACTCAATCAAAGGGAGGATAAATACAGTTATATTCATTGTATTTCAAATACAATTAATCCAAAATAAATACTTTTTACAGATGAATACAGTTGTATTTGTTGTATTTTGAATATAATTTATACGAAATAAATAGAACACAATGTAAAATAAATATAAAATATAGTTTGTTGTATTTTGAATACAATTGGTACAAAATATAACGCAAAATAAATATAAAATACAATCCCCCCCCCAATCTCGATCTCTCTTTCATCTCTTTTTCTCCCTTGTCTCTCTCTTCTCTCTTTCAATCTCCCTCACCTCTCTCCTCCCTCTCTCAATCTCGCACATCTCTCTCCTAGATCTTAATATGTATTCATTAATACATTTTGACAAATCAATTTGTTTTTGTATTTTTTTCTCAAAAATCAGCCAAAAAAATATTACACTTTCTCCTTCTCTCTCAAATTTCGCTCGCCTCTCTCTTCCCCTCCTTCTTCCCTCTTCCCCTAACATTTAGATATTATCCATATTTAAGCAAATTATAGCTATAAAATCCTAGTTAATACTAAAATATTCCTTGTTTTGATAATTTTCTTTAATTATTATGAAACCTGATGGGCTCCAAAACGGAAGTCCACCAAATAGAAACAACAACAAATATTTACACCTGAACCAGTTCAAAAGTGACTAATTTTAGGTATAAATATGTAAATGTCACCTTAAAAAACTAGAGTATTTTATGTTCGAATTCATAGTAGAGATAAAATAGTTTAATCTTTGCACTTCTAATCGTCTAAGTAGAATATTAAAATTTAATGGAATTGATGGACCATGATTAAGTAGAATATTATATATTTTAAATTTAAAAATTTAT
Organism: Solanum clarkiae; assembly: GCA_011800125.2. Classification (NCBI taxonomy): domain Eukaryota; kingdom Viridiplantae; phylum Streptophyta; class Magnoliopsida; order Solanales; family Solanaceae; genus Solanum; species Solanum clarkiae. The sequence continues at coordinate 18,852,525 of JAABOM020000096.1, read as the reverse complement.
GAGAGGATCTAATGCTGCTAAAACACATTTTTGATTAGTCCTGTTGTGTTGATATGTCGTATTTACTGCAATAATTGTACGGCAAAAAGCTAAAGCATTACCTGTAACACTTGAGTTGCATGAAATTTAATAGTCTATTTATTTCAATTTATGTAATGTATTTTGACTTGATGCGAAATTTAAAAAAAAAATTTAAACTAATCTACAATAAGCTATAGATATTTGTGTAATTATAAATTATTTTAATAAAATATATGTTTTAAAATTAAATTATTATCAAATATAAAAATATATCTTTTTTTTTTTGGAACAAACTATACTAAGGTAAAACATGCTCCAATCTATATACATGAAGGTAGGATAGGCTGAAAGCAGTTGAGTTCACAAAACACATTCAAATATTCTGATATTATTAATGTTGCTGATCAAACAAGTGGTTTATTAATATCTTAGCCAAACTTATGGAATGTAACATTTAAACCATCACTCCCTCACATTATTTTACAAGACTATATATAGGATGACTCTAATTTATCAGCCTATATACATATTTATTCTTGAAAACTAGCTAACTCATGATATATATACACACACGATGACCCACTAGTTTATGAAATAAAATAGAAAATAGTAGTAGTGAACTTAATTAATACAAGTCTGGATGTATGTATAGTAGATTAATAGGAAGCCTCAAGAGGGAAGCCGACATGGTTACTACTTCCCTCTTCTGGTTTTGGTGTTGGTGGAGCGGGTACATGATCGTACCTCCCAAGAACTGTAATTGGAAGCAATATAACTAGCGCGGCCTCATGATCATCTTGACGATTATTAATTGTAGTGAGTTCACCAATAATTGGATCATGCTTGGGGGAGGGAGGTGGTAATGGTCTATGATCATCACGTCCAACTATTTCCTGACCACTTGGTGTAGATGATTTTGGTGGGGAAGGTGTTATATACGGCTTCCTTCCATAATTACCAATTTCTGAATTCTTCAACTTCATTATTAGCATCCCATTATCATTGCCTGAACCAAGTTAATAATTAGCACCACCATACATAAATAAATGTATTCGCTAATTATAAATTAAAGTGCATGATAAAAGAAATAAGCAAGATTATTAGGTTCGAAGAGTTCATTACTACTACTCAATACTCCATCCGTTTCATAAAAAATAAACCTAATTTAAGAAAATAAAAAAGACTTTTCGATTTTGTGGTTATAAATTAAAGTTATATGAAATATACCAAAATACCCTTTAATCTTGTAACGTTAAACATGCCACATGGAAAGTTAAAATTCAAATGTTGTCAAAAAAAGAAAGAGATCATTCTTTTTAATTTAAACAGACCAAAATAGAAAGCAAATTATTTTTTTTAAACGGAAGGAGTATATAATAGAGAAGAGAGAGAGAAAAGGGGGAGTCTTGGAGCAACGTTCAGCCGTGGAAGCAATCATATATGTTCATATTAGGGTGGACTGTAGAATGTTTACATCATATATACCCCTTGGGAGTTGGGTTGTGACTCTTCATTTCCTGGACCTGCTAAAGAGGAATGCTTTGTGCTCCAAACTAAATTTCTTATCCGGTCTCCACATAGCTTGAATGAATAAAAAATATACATACATACACACACTGGAAAACTAGAAAAATACGAGAAAACTGGCAGATAAAAGATCGTGTTTTTTTTTTTTTAAAAAAAAAAAAGAGAGTGGCATACTATCTTCTTACTACAAAATTATAGGAATACTTTCTCCATGCAGTCCATGACCGTAATATTTTCATGAAGTGGATTAACTAAAACGAATTAATGATGATAATTAATGAATACCAATGTTAAGTGGAAAAAAAGGAGTTATATTGGTGTTACCAAGCGTTATTGTGTATATATATATTCAATAACAGCGTAGTTAATTAGCTAGCTAAAGAATAATTAAATTAAGTACCTCGCAAAGCTCTTGCTTCAGCTCCTACAAAAATGAGAAAACTGATAATGATAAGAAAGAAGAAAGATCTGAAGAAAAGAATCATTTTAATTAGTTAGTGATTTTTCTTGTTTGTTCCTTAAAGAAAACCTCTCTTTCATGTTTCTATTTATAGACAAAAAGAAGACAGCTTAATTGTGCAATGCATTAGCAGCAAAACCTTTTTTTATTGGAACTAAAATGATCTAATGCTGCATTAAAAACACATTTTTTAATTGTTCCAATTGCGTCGGGTATAATTAGTAAGAGTAACTTGTAAATATATTATTGTTAAGTTAGGATTAGTGGCATACGAAATCACAATTTTCACTAAGTTTAAAATATGAATAAATAAACACATGGAGAAGCAAAGAGGTTCAATATCTAATATTTATAGAATAAAAAATAATTTTAATGTGTAATGTACTTACACCGAAAAAAGTTTACATTTACTACATAC
>JAABOM020000096.1:18829676-18842108 GCA_011800125.2 Solanum clarkiae | reverse complement strand
AACTCCTAATCACTGTTTTAACCCTCTAACTGCTTCTTAACTGACTCCTTTCTCTAATTACCTTTTTACCCTCATTAAGTACTTACCTAATCAAAATAGACTACTAAGTGTTTCCATTTTCCAGTTCTGTCCAAATTGAGCAAGGACTTAATAGAGAATTTGTCTTGTCTTTGCCATCTTTTACAAGATCAATTTGGATTCATTCAGAAAATATGGCTCGGGGGATTATACGTAAAGTAATTGCGTTTAAATTGATATCGATACCACAGAATTGAATTTGATAACCTCAGTTCCATTTAACAACTATTTACGAATCAATTTTTGGTTTTACATATCCTTAAGAAGTAGGTTTATCTTTTTCCAAAGGAAATACGCATTGATGATATTAAATAAATTACATAATAATTAAATGAAGTCACATAGAAGGTTATTGGTGATAATTCTATATCGCCCTATCACCAATTAACCTTAGTTTATTACTTCCTCTGTATCATTTTATGTGACATCGACTTAACATGGTGTTTAAGAAAAAAAAAAACTTTTAAAACTTGTGGTCTAAAATCATTCTTAGATATTTATGTGGCTGAGAATCATTTTATTAAGGGTAAAAAGAGAATTTTAAAGGTAAATTGTTTCCAATTTGAGAAAGATGACATTCTTTTTGGACGGACCAAAAAGAAAAGGGTGTTACATAAAATGGGACGGAAGGAGTAAATTTTACCCACTAATGTTAACCTTAGTCCAAATTAAACTAGAAATTGGACACACTCGTAACCATTAGTCATATTTCCCTTTACTCGAAGTAAGAATATTTTTCCCAAGTTGCTTTGCCAAACAGTGATGAATGTTATAGGCTCTAATTAACATTCGTTCAACTATTATAAAATTGGCTGAAAAGGAAAGCATCATATTCCCTTGAATTGTGTTAGTATCACAATTAAAGAATTAGGTTCCAGATTTTGCCCTTTTATGTCTCATCCAACTCTAAAAGTATCTCTTAAAAGCATTCATTCAATTTCTCCGAAGAAGCAAAGTCGAAAATATTCCTTTTTTATCCTGGAATTACACCGACCAGCGACAGGTCGTTATCTTGAATATAGTTATTCTTTTTTAAAAGAAACACATCCCTCTTTAAGGAATGAGTGATCTCTTTAATATTATTTAGACCTTGAATAAATCTCCTCAATCAATCGTCACTCAACAATTCAAAGTTGATTAATACAAACCATGTGATTGCCGGCCTATGTGTACCATTTTATTTTTTGAGCTCAAAATATTTCTTTAAACTCCAAAAAGAAAGGGTAAAAAGAAACATTGTGAAATATATGAGGAAAAAGGAATCAAAATATTTATACTTTCAAGTAACAATTAGTTTATATATATTTGAAATTAGCCCTTTATAATTTGCACCACTTACGAATTTGTGCAGTTTTTTTTTTTTTTTGTTTCTTTGTTTGTGACTTGCCCACCTTTAATAATATGCACGCTAGTCTTCTTAATTCCTTGCAAAGCTATCTAAAGCCTATTATTTTCAAAGGCAAAATAGGAAATGGTGAGACTCGATCACTTGCATTTCATCATCTATATAATTAGCTAAAACCCAATATTGAAATTATTAAGACAAGCAACTCATGTTCCATTTCTAGAGTCATACATATATATGACAATAATAATAATATATTCAGTGAACAATCATTTATTGAGCGATTAAGCATAACAATATCATGCGGTTTGAGCATATATGCTCTTCTAAAAAGTAATGTGAAAAGTCAGAAAGAAGGGGAAAAAATTGCAAATAACATGTACGCACTCATCCCTATATATATAGTGACCATCAAAAGAAATCATATCTTCATCATTTCACACCAATATCCCCATAATTCTCTCCAACAAAACAATTTAGCTTCAAGTTAAATAACAAAATGAAGAAATTTGTTTTTGGCCCTATTTTTATCATCATGATTTTGTTATGTGGAGTATTAGCCTTAACAAGTTATACTGCATCTGCTTCTGAAATTTCTCATAATGCAACACTGAACCAAATTAGCAATGGCACTGTCCAAAAACAAAACTACATTTTTGAACATCAAAAAACAGTAATTCATCGTCGAGCTCGTCCTAATAATAGTTCTGCCCAATCTCTCAACAAACACCCTTTCTTCCTCTTTGCCTCCATCATCTCTCTTTTCTTAGTAGATTTCGTCCTTCATTATTAACTTTATATGTGTCTTTTATTTAAATGTCAATTGTATCCTTGTTCTTACTAAAAATCCTGGTTCTACCAAGGGCTTGTTTTATTTGATTGTAAGCTTCTATATATGTGTATGAGCGAAATGGTGTGTCTTTATGTAACATATTTCTATTATATTTTCTTTAATCCGTTTTCTAAATTTCTTTACTTCACAACTATGTTGCTCGGACTTTTCAAAAATATCGACAGATATATATTGGATCCTTTAAAATAGTATATTTTTGAAAAATTCAACATAAATGCGACAGCATTTTTGAATAATTTGAGCAACTTAATTAGTTTCACAGTTCACACATTGTACGAAAAGTATGCCATGCTGGGTAATTAGTTCTAAATAAATGGAGGGAGTACCACAAAAAGAAAATTTCTGAGGAAATTAAGTGCAATGTCCTCAGAATGATAGGACTTCTCAAATTTTTGCTTTTTTCATTTTTCATATTTACTTCTCAAATTAATAAGAGGTGTTGTTTGACTAATATTATCTCTTATAAATTATTAAATTTTTATATATAAAGTATGCTATATGTCATCTAAATTGATAATTATTTTAGTATATCTATCTACTAAAATGAAATGGAGGGAGTATTACCTATATACTTGTAAGTATATTTGTCACTTACTAAAATTTATTTACTTGTACATTTGGAAAAAATAAACGAATTTATTTAGAATTGTTTTTATTTAAAATAAAAGAATATCGAATTCCCAATTTGGTAAGAAAAATTGTGTTACCCAAATTTCAAAAAAAAAAATATGCCTACCGTCCCTATTTATGTGAGTACTTGGCACAAAGTTTAAGACAAAAAGAAAGATTAATTTTTTAAACTTGTAATACAAAAAATAAATCAAAGTTATTAGTGTGGCTATAAATTATCTCATTCAAGATAAAATGCATATTTTAAAATTAAATTATTATCATATTAAATATATAAGAATATTATTTTTTTTAGGACCAATTAAAAAGAAAAGTAAATTGAGATAGCAAGAGGATCAAAATTTATAATTATTCTTGTTCAGTTGTGCAATAAAAATAATGCTGATAATTATATTGTAATTATGTTACAGTGAATAATTACAAGGGCAAACTAGCTAACAATTCATCGTAATTTCGAAGTGCCTTCCTTCTATGGTTCTATTTATAGCTACGAAACCCCATCATCCATGAAATTAAACATTATAAAAATAAGTGTTTTCGCTAAATCATCCATAATTAAATACAATATTAATTTAACATATTTTCTTGATTACGTGGAAATTTATTTTATTTAAATAAAAATAAATTTAGAAAAATAAAATAATATCTTGTTGATTACGTAAAATATCATTTATTTCAATACAACTTGTGAATTGACAATACAATTGTAGATGTTTCTTAGGATATTCTTGCATTAAGCGAAGTTTGGCAACTAGTAGTCGAAAGAAGGGAATATCTAATAGACAAACTTCTATCCGCCAACTTGTATAAATCTAAATTCAGTATCAAGAGCAGATATTTTCGCATAATATCTGAGGAAAAGTAGAAAAAATATATTGCTTTTTCAAATGTCACAATGAAATATGAGTGAACATTCACTAAATCTTCGTAATCGAATAATTGTCTATATAAAACAGTCTTTTTTTTTTCATAGACAGGAATAAAGTTGTGTACACCAATCTTCCTTGAATTTCATTTATGGAATTATGTCGAATATATTGTTGTTATTGTTATTATATCGAATAAAGAACTTTATAGAAAAATTACTCTAGCCCTTCAAATTTATGAGTCTTAATTTAATTAGCAAAATTAATAACTATAAAAAGAGAGACGTTATATTTTGTGATTATAGACTATAAAATCCATATAATATTTAAACTAATTATTGAATCTCATAATTTTAAATATAACATTTTATTTTCATTTGAGATTTTATTATCTTCGTCTGCTTGAGAAAGTATGTAAGGGGATTGATATTGAGTAGAAGTGGGGAGACTCTGATCTTCATTTTGATGAAGGCAGACGTGAGCTTATTGTCACCTGAAAGCTCGAAGACCTTTAGTATTTTATTCTATTTCCAAACCAGCAGCTTTCACACTATGCAAAACCACCCTTGTCCCATTTCTTTCTTCATTTTGCTTCCTTCTTTAGGTTATTTTAATAGACAAAGTGATTTGTATGCATACTGAATGAAAGAAAATGAACAAAATTTTATTTCGAATTTCTGAATTAAATTCAGTCACCCTCGTGATATAATCAGGATGAGGCTTTAAGTACTGATAAATATTTCTTCAAAGTTGATTTTCGACTAGAAGCGAAGTTAAGAATACAAAGAGAATATTTACTTTAACAACCTAATATATATATATATAAAGAAGTCACGCCAAATCCTATTTATGAGATTTTATTGAATATGTTATTATTATTTGAAGTCATCCTTTTGAAAATATACCAAAGTGGAGTGGACCATAATTTTGTTATTCAAAAAAAAAAAAAAAAACAGGGCGGCCAATTGGGACAAATGTCAAAAAGGAAATAGGATTAGTATAATACTGAAACAGAGAAACAGATTAGACATATAATGATTCCACTTCACATCACACCAAACCAATGGCCAAACGTCGGATAAGATCCTGAAGAGCCGTTGCCGCTTCTCTCTCAATAAGTAATTTCTTAAAAGCCTTTTAATACATCAGCCCCTTCACTTTGAATAAATATTATTATCTCTTGTTTTAATTGAATTAAATTTAGATTTTGATAAAAGATAAATTAATTATTTAAAATATGCCATATTTTTTAATTATATGTGTTAATTATGTACTGAATTTTTTGTTATATATATTTTGGAAAGTCATAATTCTTATTGGTTTAGAAAATTCATTATTTCGATAAGTTTGGGAAAAGAAAATATATTGACTCTCTATCGATTTGAGACTATTTTGGATATATATATAGATATAAGGCTTATAATTGGAGAATATAAAAAATGGTACACTTCTCTTCTTTAATAGTAAAAACCTCTCTTTGATTAGACTTAGTTGAATCCCATTAAATACTTACATTATTTTTCATGGTTATGTGCTAGTTAATTCACTATATTACATTAATAAATTATAAAACTTGAAACATATTGTTATTAAATTTGATTTGTATAAATAAATAAGATATCATATAGACACTCCCAACACATGGTACAATTTTAGGTATTGTTCCATATAATAAGGTTTGTTAAAAGTTAAAATAAAACACAGAGACTGGCACGTCACGACCACTACTACATCACATCAGGTATGTTTTCTCTTATCCTTTTTTCTTCTCCTTTTCATTTATTTAAACCGACTCTGCTTAACGCAAACAAACATCGTACATTCTTTTACAAATTCTCCTCCCATGGTTTTTCCATCTTGTTGACCTTTATATCAACAACTATTAGTAATATATTACTCCCAAAATAGTCTCATTCACATTTGGTTTGCCGTATTTGATCCGGTCTCATTGAATATTTCAATTTAAATATTGTCTTCTTGGTTTCCTTTCAATCGCGTTAAAATTCAATTGTTATTCTGCTTAATTTGAAAGAAAAGAAAAATAGTCAATGGCGACTGCTATGATTGTTGGGGGTTATGGGTCTACCTCTGCTCCTTGGATTCGTTTGAAGAGGACGACGAAAAGGGGTGAGAATATTAGATTTGGGGTTACTTGTGTTTATTCGCCTTCTGTGAGTGATCCTTACAAGACCTTGAGGATTCAACCTGATGCTTCTGAATCTGAAGTCCGACAGGCTTTTAGACAGCTTGCTCTGCAGGTATATATATTTCTCACTCTAATATGTTTCATAGTTATAACAACATATCGAGTTAGGATTCATTTAGGCATGTTGATGGTGTTTTCTGTTGAAAAATATCCTCTTTACTCATCTGTGTTAGTTTAGCTATTTGTTGCTCTGTTTTTTTTTCACGGAGGAAAAGGGATTACAAGGTGAAATCGAGTCAATTAATTGAGCTAGAAAGATTTTCAGAAATTATTGCCTTTTGATCCTGCTGTTTACAAAAAATTGTTTGATTGAATTTCAGTATCACCCGGATGTGTGCAGAGGAAGTAACTGCGGCATCAAATTCCACCAAATCAATGACGCATACGATGTAAGTTTATAACTGAAATTGACTTTCAGTTTATTTTAGTTTTTTATTTCATTTATTTCGTATTTTATAATAGTTATAAAAATAGATTTAGCTTCAATTTATAGAAGGTTGAGGAAGATAAAGGTTAGATTATTGATTGTGTGATTAGTATTTTTCTAATACTCCTCCTAATCTATCCTTATAATATAATAGTAATAAAGAAAAGCCATCTTTCATTTACTCCACTAGATGAGCTTTAAGGGATTATTATAAAACTTTATTCCATAAACAAATAATTTAGTAGGTAGCAATCAATTCATCCTTGGGTTATTTAATCTTCTGGGGAACCTGTGAACATTTTTTAGGCAAAAAGTCATTTTCACTTTTGTTTGAAAGTTGAGAGGTGCCATTTACGTTATCTAATAATATGTCACTATCTAATTTTCAATTATTTAGTACGTATTACAACCTTTTTTGTAGGTCCCTTATTTCAATAATTTGGAGTCATGTTTAAACTTTTTCGTCGTGTAATCAGAGTCAGACCCATAATTTATCCAATATCGTGTCCCATCTTATAATTTTTAAACCCAAAATATTTTCAAATCTAAGTGTGTGAAGGCGTTTAAGTTCCTACAATTGACGTCATGAGTTAGACTTTTCTTATCTCTTTAATTCTGTTGTTCTGATGTGAGATTTTTTGATGCAGATTGTAATGAGTAACTTAAGAGGTGAAATAAAGAGTACAGAAATATTTGAGGAAGATGATGATGATGAATTCACGAGAGGAATGAATGATCCAGATTATGATATGTGGGAAGAATGGATGGGGTGGGAAGGAGCAGGCATTCGCGACTATTCTTCTCACGTTAACCCTTACATATAATTTTTCTAAAATATAAATATGATGTCTAAGTCAGTTTCCGCATTTATTTTACATGTCATCTTTGATCCGGATCATAATGTTTCTATCAAATACCCAAAAACCCATCCATCTTCTTCAACTCAAAGATGGTTCGAGGTTTCTGTGCATACTTAAGGAGGGAGTTGTATATTTTGTACATAGATGGAAGTCTCACTTACTCCTGTATTTATCAATTATAATGGTATCAATGAAAAGTACTTGTATTACTGGAGAATATTACACTGTATTGTTCTAATTTCTAAAAATAATAAAATTACGAAGATTACAACTTTGATTAAAAAAAAAATTCTCTAAAACTAAAATGGGTCAATATAGATTGAATAATGAGTTTGATTTGTGACGAAGTCAAAATCTGAAAGACTCAAAGTGGTGGATTAGTCAATTTTAGGCAGATAAAGTCCGATTGAAATTGAATCAATAAATGGGCATAACAACTTGTACAAACCATATTTGGATGAATTAGAGATTAACAAGATTTACTTTTGAATTAAAACTGATAATAATAATTATTAAGGCCAGGCCACATGGATTGACCATAATTTTTGAATGGTCGATTGTATAGTAGCATAATAAATGAAAGTTAATAATACTCACTATTTTGGACCAATTACTTTTTATAAGCATGGACAATTAACATGAACATAAAGACATTGTATTATTTCCGAGAGGAGCAAAGCACATGGGGGCAATGAGGGGTGGCAAAATCAAATTCAACCAGTCCAATTTATTAAAGTTTGAGCGGGCTATTTCATTTATTAGTTCAACCCTTTTCAACCCAACTCATTTCAACCTATTTAAAATTGGATTGATATGCAACCCAAATTGACTCGAGAGATTTTATCAAAATATTTTTTAAACACTTTTTTAAAAACTTAATATATTTTATATAGTCAAAATAAAAAATATATAATTTTTAAGTACTAAAATATTGAAAAAGAACAAATAAAATAAGTAAAATTTAGTAAAAGTTGGGTCAGATTGGGTCTTGACCTACTCTATAACTTATTACTCAACTCGTTTTTGACCCACCCCACTTTGATCCAAACAAATTCGAGTTGAATTAGGTCTTGACCCATCATGACCCGTTCAAATTTGGCTCAATCCGCCCAATTACCATTCCTAAGGACTAATGAGTAGTGGTGCTGGGATGGACATGTATGAGGCGCGAGGAGTTCTTTGAATTTAACTTTTTTCATGGCAGATGAAGACATTATATTTGTCACTTTCAAGCAAAAAAATACACACTAATTGGAATGAACAATTATTGATTCGTTTGGCAACACACATTGACAAACATCATTTATAACCTTTGGGACTAGGTTGCGTGAACCATGTCATTTTGGCTGTCTGTTTATCTGACAAGAAAAGAAAAAGAATGCCGTGGAAGAAGCACCGTGGCAACACAAACGCCTTATCATTCTCTCATTGCAAAATGGCGAACAAGTTCGTGGAGGTGGTAAAAATTTGTACTCCCGAATTTATCAATTTGATTTATGGATTATCGATTTATAGACATACTAAATCATTATACAGTCACTAAGATAATGATTTATAGAATATTGATTTTATGAATCATTGATCGTATCGGTTTGGCTATCGATTTGACGGTTAAAACTTGAATCATTAAAAGCACTGAAAATTACTTAGAAACAAGATGACAAACTAAATGAACAAAATTTCATTTTGCCTAAAAGCAAACACTGTCATATTGTTGTAAAATAATCCAGAGTTTGAGACAACCAAAAAGTGTGAAACCAAATACCAAGTCAAGGAATTTATATACCAAATCGTAGAAATATGATTATTAATTTACTATCGAATTATTGATTTATCCATTAAGAAAAAATCGTAAACTATTAAGAATTAATTAGCTAGTAATGAAAAAGATCAATACCATTATCAGAACCACTGAACAATTATTGATAAACTGTTATACCGAAATAATGGCTTTTTTTGAAAAGAAAATAAAAAATCAGTTTAAGACTCTATTTATTTAAGAGAAATCAATTTTTTGAAATTTTAAAGGAAAACAGAGAGTCGCCACCTAATTTTAAGGATAATTAGGAAACCGATTAAGCATTTTAAAAGACCTAACAGAAAAATCTTTTAAAATTCAAAGAAAGGGTTCGGGTTCATATTTCCACTTCAAGAAGATTTTACGCACTTGAAATGACCGCTAAATGCGATTATCCAGCGGTTAAGTGATTCGACTAATTTTGACTTCAAAAGATTGACCAATTTTAAGATTGATTGATTTTGAAAGAATTGATCAAATTTAGAAGAATTTGATTAGTTTGAAAGGCTTTGAACTTAAAGGGTAAAATCACATTATTTCTAATTTTGAAGTAATTTGAAAAATTTTGACAATTGAAGTGTAAAAATCTCCTTTTATTATTTTTATTCTTTTCATTTATCATTATCATCATCATCATTATTATTATTATTATTTAAAAGTATATATATATATTTAAAAAAAAATAAAATAACATAAACAATTTTCGACCTATTTGGGAAATTTTAATTAGATTGAAACCTGTTAGAAATGTTAGAGTTAGACAAACATCATAAGCAAATAAATATACAATAAATCGAAAAATAAATAATATTGGGTTTGACGAGCCCAATTCTCTGAATCCCTATCCTATTTCTATGTGTTTAGGCCCTCCAAACCCATTAAAATTTCCCTCAGCTGCTACTTCTGTGCTGACTCGAAAAGAAAAGACTTGGGCCTCCGTGGCCCAACGGAAATGCAGGGGAGATTGGAGGAGTCTCAACGGACTCCCAAACAAGGGTTCATACAATACAAAAAGAAAAGAATATTAGTATATGAATAAAGTATCGCCCAAAACAAAGAAAAGAGAACAAATACATATCAATCCTTTGTGACGAAAGAGAGTTGATTCCATTAACATATTAATGAGTTATATTCATATGCTTGTAACTTAAGGATGCAAAAAGTAAAATTTAAGGGATAAGTCGCAACATGTTAAAACTTCAAGCAGTAACAAACAAGTCTACAAAATCACAAGTCATATTCATACGAAGCTTGTTAGGACTTGAAATGAGTTAATATAATCATCCAAATAGGCAACGCAAGTAGGGATTGAACAGTACAATAATACATCTGAACATAATTATTTTTTAGCAAAGGCTAGACAGCAGGGGGATTTCATTACATGAATGTGAACAAAAAAATCATTTTTTCTCAGCAATAGAGACAGAGATTCGATAATATAGCAATACATTTGGGCAATATGTAAAAGAGAGGTTTCAACATATAACAGAGATGAAATATCACAGACAGTAACAATCACTTTTAACACTTGTTTTGATTCTTGATAACCAAGGAGGGCGAGCGAACAACTAAGAGGGGGATACTGATTCTATTAAAGACAAACAAGAAACCTTCACATTATCAGATGCATTTGACCAAAGTTTAGTCTATGAAGTAGGGCTATCCTATGAAGTTTTAAATTAAGAAAATCTGCACTTCGAAGAGAACAATCAGCAGCTCCAACTCAGCTAATGTGCAAACACTTACGGACATGCTTCTTTATTTAGACTTAAACGGGGCACCCCAAGGTAGGTAGCCAAACAGGATTCCGAACTAAAGGACTAACAGGAAACTCCAAACAGTAACCCAAAATGCACATTTTACTCAAGCTTAGAGAGGATAAGCAAAATAAGTGATCAATGTATTATCAGTAAATGAGTGTATAGCCTTCATAGGTAGACACTAAACAACCAACTGAAGCTTAAAATTCCAGCATAGAAATTTAGGAACATGTTTCAACATAACCAGCATGAACAGGGATCAAAAGATATGAAAACTCTTATCCAAGGATCCAAACATATTATAAACAAAGTATAGTAACAGATATTCTTAAAACTAAAATCATTTTTTTTGGACATCTTAATGTACTGGAAAGAACAGACATCAGAACAGGGGCATTCCCAGTGCATAATGAGACGAAACGAGCACAAATTGGCATAACTTAAGAATGATATCCACCTAACATGTTGTACGACTGAAAATTAAAGGAATCGATATAGAAAATGTCTACTTTCGCAAGGCCGTAGCTCAGAAAGTAAATCTGATAGACAAACAATAAATACATTCAAGTTGAAGGAGTTTGTCTCGGAAGGAATCAGCCACATTGAAGCATGAGCTAAGTCGCAGATTATTTATCTTGAAAACAGAGAACCTAGTAGATTTAATGTAGATGAGAATATTTTTGAAATAACCGCAAAAATGAAGATGAATTATGACAATATACTTGTATAAACAGAGATGACAAAGAGGGAGATTACAAGTTGTATTTCATCTTAAACTAACAAACTTAAACACTAATCGAATAGAGCATTCAAACAAAACGAAGAACACAGCTTGTGACTCCAGGAACTATATTAACATTAAAACAACATTATAGTATTACACAACTAATAGGAAAAAAATACAGCAACATCACAGTGCTAGTGAACCAACATCGTGGCAATTTCAGTCACGGCAGAATAAACACAAATAAAGATTTTAGTGTAACACTAAAATTCATCTAACAATCAAACACAAACAGAATAAAGAAGATCAAATTGGAGTATTACCTTTCTGGGAGCAGCGAAATGGGACGACGAGCTTGAGCAATCTTCGATTCCACCGGAATGGGAGTTGTGTCTCTGTTTTCTCGATTTCAACACACAGTTTCAGCTTCAAAATGATATGAATTTTATGAAACTTTGAACAAGAACAATTAGGATTTTTGACTAGAGGTGGCTATCGAGATTGATTAGGTTCGCTAGGGTTTTCGACTCGGTGACCGATCTGCCCCTCTCAAACCAAGAAGAAGGGGATTATATAGGCCGATTAGGGTTTTAACAATGGGGGGGAATATCGATGGGTTGGGGTCGAATTTTGAACTTAAAGTTCAAATTTGTCATTGGGACCAGAAAATCCTTGATATTAGTTGAAAAATCTTTAATAAATTGGAAACTTACCGTTGATCGAGGGGTTCAGAAGCGTGAATTACTTTTTCAACATATTTAATGTGTTTGTCGGGTTCGTTGGGGTTGTTGGCGTGATTGTGGATGGAAGAGAAGCGCCGGCGGGTAGGAGAGGAGGAATGGTCAGGTGTATGTGTGAGGAAGAGGATAAGGGGTCGTCTCGCTT
>JAABOM020000096.1:18801046-18829576 GCA_011800125.2 Solanum clarkiae | reverse complement strand
TCAATCAAATTTTTTAAGGATTAAATTTTCAAAGTTAGTCAAATTTTCTTAATCGTCGGATAACCGCATTTAGTGGACATTTCGAGTGCGTAAAACCTTCTCGAAGTGAAAATATGAACCCGAACTTGAACTCTGGATTTTAAAAGATTTTTTCTGTTAGTCTTTTAAAATATTTAACGGTTCCCTAATTATCCGTAAAATTAGGTGGCGACTCTGTTTTTCTTAAATTTAAAAAAAATTGGTTTTTTCTCAAATTGATTGAGTTTTAATCGATTTTTTTTAATTTTTAAACTGATTTTTCATTTTTCTTTAAAAGCCGGTCATTTTTCGGCGTAACACTAGGGTTTCGGGGTTTCGGGGAAATGGGAAATGGGGAAAAATGGGAAAGAAGAAGAAGAAAGGGGAGTGGGGGATGGGATATATCGGGCGCGTGGCCCTCACGCGCCCGTTTAAATTGTAATTATTTTTTTTAAATAATTGTTTAAAAATCGTTAAGACAAAAATAAAAATTAGATGATTAATTTGACACTGTGAAGGGTAAAAATTGGATGTCAACATAAACCATCAATATTTTTTAATTTGATTTATCGATTTCGATTCGATTTTTAACAGTCTTTCTCCATTGCTTTAGTTTTAATTATATATTTTGGTAAATAACTATTTTATTACTTTAATGGTTCATTAATGCATAATAATTTGAAATCATATTTCTTTGAAGTTTGGAATTTTATTTGGATACACAATTTGAATTTTTAAATAATATATTTTCTTATAAACATGCAGATTCATAATTTTTGAAAACTAGCAAAAATTTTCAAATTATTATACAATTTTACTTGGTGAATTAACCATAATTCATAAATAAGGTATTAAAATATTCAAATAGGTCTTTCTAGTAAATCATAAATCTCCATATTTCATATATAATAAAATATTTCTGATTACATGATATTATCAACTTCCAAATACGTAAAATTTTATAAAGATTCATTAATCCAGTTTTCAAATACTAAATGCAATCTAGAAATACACTGTTACCTTTTTAAGAAAAATAAATTGGAAAACAATATATATCACTTATAAATTTATAATGGTTATATCAATTTCATGTTAATTAAGTAGCACGAATCCAGCCTAAAAAAAAACTAAATAAATAAAAATTTGTAACAGACAGATGTAAAAGAAATATTATTCAGCCACATATAAATAAAACAAAAGATATATGAGAGCAAGAAATACAATTTTGTTTTTAAAATTTTCCCTTTTTAGATTTTCTGCAAATTACGTAAATTAGGATTACTGTACTCAATTTAGGGCTAAGAAGAAATCCCGACGCTCATTTGCTCTACACTGTGACTTCTACGTTGCTTCCGGTCGGCGATTTTCCGGTATCCCACGTGACGGCGGAGCTACGGTGGAAGCTCTTAACGAATCCCCTAACTTATAGTAAAATCGGGTCGAAAATTGGACTGATATTAGGCTGCAATTTCAAATGAGGGCCCGGATAATTGGATGACCATCGTTCTCTCGATCTGTGGTGAAGGATTCCTCCTATTTTCCTTTTCGATGATGATTTACCATAAGCTTCAATCCAATTGTTCAATCTTCCTTTGTGATTTTTTCATGTTAGTTTCAATTAATGTTTTCTTCTGTGGAAAATACTTTGAGTGAAGTCAAGCTTCAGTTTTGATTCAAATGTTTTATATAGGAAATCATTTTATGGTGTTGGATTGGGTATTGAAGTAGCTGACATGTAGTAATTGTACAGGTGTAGGATAGATATGAGCATAATGTTTTGTTGATCACTTTCTGAGTTTTGATTAAACAAGTAAGATTGAGTAAGAGTTGGACCTTGGACGTTTGTGGAGAAAAATGATACCTTGCTCTTAAGTAAAGAAGAAGTTAGAAACATTTCCCATAGATTTCAGGGTAACTAACAATCCTAGGGAACGTTATCCTTCATAACTAGCACATTCTTGTTGTCATTGAACATCTAGTATCCAAACAATCTATTTCACATACGCTGATTTTTTATTCCGTTAACTCCAAAAACTAATCTGGCACTCGCTTTATGTTATATAACTTGAAAAGGTAGCATAATAATTGTCCATCTGTCAAGACTCGAACTTATTAGAGACTGGACTGGACATATAGGCAAAAGCAAAATGATAGCTGATACTTTCAGGGAAGCTGCTGATGCTGAATGTAGACCAACTGTGTTTTTAAATACATTTGATGATGTGCATACAATTAGTATTGAGGTCTAGTAGGCAACTTCAGCCGTTAAAATGTGTGATACGGCTGGCATAATGGTCTAACTTATCTAAATTCCAACATGACCCAGCAAACACGATTAAACTTAATGACGGAGTCAATAGAGAATCGTGATTGGGCATGGAGGTTCACACTTATTAGATTGTTTTTTCCAGTTTTTTTTCTTCTTGAAGCTAATTAACTTCTTCATTTGTTCCAGCATCTAAAAGTCTTTATTGATGGCTGAAATAAAAGAACGCCTGCTCCCACCAAAACCTGCATCAGCAGCAAATCTTAGAGAAGTATCTTATAGGCCGCCTACGTCTGGTCGTCAACCTTTTCAAGGTATAGATGTCTTGGGCCTTAAGAAGCGAGGTCAAGGACTTCGATCATGGATACGGGTTGATACATCTGGCAATTCCCAGGTCATTGAGGTTGACAAGTTCACTATGATGCGTCGTTGCGACCTTCCAGCTCGTGATCTACGTCTATTAGATCCACTGTTTGTTTATCCATCAACAATCCTTGGCAGGGAGAAGGCAATTGTTGTAAATCTTGAGCAGATTCGATGTATCATTACAGCTGATGAGGTTCTCCTATTAAATTCTCTCGACAGCTATGTCTTACAGTATGTAGTGGAGCTGCAGCGGCGGTTGCAAGCTGCTGGAGCAGGTGAGGTTTGGCAGTCAGAAGGTGAGTTGAGTAGAAGAAGAGGAAGCAGGAGTATTGAGAATATGTATGGCAATCCATCACCGGATTATTTGCCCTTTGAATTCCGTGCTCTTGAAGTTGCACTGGAGGCAGCTTGTACTTTTCTCGATTCTCAGGTATGTAGCAGAAAATACCATTTAGGGACTTTGTTTTCATCTACATCAACTATGAGTTTATGGTACAAGTTTGGCAATAAAAATCTTGTAAGGACTTATGTCTGATAGCCTCAATTTACATTCACCTGTTGATATTAATATGCCTTAATGCAATACTATGCAAAGACAAAGTGCGCTGATGGCATTGGTTGCTTTGGGAGGGGAAACTTATAAAGATAGTTCTTCCAATCTTAAAGGAAATAGCTTGAGTTTCTTTTTATTTTATAACCAAAAATCCTTGAAGGCCAGTGGTGGTGCATGGTTTGAAACGCGATGGATAATGGGGCTGATTCTCTTCTCTTCCCCACTTAAATATCAGGCAAACCTGCAGCAGGATTCGAACCCACGCTTGCACCTAACTGACACATCACAAGCCACACTCTAACCATTAGACTAAAGCGTGGGGACCCGGGGGCCCGGAAATAGCTAAGTTACTGCTCAACATACTTAATAACCCCATATTCTTGTGTTTCACACATTATCTCCAGCTAATTCAAAGCTTAAATATCATTTTAAATGTTGGAAGTATCTGACTGGACTCATGTCTGAACATAGGTTAGAAAAGAGTTGCAGAGTGATCACACTGCTCAATTTCTTTTGGTTCTATTAAAAAAAATTGATATTTCAGTTTAAGCTTACCTCTCTGATGTTTGATGCTCTTGGGGAAATGGTTATGATGGTAAGTTGCTCCAGACAGACACCAAGCTCAAACCATGTGAAAAAATATGTTGGGAATCAATATGTTCACTTGCTCTAGTTTGAAATTCTGAATTGATATAAAAATATGTGATAAAAGCTTGGGAATCAATATATTCACTTTGTCTAGTTTGAAACTCTGTATTGGTATAAAAATATGTGACAAAAGCTAGTAACCACTTCACAGACACTTGAATGACCATTAGAGCATCATTTTAGATTTGAGAAAAGCTATGTTTTATAAGTTAAAATAATTATTTTGCAGTTATTATATCTTTTTTTTGGATATGTTTTCATTATGATTGTTGTAGTTTCATTTCTTTTATTATAGTTTGTTTTGGTTGCTCATTTTGGAATGAGAAAAAGCAGAGGTGGTGAAATAAAATGGGCGGTAGAAGCCGAAAGGTAATTTGGGGAATTAACAAGTCTGACAAGATAATTGGCGGTCTTGAAGTTTGTGTTGTATATGGCCCACTTTTCGTTGTTTCAACTTTCATATAGGATAGCAGCATGGGATTCTAATATCCCTTCCTGAGAGTCCAAAATCACATCAGTCATAAAATGGGATGGGAGGAGTAATTTGGTAGAGGCATAGTGGCACATTGCAATCCAGACAAAAATTGATTGTCATTGCTGACAAGCTGTTGACTCAACTAGCTATGGTCTGAATTATCCTGAACATCTCTTTATAAAAAAAAAAAATATATATATATATATATATATATATATATGTATATTATCCAGAACATATATAGGAAATACGATCCTTGTAGGAGAGCAGCATCGTGAACTTCTGTTTTCTTGAGTTTTCATTCATGGAGAAGATAGTTATATTTCATGGTTATTGATGTTGGTATTTTGATCTCTCTTTGTTTCAGCTATTTATCTCGATCTGCAATTTGCATTAATTCTATTTTGATTTTTTTGTGCTTTGATTTGTCCAATACTTCCTCTGGATTATCAAGTGGTACTGTAATTTCAGAAAGTCATTTATTTAATCGAATTTAGCAGAAAGGTTCACAGTAAAAATGATCCAAAACAGTGTATCAGTGCAAAGAAGGGCGGTGAGAGATATTCTCAATTATGGCCCATTGATCTCATTGGTCGTATTTGTATGTGTGGGAAGACCTTCTCTGTCTTACTACACGGACGGCCTACATATTCTGACACAATAAAGAGAAATGGACAAAGAGAACTTTTGTTGGTTGGCCTTAACCTTGGAATTGCCATGATTATCCATGTGATGACATGCATGATGCAAGGATCCTCACTTGACATAGTAAACTTCTAGATAGCCCTTATGGTTGAACTTCTATCGATGGACAAAAATACTAATTGACTCTTAAGGTTCCAAGAGACAATAGAAACAAGATTTGTGAATTTCATAGTTTGCAAATGTAAACGTTGCAACAAAGAGCTCTTTGGTTGAAGAGAGAGGGAAAAAAAAGCTTGAAGAGAGAGAAGGAGTTTTCAAACAAAAATGGAATTAGATTTTGGGACGAACATCGCATTTTCTTGAATACTCTCAACAAAATGCAAAATCCATATTGCAAGAACACTAGTACCTACTTGAGCACCAATAGAACTACTGAAATGACCAACTGTGAACCAAGTGCGGTGTTACAATTTAATATATGGTCATGACCTAGAACAAGTTGAATTGGAATAAGTATTCTACAATAGGAAATTCACAAGGCAGATAATTTTCTGGATAGTTCTGTATTATTTGGTTTGTCTACCCAAGTATTTTGATTTTGATTTCTTTCCAAATGATCAGGCAGCAGAACTAGAGATTGAAGCATACCCATTGTTGGATGAACTTACATCTAAAATTAGTACCTTGAATTTGGAACGAGTTCGTAGATTGAAAAGCAGGCTTGTTGCTTTGACTCGTAGAGTTCAGAAGGTATCCTAGCTATATATTGTTTTTTGGAGTTCCAAGCACAAGTTACTGATATATTAACTTCTCACTATCGGTTATCTAGGTTAGAGATGAAATAGAGCAGCTTATGGATGATGATGGTGACATGGCTGAGATGTATCTCACTGAGAAGAAAAGGCGGATGGAATTGTCTTGCTATGGAGATCAATCATTGCTTGGCTACAGGTCAACGGATGGTGCGTTGTCTGTGTCTGCTCCAGTTTCCCCTGTTTCTTCACCCCCGGAGAGCAGGAGGCTTGAAAAAAGCTTGAGCATAGCAAGAAGCAGGCATGAAAGCATGAGAAGTTCAGAAAGTGGCGCTGAAACTCAGAGTATAGAAGAGCTGGAGATGCTCTTGGAGGCTTATTTTGTTGTCATTGACAGCACTCTCAACAAGTTAACATCGGTATCTTCTACAGTCTTACTGTTCATCCTTACATCTTGTATTCCCTTTCCTAATCAAGCTTTCTTTTTTCTATTACAGTTGAAGGAGTATATTGATGATACCGAAGATTTCATTAACATTCAACTGGTATGCATTATACATTCAAGTTGATTTCCAATGGATTTTACTTTGCATTAAACCTTTAGACTTGTTAAAACATGGAAGTTGTAAGATTACACTAGTTAAAATGCAGAGTTTATGGTAATTTGATCGAGTTTTTTCTCATGTATTATGGACTTCTATGTGCAGGATAATGTCCGGAATCAGCTTATACAATTTGAGTTGCTCCTTACAACTGCAACCTTTGTGGTTGCCATCTTTGGGGTTGTGGCCGGAATTTTTGGGATGAATTTTGAAATACCAATGTTTAATCAACCAGATGCATTTAAATGGGTCTTAATAATTACAGGTGTAACTGGAGCAGTGATATTCATTGCATTTTTATGGTTCTTCAAATATCGAAGATTGATGCCACTGTAGATGCTCGAGAGCACAGCCAATTGAGAATACACCCAGTGCAAGTAAAGAGGACGACCTGCTGGTGATATTCGAAGGCATTTGCCAGTGGATCCTATTTATCAACGGAATAAATACACGAGCCTACGAGAAATAAACGTTTCAGGGAAGACCAGCATCTGTCAATGCAATGTCCCAGAAAAGCTGATAGATCTACTGAATCATATGATATTCTTATCACTTGCCCATGTAGCCTAGTGGCAGTGTCAGAGTTCTAGTACATCACTCATTACAATAGCATTGTATTCTTGGAGTTCAAAAGAATGAAAATGGGCCATTCTTGTTAACTGCAACCATTCTGTTATATTTTTCTCATTATCAAGTATACCTTTTTCTTACATGATCCATAAACGGGAGGACATGATCCTAAGTTAATCTTCGAAAATCTAGATTCTAGAACAAACAAAAGATCTTCAAACTTTTGAGTAATGCCAGCAACTTTCATAGACGAGTTTTGGAACCATTTGAATAACCCACAATGGTGTTATTTCAATCTATTCTGTTTATGATTTTTTGAGACGAGGGTTTTCCGAAAACAGCCTCTCTACCTCTATGAGGTAGTGGTAAGGTCTGCGTATATTTTATTCTTTTCAGACCCACTTGTGGGATTTCACTGGGTATGTTTAGGGGTAACAATTGGGCGGGTTGAGTCAAATTTGAACGAGTTATAATGAATCAAGATACCAAACGGGTCAAGACTCAACTCAACTCAAATTTACTTGGGTCAAAACGGGTTATAGAGCAGGTCAAGACCCAACCTGATCCAATTTTTACTAAGTTTTACTTATTTTATTTGTCCTTTTTCAATATTTTAGTATTTAATTGAAAAATATTTTTCTTTATTATGGCTATATAAAACATATCAAATTGAAAAAAAAAGTATTTTGATCAATATTTTAACAAGATCTCTCTCGAATTAATTTGGATTGCAACATAATTTTAAATGAGTTGGGTTGAGATGAATTGAGCTAATAATCGGACGGCTTATTAACCAACCCAAACTTCAACGGGTTGAACTTAATTTTGCCATCCCTAGTCTATATTGTTGTTACAATGGTGATATTTCAGTATTAATTAAGATTACACATTAGTTAATATGTGTATTATGATAAAAGTGGAAATCTACTATGGACAAGTAAAAAGTGAATGAATGAGTAATGATATTAATTACAGTTTATTTATGAGCAGAATTAAAAAAATCCAATAAAAAGCTTATCACCAATCCCAATATTGGTTATATTTCCCTCCACTATCATCTGTATCCACAACACCAGCTAACCAACCATTGCCATGGCCATGGCCGTATCCGTACAGTTACAGACACTCCCTTCTTCCTTCACTCGTCCTCGCTCTCCCTTTCTCTCTTTTTCCTTTTCCCTTTCCCCCATTTGCCCATTCCTCCACTCTCCAAAAACCTCCGCAAGATTATCAGTACTCCCCTTGCAGGGAATTCAATGCATCAAGAATGAAGTGGAAGCTGACCCCAAAAAAGGCGTCAGTATTTACAAGCCTAAATCTTACCAAGTTCTTGTCTCTGATGCTGCTGATTCTCTCTTTTATGCCCTTAAGGATGGAAAGACCAGACTTGAAATTGACTTCCCGTAATCTCGATTTCCCTCTTCCTTTTTTCAATTTTTTAGACATTACTGCTGATTAATGGTTGTCCACTCGTATTTTACTTCTACGGGTGTTTTCATGATTCCTATTTGACTGTTTTAGCTTGCTTGATTATACTTGTGCTATAGCAGTTTCATAAATTTCCTCTCATAATTTGTAATAATAAAGGTCAAATTATTGAGTATTGGAGTGAAATGGGTCCAAATTTAATGTAATGGATATTGAGGATTCATACATTTGACTCTTCTAGTTTGGGATTCGGGCGTTGTAATAATAGTTGCTTTCAACAATTAGTCATGTGTTTTCTGGTGCAACAACAACAATGACATAGCCAGTATAATCCCACAAGTGAAGTGTGAGGAGGATAGACAAACCTTA
This sequence comes from Solanum clarkiae, assembly GCA_011800125.2. NCBI lineage: Eukaryota > Viridiplantae > Streptophyta > Magnoliopsida > Solanales > Solanaceae > Solanum > Solanum clarkiae. Next base: position 18,820,884 of record JAABOM020000096.1, on the reverse strand, counting down.
TCACTAGAGAAACTGTTTCTGCTGCACAGTTTCCTTATTTGTGATATGCAGTAGAAGTGGTTCTTTACTAGACTATGTAGTACCCTTAAAGAATTTTGTATAGGTAAGTTGAATTCGGAGTCTGAATCACCCAAAAAGAACAAACTTGGAATCTTTTGATACGAAAAATCACAGCCAGAGCATTGGGAAATCAGCTCAAATTTACATTATATGCAAATCTAAGTGATAGGATGGACTAGTAATCACTTTTCATGCGAAAGAAAGGGTCCAAACAAGCACATTCGCCTAACCAGGGAAGTGTCCCAACATAAGGACATAATGTCTAGAATTATAATTTGCGGAGTACGTATTTGTTACATTGTTGTACATATGAATAGAAGATAATTTGTGGATTAGGTTTTCATTATATTTTTTTACATATGAATAGAAGGCCTAGATCCTGTTACAATTCCTAATTGCTGTTTATTTCATAATTTTTTTTCTACTGACGAGTATGGTTCCTGTCAGAGAAAATGACAAAAAGTAAAAGGATGTTAATTGTTCATAATTTGTTTATATCAAAGCTGAAATTTATGCTAAAAGTTCAGGTGTTTAAGCTAAAAATGATGAATAACTACCATAATCTAATCTAAAGTCTTCTTTTATATCAGTTACAGATCATGTCGCCATCATATTTTAGGCTGTTGATTTAGGGTGTAAAAGTTCTATATAATTTGCTTGCTTCTCCTAAACATTAAGTCAGGTCATGTTCTAAACCAGAATACTTCTAAGTCTTTCAGGATGTTGTCAGCTGTATATTAATGCTCATGTAGTTTTATAGGAATATAACCTTCTTCAATTACATGCTTATTGTTTCTTTGATAAGTTTGTTATAGCTTCATTCCTGACAATTTTTCTGTTCGTTTCAACTCTCTGTTGGTTGACATCTTCAGGCCCTTGCCCACCAACATTTCTTCTTATAAGGTATCATGTTAACGATCTTAAATTTTGAAATTTTAAGTATCTTGCTAATGCCATCATATTGTTGTCAGAAGTCATTCTATTTTTATGGATAATTATAAGCTCTCATATTTTGTATATACTAATTATGCGATCTTGCAACGCACTTGACTCTCAAATTCCTGAAAATGTGAAGGGGTCTTCGGATGAGTTCAGCGATGCCAATATCCAGCTTGTACTAGCTGTTGTTAAGAAGCTTCAGGAAAAGATGGAAACTAGAGCTTGTGTGGTGAGAAGAAACTGCGTCATTCTTTCTTTGTACAAGTTTTCACCGAAATGCACAGAAACATATCTGACAAAATCGCTCAATTTGTAGGTGTTTCCTGACAAACCAGAAAAGCGTAGGGCCACCGATCTTTTCAAAGCAGCTCTTGACTCGGTACTGCTGCTAACTCATTGTAGATTTCAAGTCTCATTTCTGATGCTGTAAACCATAGCATTTTGTTATAGTAGGGAATATCTTCTGTGTAAGTCGGGTGCTTTCTTCAGTTGGTTTTTCTTATCTAAAACTCTCCTTGAACTAGAGATGAATGATTAACTTTGGAAAACGTTTTTAGCTGTTTATGATATGGTTCGTTTCATCTTCTCCTCCTTTTTCTTTTTGCATTTTAGTGTTGTGTTCTTCCTGTTGTTTCTAATTCTCACAAAAATCTCATTGAAACTATCATGTTTTCTTTACCCTTTCAGATAGATGGTGTTACCGTTGGATCCTTGGATGATATTCCTGGGGGCGCTGTGACCTCATTCTTCAGATCTGTAAGGAATACACTGGACTTCGATTTTGAGGATGAGAATGAAGGTTAATTTCACCATCTAATTTTCTTATGTTTCCAACTCCTTCATCAACTTAACCACTGTTGTGCAATGGCCCCAGTTCTCTTCAGCTGCAACATTAAATAGACCAATTTTGGTTACCACATAGCTCTCTTTCTTATAATTTTCCATGAGAGGAGAGGAAGGGTGACGGAGTCCTGTTACGTCCTTCAAAGAAAGAATGAGAGGAAACAGTCTTTTGAATCTTGTCAAGTGTTTAAGGCTCTTATGTCATTGTGATACAAATTAGAAAGTCCACAAAATGATAGGTTCCTATATTGCATTTAACTTCAAAAATAACTCAAGAATGTCAACAGATTAACATGAGTACATGTGTCTCGTACTAGTGCTACCCCATCCTGTCTCAAATTCAGTTGGAGCTTTTCTCCTTTGGTAATGAAACAGTTTGTTTTAGTAATTGAAGCACTTATGTAGGATTTCTACTTTGCATAAAGTGATGCAGGTATCATGTAGGAAGAAAACTAAAATCCTAACCAAACATTGTATCTGCTAAGTTGTATATGGAGATTAACTCTCTTTTTGACACCCGTTGTTATTTTTTTGAAGCTATTAAAGCAATTGATGGTTCCTTTTTCTTCTTTTGTTAACACCTAATCTCCAGGCTCAAAGGAATAGCTTGGTTCCGGGTTATTGCAATGATCATCATTTTTTGCGTATGCTATGTGTACTATATCTATAAAGCTTCATGCATCTTTATTGATTCAGGTCGTTGGAAGTCTGACCAGCCTCCTACACTGTATATATTTATCAACTGCAGCACTCGTGACCTTTCATACATTGAGAAGTATGTGGTAAGATCTGTTGGTATTAGAAAGTCATATTATCTAATTTTCACTTCAAAATTTGAAAGAAATTGTCTACCAGTTTACCAATGTGTTGTCATTCTTAATTCCCAATGTGTCATTTGTTCTTGGACATGTTCCTTTGCTCTTCTGCTTACTCTACCTTAGAGTTGCTTTGTCCACTCTTTTAGTATCACTTTATTTGTTTATTCTACTGTACTTTTAAATGAATGTTTCTTCCCTGTTTTGATTCAAGTTTTGATGATGTTGACATCTATTGCATTGACAATGAATGTGCAGGGTAAATTTGCTACTTCAACCCCTAGCCTCCTTTTCAACCTCGAACTTGACACCTTGCGGTAACAAATGTGATCCTGTCTTTGATGGATATTTTTCTGATCAGTATATTTTTTTGGTTACATTCTTGATGATATTCTGATTAACAATAAATTTATTCGAAATTTCAGCGCTGACCTAGGTATTATAGGCTTTCCACCACGGGAGTTGCATTATCAATTTCTTTCTCAATTCATCCCCGTCTTTTATATTCGAACAAGAGAGTACTCAAAGGTGACAATTTTGTGATCTTGGTTTTATGTTCATCTATCTTTTATCGACCTTGTAATTCTGTAATGCATAATTTCTATTATTCTTTTTCTCATGGAAGACAATTGCAGTGGAACCTTATATTGTGAACTACAATGGAGCTCTCTTCCGTCAGTATCCTGGTAAGATTTCATTCTTGGGGTTATATGTTTATTCAGGGATTCTGTTACTTCTGTTTCATTATTTCCCTATATTTATCGACTCTCTCTTCTTGTTTCTCAATTGTTTTTCGTTCTTTCTGATATCAAAACATGAGTGCAGACAATTTGTTGGTGTTCATCCAGTGGAACAGAAATTTGAGTATAGAGTCTACTAGTTGTTCAAATGTATTTAATATATGTGACTCGTAAATATTTCTGACCGTTCCAAGGTTACTATATGCCTGAATTATATCATGAGTGTAAAATAAATCTGATCCTAAGAACTATTTCCTCACTTGGAAATGAGACGAGGGAAGAAAGTGTAAATTGGGACAACATACTGTCAAATATAAATTATCCGCTTGTATAGTTATTTCCGGAACTCCACAAAATTGAGAATAAATTCCCTTTAAAGAAAATTACAAATACTCTGAATGGAATTGAAGTATTTGAAACTAGATAGTTAACATCATGTCAGAGTAAAATATCTTAGCTTTTTCCATTTCATTAGAAATTTCTGTCATGTCTGATATTCAGGCTTCAAGGCAACTACTATATGTGCTAATCACTCATCATCAAGGGCATTGAGATGCTGTATCTTTTAGGTGGTGAACAGAGAATATGTCAAATAGATTCAACCCCGCCCTGAAAAATAAACAAACAAATAAAAGACAAAAGAACAGCACCTGCAACTAACTTGTAGGATTGTGTATGCACCAATATGGAATACCGACAACTTTCAGCTTTGTTTTAATGTTGCAGGGCCTTGGCAGGTGATGCTGAAACAGACAGATGGTTCTTTTGTTTGTGTGGCAGAGAGTGCAACTCGCTTCACTCTAAATGAAGTAACTATACATCTGATTCATGCTACATGTTCTTCTTAAGAACTTTTATGGCAAATAAATTGTTCAAAACGTGTTATGGCAGACCAAGGAGGAACTATTGAGAGTCCTCGGACTACAAGAGGAGAAAGGAAGCTCACTTGAATTTCTCAGAAGAGGATACAAGGTCTCTTTATAGTAATTCTGATCTTCCAATATTTTTTGTGTTTTTCCCCATCAACTACTACTGTTTTTCATAGAACGAATCTCTTCTCATTGCTTATCCTAAGAAGATCAGTAAAATACGCAATAGATTTGAGAATATGTTTGTCTGATGCTAAATGCCTCGCTGTAGACTGCAACCTGGTGGGAAGAAGATGTTGATTTAGAAGCATCCTCTGCATGGCGTAGTTGAACAGATGATTGCCATAGAAGAAGAGTATAGCGGTTGAAGACTTGAAACATACACACTCGGGTGGTGGAGGAACAAGCTACTGAATTACCAGATTCATCGATCCATCGTTTTCTCCAGAACAATGCTCCTTGTATTTATTGTCTTTTCCAATAGTAACTTGGTACTTAAAACTTAAAAGAAGGTTGTCTTAAAGAAGTGACAAGTCCTTCAAAGTTTCTTTGGGTCTGCCCTGCACCCTTATTATTCCCCAGCTATGAAAGAAAAGAATTTGTGTAACACTTTTAGCTCTCATTGTTAAATCTACCTTTTCAAAGTGTAAAAGGTTTTCCTGGGAAAAAGGTGCCTTCATTTCTCTTTGTTTCTTCAATTGTTGTGATACAGTAATAGGGAGCTCAAGATATAGCCTGCCATATATAAGATCTAGGAGAATCGTTGAAGCAAACATAAGTTTTAGAGAATTTTTGCCTTGTTCCGCAAAAGCTTCGCAGGAATTTTCATATATAGTCATTCAAAAATATCTTAACTATGCTCCATAGCTATAGTTTGGGTAATTACATTTCGTAACTATAGTTATAGTAGCATTTGTATAAATCGCGCAATATTTGTACACGTTTGTATTATTCACTGTATAATTCACAATTTTTGTATAGCATTTGTATATTTTGCTATACAATTCGCAGCGTTTGTATATTTCGCAATACAATTTGATTCGCATACAACTGTTCTATAATCGCGCATAGTGTTTGTCTAAATCACGTGAATTATACAAAACTCAAGATGTAATTACAGCTAGATGTTTGCCGCGAGCCGTTAATTTAAACTATAATTATTTTAGCTAATTGATTAGTAAATATTTGTTTGTTTGCATAATTTTTTCTGAATAACTTGTGTTATATTATAACAACAACATACCTAGTAAAATTTCTATGATACAAAAATATAAATTTTTGCGTAGCCGGCCCAGTAAGGTACAAGGAAGCCCATAACATGGTGTCTAGCAATCGGCCGAATCTATCCAAGTTTGTTGCGGACAAACATAAATTTCGTTGAAGGAACTTTCCTTTTTGGGGGTTTCATTTCAAAAGGAATAGTAGTATAGTGACACCTGCCTACACACAGGAGAGCAAAGAAGCAAGCAAGAAGAAATGGGGTTATGGGCATGCTTAGGGGTGATAACCCCATTTCCATTCTACTACTATCTCTGGACACTTCCTCAAAAATGGGTTGATCTGTGTGGAAGAGGTCGTGATCCTTGCAAAGTTATGGCTATGGTTTCTCATTTCATCAAGTTGCTGCAATTCATCTCTCTCTTATCCGTTTCCACATTTTCATGGCCGCCTCCACTTTATTTTTGGCCCCTTTTCATCTTTGGACAGTTCCTTAATTTCAGGTCAGCCCTCAAGCTTCAAATTTGATCTTCTTCTTTCTTGTTATTATGTTTTATTGCCATTGGACAATGTAAAGATTGTTCTTTTTTAGCTAAGATTTTGTCAATATGTTAATTTTCTCAACAGTTTCCTTGGGCTATTGTTGTTTGCTAGAAACTAGATTGAAAAATGGCATATATAGGATTGGGAGTGAAATTGTGCAAAACAAAAACGGCTTATGCGAGAGAGCACCGCTTCCCCAAGAAGATAATCCGCTTTCCTAAAATCCTTACTTTATATTGATTGTTCCAAAGGCTTTGGTTTAACGAGAAAGGTAGTATGGAGCAGGGCGTCTCGCAGGCTCACGTGTTGGAATCTTGATGAGTGAACTAAGTCTGGTGTTTAAGTGGAGAAATGGTAGAGAGGTGGACACATTCTCCAAAGTGTTTTAGAGCTAAATATAAAAGATTGATATAGCCACCTCAACTATTTTGAAATTGACACATAGTTTGTGGATGAGTTGATTGACAAATGAGATCTCTAAGTTTATGTCAATTGTTGGCAATTTTTGATGCATAGTGGAAAGGGATGGCCTCGCACCCCCTCTTGTCATCAATTCACTAGGCTCCTAAAGACTAGTTTTGATATTTTCATAGAGATTCAATGCATGCGAAGACGAAAGCTGCCATATTAACAATTTGATGGTAGTGCATAGTTGTGCGAGCAGATCAAGGCAGGGGCAGATGTAGAAGTTCAGATACAGGTTGTCTCAACTCATTAATTTTTGCTCAGATGGTGTATTTGTGTTACAAATTTCATTAAAGGATTTGAGGGTTAGAGGTTTCAGCTGAAGGATTTCATTTGGACCTATAATCATTACTTTTACATTTCACATGTTAATGGATATCATGTAGATAATGGTGATCACAGGTCCAATATGGACTACCCCATAGTATCTTCTAAAAGTTGATCAGGCTGGACCAGATTGACAAGATCTGTAAAATTTAAGCAATCTAAGATGGTACTGGCACATTAATCTTCTGAACTAATTGCACAATTTACTTCACCGCTACAATACGAGTGCTTATAATCTGACTGAGAAATACATATAAACCTCTAAAAAACCAGATAAACAGAATGGTAGAATTGTTATCAGCTTGATATAGAATATATGGGAGCTTCAGATTCTCTGCCTTTAATATCTAGCAAACACAGTGAAGTACATGATACGAACTTTGACATATCAAGCAGTTTATTAAATAACGTCTCTGGAGATGTGGGGGAGAATTCATTTATTTGGATCCATCACTGGGTTACTGATCTTTACCTGATGGGATAGAGAATATAAAACACAGTTAGCTCTGATTGGAGTTCTGACTAATCTTTATTAAATAATACAGGTTTCCTCTATGAGTTTAAGTTCTGTACCTATGAGGTAATGAGCCTCAGAGTCATTACCCTTCTATAGCCGCTCGACCAAAAATGTTTACATCGTTAGCCAATACACATATATTATACACCAATTTACATATATCTTACGTATGCCGGCTACTTTTTTGGGTCAGGGGATATTTAAGTTAATTTCCCTGTTCAATATGTAGATTATTTCTTCTCATAGAAGAGCAACAATTTCTAGTTTCATTATCTAACTTAAAACGTAGTTGTTAACTATAGATTTCTTTGGATCATGCATTCATATACTCTAAGCAAGCATTGATCTAAAGACTATTTCCAATGTAGTAGAGTTTGGAAGGCTTAAAATAGTGAAATACCCGCGAAAAGATAATTTGTCATTTATCAAAACAGAAAAAGTTTATTAGAAATTAGAATCACATCTTGTTAAGTGTTTTTTTTAAAAGACCTTCTTAAGTTTAGTTTGGTTTAGAAACATAGAAGCCACATTAACCTTATTAAGAGCTACATCGATAAAAATTATCAGAGGGCCGCCATTCACATGGTAATTTTCAAATAAGAGATCTGACATGGCACTATTAATCACTTTAGAATTCTGTATGGCATCAGCAGTCATTTTAGATATTCTGCTGACAATGTATTATCTGGTTGCTTTTTGATATCAGGATTCATATTTTGAATGAAGCTATGTCTTGGTTACTGCTACATTAGATGTGCAGCCCTACTACTTGTCCATGTTTTACATTTAGTTCTTTACTCTATCGAGCTCATGGATGTAAACATTTACAAATCTGCAGGGTGTACCAACTGCTGGGAGAAGCTGGCACTTATTATGGTGTACGCTTTGGAAAGAATATCCCTTGGGTAACAGAGTTTCCTTTTGGAGTAATAAAAGATCCTCAGTATGTGGGCAGCATTTTGAGTCTACTAGCTTGCCTCTCTTGGGTTCCTTTCTTGTATATTTTCTTATGGGTACTGGGATATGTATTTATGATACAAGTTGAATCCAAGGAAGATCCAGCTACTCGTGCAAAGCCGCTTTCTTGAGTCTATGGAAGATACATCTGCCAACTAGAAGGAACTGATGCTGCTTGCTTCTGCATTCCTGAGGAGGAATCCTTTTGATACAGTTCTTATATCAATGGTTTCTTGAGTTCTCGATTCCTTTTTTAAAATCAGTCTTAGCAATATTTTGGATGATTCTGTAAGTTTTTTCCTTTTTTTAAATTAGCCAACATAACTTAAGATCATTATGCCTTTAGGATTTGAATTGAAAAATCTAAGCAATAAAGAGCAAATTTTTTTTCTGTGAATGGATCTTGAGAACACTGCATGTTCTAGTATATCAAAGCAAAACTGAATGATTTGTCAGCTCTTACTGCAAAATTTTCAAAGTAGCAGCAGCCTTTGGGTATGATCTGGAGGTAAAAAGAATGCAGATATGATGTGATTATGATTGGTCAATTGCTTGAGTTTCCACTTGGCCATAGATTTTGAAGTTGAAATTTGAAAATTTGAGTTTTTGAAGTTATGTTTGGATATGCATTTTACTTGGAAATTTTTTTGAAGTTTTGTGATAGTAAGTCCAAAGCCCCCAAAACTGGTCTGAGCCTATTGTTGAAGAAAAGATTTTGAAAGTCTGATCAAATTTCATGGCTAAACTGATATTTGAAAGTAAATTTTCAAAAACTACTTCGAAATCTATGTTTGTGACACTCAACGTGCTCATCATAACCTTTTATTGTGACTCGACTCAAGCTCAATCATAATCTTTTTGGTGACTTGGCTCAAGCTCACCATATGCTAGCTAAAAGTCTAGGTTTACCGGAAGAAGAGGAAGAATAGTGTTAAGTAGCTTGAGGACTTGAACATGATTTTGATTTCATGCCCTTGTTGAGATCTCTATGGTAGTGGTAAGGTCTGTGTCGAGACCCTACTTTGACTGGGTATGTTGTTGTTGTTGCCCTTGTTGAGATCTCTTTATCAGAGGTGCAAATTATCAACAAAGTTGGGTCCTTTGACAAATACATGTTAAGACGTCAAAAGAAGCAGCAATAAGTAAAAGGACTTTTAGTTGGAGGAGTTGGACCAACTAAGCTGTATTCAATCATCTAGTGGCTGGAATCACAAAAGATCATCACATTGGTTGCTTTCAGATAGTGATTGTTATTACCATAGCAGATTACTTATTTTAGCATTATTATTGTTTTAAATCCCACTAGTTTAGGACCTAACTACGTGTCTTCCCATGAGTTTTTGAAATTATCATTCATGCTAGATTTTGTTTCTCATATACATGTATCTGGCGCTTTCAGGTATATGTATTGCAGATACATGGGGTCAAAATAACTCTCTTTCTCACTTCTCTCCTATCTCCCTAGTTTCTTTTCCTCTCTCGCTCACCTCTCTCCTTATGTATTTGTATTGCAAAATGTTTCTGGAGTGCATTCAGTACCCTAGATACATGTATCTAATGTGATTTGTATGTATTGAGATACATTGACTCTCTTGTTCACCCCTTCCTATCGACCTGGCCTCTCTACTCTCTCCCTATCTCGGAGTGTATCTAGCAGCAAACATACATGTGTCTAAGTGTAAGATTTGAAATTATTAATTAGTAAGATAATACGTAAGAATTAGTAAATACGATAGGAATGTTTATGTCATTAGGTTGGTTTTATTGTTTTAATCATTGCATGTAACTTAAAATTTGATTCCATAAAGAGTTGTATACTGTCAGTGTACAGAAGATAAACATGTAGGCAATAAGTTTGGATATTTCTTAATGTCATTTCAGTATTCTACAAAGTTGTCAAATTCAATGACTTAAATGTTTCTAAGGACAATGTTGTCTAAATCTAGCCAACTCAGAGCAAGTCCATTCTTCAGGGACCCAATATGGCTGCTGTTGAAAATTTCTCAAAGTCCAGCAAGATCCCATTCTCACGTGCACCTCCAAGTCCAACTTTGCGGTCCAAAGGTCATAACTTTTTTCTGTATCTACATTGAACAATAATTTGTTTCCTTTTTCCTTTGAGAAGTTGGAAAATATTGAACAATTGTCTATACAAAGTAGTGGACTATTTGTTTACCATCTCCCTGTCTGATTATTATGTTGGAGGATTTTTCCTGATATGGCGGCAGCAAGTGCTGCTTTGAAACTTGGATCTTTGGTCAAGGAAGTAGCCATTTGCTCTATCAAGAACTGTTGAAACTCTGGCCTATTATGATATTCACCTCCTGTTGTTGTAAAGCTATTGATACCAGTAGGACTACTAGTACTGTGAGTCATCTTCATATCGCGTTTTTCTGCTGTGTTGGGTGCAGTAAGATCGAGAGTAATGGTTGGTCCTGAGGCATTGAGAGTTGTAGAGCAAGGTACTGAAGCAGTAGTGCCCGTGATAGTTGCCACATTCAACCGACTTCCTGTGGATGTATTACTACTTGCACCTGATTCTGGTTTTGAGGTTTGTGGATGGTTATGTTCTCCTTCATATGTTGCCACCACAATAGACTGATCTTCTATGCTTCTCTGAACCTGTCATACGTCAAATGCACAACTTATTATTAGAACGTGCGTGCAAACTGACTCCATTCTTTACTACGACACTCATAAATTGGGGTTACCTTCTTCTTGACAGGACAGGTAGGTGCAAATGAGCATCTAAAGTAAGCTCTTGGACAAGGGTTGTCTCTGGTCACTTTCTGACCATATTTCCTCCACTGATAACCATCCTTCACAATCTGCAAATTTCACATTGCTTTATCTCATCAGTATCAGCACTAAGTAATTAATCAAATGCTTTCTCTATATGAATAAGAGTGTGTATACTTACAAGAGAGGTATCAGTTGCATCAGTCTTCACAGAAACAATTGTAACTTTGGCTTTTATGTGCTCTTCTCTCAGTTTCTTGCAACAAGACTCTTCATCACTTGAGCTGCTTTCATGAACAGCATCCATATTGTTGTTGTTGTTGTTAATGGGATTTGAGATGCTTTCAGCTTTTCTTTTCCTTGACCCTGCACTATCATCTGCTACACCATTTTGTGTGCTCATATACTCCATCATTTGGTTTCTTAAAGCAGTGTAATTTTCACAAACCACTGTAAGCATCTCTGTTAGCTTCTTGTTTTCGCTGCTCACTCTCTTTAGTTCCTCTAACAAATCCCCTACATCATTTTTCACTCCAAAATTTTCTCTCTTCAATCCAATGAAATCACTTTGAACTTCTTGTTTCTGAAAGCAAACAAAAAAAACATCAATACTAAGCATATAAATATACAATTGGAGATGAACAATATAGTCCAAAATTCTTACAGGCACTTTATCAAGAACTGGAGCAGGCCTAAAACTCAAATCCAATGAAGTATCAACCAAACTGGTAAATTCCATAGACTTAAAAACTCCAAGAATCAACAAAGATCTAGTCTTTCTTCAGGTTGTAAACACACACACACTTTTTTTTCTTTGATGATGGTATACAAATGAAGGTAAAAGGTATAAATAACAAAGGCTTAGAAGACCAACTGACCAAGTTGCAGGAAGGTGGGAAGAAAATCAAGGGAGAGATAAATATTAAATTGATGCAAATTGAGAGTTGGAAAACCCTTCCTTCTATTCTTCTTATTAATTATTATCCACAGCTTTCTTATAGTTGTCAATTTTGTACCTAGGCAAACACAAGTGGTGGCTACAGTAACACATCATTTTTTTATTTAAAAAATTAAATTCAATGACTCTCTTCGTTTCAATTTATATGATCATTTTCTTTAGTTAGTTTAAAAAAGAATGATGCATTTCTATATTAAAGGACATAATTTAAAACTCATACAAATATTTATCATCTATTTTAGATTATAAATTTTAAATTTTCTATCAAATCAAACTATATTACATAAATTGAGACGAGGAATAAAAATATTATACTGCTTTTCATGTCGGCTGGCCCATCGTATTTTGAATTTTTCTTCGCAAGTCAAAGTCAAGACAACCTAGTGGAAAGTAGAAAGAAGGATGTAGATTTATATGGATAATAAAAGAAAAGAAAAATGAAAAATAAAATATAAAAAGGTGTTTGATATAAAGTTTTAATATATAGTTTGAATTTTGAGTCTTGTTTTGACCAATCTTCTAACCTACTTACTCGAAAAACATCACTTGGCACGTCATCACTGACTTGTGTACAAAATTAAATTAAAGGAATGGGGATTTTTTTAAAAAAAAATTATTTGCTTTTTACAAACATTTTCAACGTTCAGTCTATTTTTTTAATTGCTGGCCCCTTGTGAGGTCTGGATTCTTAAAGAGCAGAATATTCGAATATTGGGTTAAACTTAGTGTTCATTTGATCAAGAATAATTAAAAATAAAATAAAATATTATTTTTAAAAAATTGTATATTTATCGTAAAAAATATTTTTTAAATTGTACCCAACACAATTAAAGTGCATTAAAAAATAGACACACGCAGTTCACCGATTTAGCTGTCCAATTACGCGTTCTGTATGTGTATGCCACGATAACTTAAGAGGAAAGGATAGGTCATATTTTTATTGGGCACAAATTGATGTACTAAATAAATAAATAGAGACACGTCTAGTACTCTCTCCGTTTTATTTTACCTGATTTTTATATTAAAAATAATTTTAGGTTTTTTATTAGTTCATTAAAAAAATATATTTTTTAATATTATTTTTATTATTAAAGTACATATATAAAGAGATATATAAAATTTAAATTTTCAAAAACATAAATAATAAAGATAGTTTAGTAAAATAACTATCTTCATGAAGAAAATATTGAGTCAATATATACAAGCTAAGTAAAATGAAAAAAAAGAAGTACTTTACTTGTTCTTTATTGACTTGGTACAAAAATTAAGAAATAGTAAATGATAAAGATAGTTTTATTAAATCACACTTTGAATATAGTAAATACAATATTTTGAAAAATATAATAAGGAAATGACTATAATTAATAATAAAATTAAATTAAAAACTAAGTGTAAAATTATTTCTTGATTTTATAAACTGGACAAGTATTGTTAAACATTCTAAAATAATACAGTGAACAAGTAAAAATGAAGTACTTAATTCTAACATGTTTTGAACAAAGTGGTTTTATTTCTTTCTGATAAATGAAATCATCAAAATTCATAACCTAGGTTATTATGAATACCAACACAGGTTGTGTTGGAAGCACCACCTCCAAATAGGTCCTACAGTGCGCAATTCAAATTTAATCGGGGTTTCGCAGACTCCAGACACCAAATAGAAAAACAAACAAAAAAGTTATTATGAATAGCCAATTCAAGAAAGTACTAGTATCATTTTAACTAAGTCATTAGAAAAGGTGCTTTGTTGACATTCTCATAACTTCATTTTCTAGAAAATGAAAAATTCAGAATGCATTAAAAAGATGCCGTTGACAAATACAAAATGTTTAAGATTCAATTGACCAATTCATTAAAATTTGTCAATGTAGTTCACACGACAAAGTCTTCTAATTTTTTTTTTTTAAAAAAAAGGAAAAAATTGGTTCACCAAGTCAGTCAATTGCAGACGATTCAACGAAGAAAAAGAAAGTATTAGAGGAGAATAATTTGGTCTCTTATGCTAAAACAGAAATGAAAAAAATAATTACGTGTCAAAGTTGGCTGCCGGCCCACTTTAATTACCTCTTTTTATTCATGAAAGACAAAATAGACCAAAAAATGACTATATACTACCTCTCTTTTTTCACTTTTATAATAATTTGTTTTTGTCTATTTCAAAATATAAAAATATTGAAGACGTTTAATATTAAATTTCTCATCTTTTTTGTTATGATAGATTTAAAATCAAAATTTATAAAGAAACTTTTGATATGTGTTCGCTAGAAATATAGCGCCTAATTAATGATGTTAGCAATATACTCAAACAGTTAATTGTTGTTTAATTTGAGTTCATTTGATAACTCTCTTTATCTTGTATTCGAAGTCCAAAATTAAACCTATCAAATCATGCACCTCATTAATTTCTGTTTTTGAAAAAAAAAAAACGCTCAATAGATCAGAATAATTTTGTTGAAAAAGGTAAAGAAAAAAATAAATAAAATTGGTCAAGTGAGTAAACATTCATAGTTTAGTGATTTTCTCAGATAAATTCATAATTAAGTAATTTTGAGTAAAAAATCAAAGTTAAATGATTCTTTGGTTGTGATTAAAATAAAAATTTAATGACTTTTTGAGAAAAAGTTCATATATATAACTGAGTGACTTTTGAATTATAAATCAAAGTTGAGTGACTCTGTGAGAAAAGAGTTTATTATTGAGTGACAATCTGATAAATATTAACTCATTATGCACATTAACAAAGAGTGTTAAATTTTTTACCGGCATTAGTTAATTATCATTAGATTCAGTATTGCTATAGGCTTTAGGAATATTTACAAAAAGTATGAGATTGACTCAAAAAAATTATATTTTACAGCAATTATGCTATTACCATTAATTTATTATCGCTAAAAGTTATTTTTGGTATAATGTATATATATTCCATATTAGTTGTGATGCTATAGTTGAAATTCCTCCACTCTTATGTTAGGATTTGCTCTAAAATGTTTTCCTTTATTTGAATTCTAACACATCTGTGTTTTCATTGAAATAACATTCTTGGTATATATTTTTTTTTTAAAGGAAAAGAACTCTTCGGTATTATCATTTTCTTGTAGATTTAGAAGTTTTGGACTTCCATAAAATATATTTTATTTTCATACCAAAATATAATAGCATAATAATATAGTCGTATCATATCACAAAGCTTTGTTTTATAATATTTTTTCTTTAATATTTGATAGATTATTAAAAATTTACGATTTTTAATTTTCGAATTACACTTTGTTTTTTGATTTTAACACTTTAAATATACATAGAGTCCGAAATATTTGTTCATTTCCCTTTTTTTTCTCATTTGAAATCAACATTTAAATTCATATTCGTGTCAATTTTTCTCCATTTTCATGGTGTATAGATGCGGAAAAAACGTAGCGTCCAATAGTCAACATGGAAAAGAAAATGTTGAAGCGTAAACTCGATCTTCAACAATTATTTTTTAAAATATACTATAAAGAAATCTATCAGAAAACCACTTTCGGTTGTCCCAATTTTTTTTTTTAAAAAAAACAGCAGTTTAGTCAATTTATTTATACTAGCTAGGTAGGAGTTGACATTGAAAATCCAATTAAAAAACAAACCGAAATAAAAGTGTATAAATTATTATTATGATGATGATATATAGTCGTAGAAGGGTATTATATTATATTATCAAATGTGAACTAAAAAAATATTAAAAAGAAAAAGAAACTTTTGAACGAAGTAAAAATTGGAAAAAAACGTAGTTATGCGTCATGGTCTGAAGTCATGAGCAATAACGGCGATCCAATTTCCACCTCTCCCTAGTTACGTAAATACGATCGTAATATGTTGTTATTATCTTTTTATTACGATAAGATAATATTTATATTTATATAATAGTTATTGGAGCTTGTGCTGTCACAGGTTCAAAACAAGTTACTTTTTTTTTATCTTGATTATGACATTACTAGATTTTTAATATATATATTGTAACCTATAACCTATTTTATGTTATTTTGTTTCAATTTATATTTCACATATAAAATTTTGAGAGTTAATTAAAATTTTATTTATCTTTTAAATATTTTAAATTGTTAATAGTTGAAGTAGCTAGCAAAAAAAGGTTTATTATGGGTAATATTGTAAATCAAACAGCTGAAACAGACGTGTTAATTGACAGTTATCTACTTAAGGAAGACATATTTTATCATTTTGTGTTTGTTTTTATCATAATCTAATATTTATATGACTTAAAATAATTGATTAGGATGATATAATAAAATTATAGCTGAAGCAGCTGGAAAAATAATTTATCAAGGGTAATATTGTAAATCATAGTTGAAGTAGCAATTAATGGGAACAAAATAGAATCAAACGTAGACATGTCAATCAACAGCTGCCAGATATGTCGTCAAACAGTCACCTACTTCTTCACACTTCTTTATAATAGAAATAATTAGTGATTTAGAATTCATTTTCTGATAAATCCTCAAATAATTTGTTTTTATCACAACTTTATGATGAATTACCAAGTTTTAATATGAAAAATCTTGATGAATCATAAGAATGTTAAAAATGAACTTGTTACAAGTCCATACAAATCTCTAAAGTTTAGTATAAACAGTGTTGAAAGTTTGGACGAGTTTTCATAAATTATGAAGCACACTAAAAGCTTCAAATGGATGGACATCACCAACATTTTTAGTACAATATATTTGAAAATTTTGGAATAAATTGTTTACATGGTCTCATGAAGAAAGTTTTTTGAAAAATTCCGCCAACACCTTTTACTTAAAAATTTATTCAAATTAATTCGATCAAACAGGAAATGACTCCAAATTTAATATTCAATATTCTAATGTAAATTCAGTTTTTTTTTTCGTGATTCAATTCAACTCGATTTTTCAAATATTAATAGACAAATTTTATCTTCTTCAACAATCTAATACAACAAGATTTAATACTTATTCTTTTTCTCAAATTTCTTCAGTCAAATAAATCGAAATCAGCCATAAATAAGTAATGCATTTGCCATTTTCTACCGCAATTATATATATAAAAAAACAAATAGAGAATGAGAAAGGAGGAAAAAAACAAAGAGGAAAAACAACATATTCTGACCAATATGCATACATGCACTAAAAATTGATTAACAGATTCAATTCATTGTATGAAAAATTATGCTGAAAATAAATACATATTAGCTAATTAACTAATATAGTTATAGTTTGAATTAGTTATGGCTCACCAACATGAGTTGTGATGCACTGGTGGGAGTGCTTCACCCTTAATCAGAGGTCAGGGTCGAGCCCTTGGAATGGAAGACACCAGGTGAGAAACCAAAAAAAAAAGAATTAATTATGGCTTGCGGTAAATATCCAGCTATAGTTACAGTTTGAGTTTTGTATAATTCGCGCGATTTATACAAACGTTGCGCGAATACAGTTTGAGTTTTGTGTAATTCACGTGATTTATATCAAGAATGAAATACACCAACTCTATACAAAAATTGTGAATTGCATAGTGAATTACACAAATATATACAAATGATGCACGAATTATACAAACACTACTATAACTATAATTATAAAATGAAATTACTCAAATTATAATTATGAAGCATAATTAAAATATATTTATCTAACTATATACGAAAATTCCTCTTTCAGTCTAATCCAAAAGCTTTTAATATAGTTAATCTATGTCTTTTTAGGTAGAAGAAAGGTCAAAATTAACTAACCTTGGAGGAAGACTTGCCATGACCGGTCAGGAGATCAGCCCACTTATAATAGATTCATTGAATCTCACCCATAACACCGTCTTTTTTACGTTCATTTTGGAATATTTTTGTTTTATACATGTGTCAAATGTCAATTAACATTGGAGATTCATGAATGGTTTCCATCATTCTATAATATGTCCACATCCACTTAATTACTTTTTTAGACAGTAACAAATGGAGAGTAGACTCCAAACAATAGGAACAAGAAATGAAGAATATTAGGCAAAGCACTAGTCTCAACCTTTTATTGCACGTAGCTAGGCATAAAAGGAGATCATCTCAATAACCCTTGACGATCAAAATTTATTTATTTATATATCATATAATAATATTATATTCAGTAAAATTTTACTAAATAAGTCTAAAATGATAATATAATCGATCCTAAAGAAAAAAAAATAAGCAAGGTTTCGCCATTGAGTGACAGATGAAAAATTTATGGAAAGGTTTAATCAGGGGTATAGCCAGCATATATTAAGGGGGTTCATCCAAACTTCCTTCGGTGAAAAATTAAACTATTTATACAAGATTAAAATAATTTTTTATGTATATATAATAGATATCAAACTTCCTTCGATTAGTTCGTTTGTTTACTTCTTCAAAATTTAAACTCCCTGGGTTAAAATTATAACTCCGCCATTAGGTACAATCCCTACCACAAAATAGTGCATCTGCACGCCTTCTTCGACTTTATTTTTTGACCGAAAGGCCCTCCACATTGTTCACAAAAATTTGGTACATCACATTTATATATTTACAATTCATGTGACACTATTGATACTTTTGAAAGGAGTTATGCGACTTTACTATTACTTTAAGAGATAGAAAAATTATTTTCAAAAGATCCTCAATTGAAATACATCAAATCAAATAATAGAAAAAAAAATA
This sequence comes from Solanum clarkiae, assembly GCA_011800125.2. Lineage (NCBI taxonomy): Eukaryota > Viridiplantae > Streptophyta > Magnoliopsida > Solanales > Solanaceae > Solanum > Solanum clarkiae. The sequence continues at coordinate 18,802,224 of JAABOM020000096.1, read as the reverse complement.
ATGAAAAAAGTATAGCCATTAAAGCATTTATGTGTTATAATTATTTTAAAAATTACTATTTTTTTATATTTTTTTTCGTATTCTAAATTTTCTTGGTGAAAATTCTCGCTAAAGTTAAAGGTCAGTCAACGACTGAACGTCATAATGTTTGAAACCCACTTTTGCATGCACTAAAAACATAAGTTTAATTTGAACACGTTTCTTCTTTCTTTATGTATATCATTAATAATGGCGGAATCAATATTTTCATCAAGAATGTTCAGATTTTTAGAATTTGGATGAGTAATTTTCAATTTTTTATGTTAAGATTGTTCAACAATATATATATATATATATATATATATAATCTATATATTCAAAAAAGTTTTTTTCAATAAAAAATTCATTCTTGGATGAATGTAACTCCACCGCTGATCATTAATCTTTATGAACTCGTTTTGTGATGCATCTTAATTCATAGTCTAAGTCAAGCAGCAGCTTCGTAGCCTTTGATTCTAAAAGAATCATAGTGTGGTAGGCGGAATAGTGTTCTTATAACATCGTTCGGCTTCAATGAGGTGTAAATTTAACTTCTTTTTGAAAAAAAAAATGTATGAGTTATGGCATGATCATTATTAGGAATGACAAAATCAACCTACGTAAAACATGGCCCACCAACCGTCTAAGTTTGTACTAATTGATGATTCATTTGTTTATTAAATAATTCAAACTTATTTTGACTGGTTCAGTTTATCTCATTTAAAAGAGATAAATTTGTCGGATAACCCATTGAGATAAGTATTGAAAACACTTATAAATTTGATATCAATTATTAGTTTCACTTTTAAATTATTGACAGTATTGTTAAAACATCCCTCTATACTCCTGATTTTGCCCAAATTAAGAAGTGTTTTGAATATTTTTATCAAATCAGGTTTGTTATTAAAGAGAACACATTTTTGTTGAGAATGTATATAAGAAAAAAAATGTTATTGAGATAGCCGTACTGTTGACATCCCGAAGGCGCAACGTCGCGGCAACTCGATGAAAAATAATAAAATAAAGAGGGATTTTAATAATAAGAAAAATAATTTGATTTTGGGAAAAATAGTTTGATTTTATGAGTCGCCACCTAATTTTAAGGATAATTAGGAAACCAATTATTTATTTACAAAAATAGTCTGCGAACCAAAAATTCC
>JAABOM020000096.1:18774098-18784696 GCA_011800125.2 Solanum clarkiae | reverse complement strand
GTCTAACCACCACTCTGTAGAACTGCCCTTTAAGTTTGGGTGGTATCTTTTTGTCACACAATACTCCTGAGGCCAGTATCCATTTAATCCAAGTTGCCCCAATGCGATGTGTGACATCATCATCGATATCGCCACTGCTTTGGATGATCAACCCCAGATATTTAAACTTATCCCTCTGGGGGATAGGTTGAGTGGCAAGCCTCACCTCAGAGTTATCTTCCTCCCTCTCTCCGCCGAATTTGCATTCCACATATTTAATCAATATGAGGATTATAAATAAGTTTTTCAAGAACTTGTATATTTTCATGTATTTTAAATCCTTCAAATGCTTTCATATCAATTTTGACTAGTGACAATATTCAATATTAAATGCATGACGTTTTCTAGTGTCTAGATTGCAAGCCAAATAAGTTTTACGCTTACCAAGATGCATCATTCCACTTGATAATTAGAGCATCCTTTAATATACCATAGATCTTAAATACTCATAATCTTTTACAATGTTGCGATATATTATATCAAAGATATCAATGACAAAATATTCTTTTTGTCAATTTGCAATGCGACATAACTTGTTGAGATCTCATCACTTCATTATTTTTAGGTAGCTACCCTTCTCATGCTAACAAAATTAGTCATATCAATAACGATAAAATAAATAAATAAACAATACCTTAGCCTTGAAACTTAACTTTTATTCTTTAAGACGGTAGAGTCTCGTGCTGATAACATGTTATAAAACTGTATAAAACAATACAAAGAATAAAGTAGGGGAGAAGAGAGAAGATTTCTTATTGCTCTTGAATAATATTGAGGTCTCTGTTACAATGAAGGAAACTCTTATATTTATAGGAAAAAAAACAGACTTGGTCTTCAAGTAAGAAACTGAATTGGTTTTCAAGTAGGATTCCTAACTCCTAAAGAAATATACATAAATAGACATTCACCATAAATAGAATATGCTTATAACAATACTCATCATTCAAGGGCAAATATTTAATAGCCATTTAAAATATCTATTGATTTTCTCACTCCAAATTTCTATTCTAATTTTTTATTTTTTTAAAAAAAGACACTTACACACAACTTAGTTCTAGAAATATCAATATAAATTTATAATTATGCTTATCATACAAGGATAAATGATAAATATCCACATCAAATATCTACTGATTTGCTCAATTCAAATTTCTATTCTAATTTTTTTTAAAAAAAAAAAAGACTAGACACTTACACACAACTCAATTTTAAAAATATCAGTTGTACTATTTTATTGTTTATAATAAATATCTCATTCTTGTTATTTCAGCTAAAAATTCATGTACCTACTTCTATTTTCTTGATTTTTCATTTACAATATTTCTTTATTTCAGCTAAAAACTCATATATCTACTTCATTTTCTTTTTAATAGTAATAACTCTTAACTATGCAAAATAATGAGTTAACTTATCAAGAAGTTTTAGAATTGGATTAGAACCTACTCACATATGGAACTTAATCACATATAAGACTTAATTTTGTATTTTTTAAAATCACATAAAAGGCTTAATCTTTATATTTTCTTTTAGATTCCTGGATCATAGAGAAACTAAAAACAATTACATCGCAAGCTTTGAGCATTTTTTAAGTTTTCAATGGTGAATTTTTTTTTAAAGTTCTAGGCTTTTATACCTCACTTTCTACAATTGAATTGTCATTTTTGATTGGTAAATTTGAATAAACATTTGGAATTCTTATTGGTTTTGCATATCGTATTTTTTAGCAGTATGTTTTTAATTAGTAAAGCATTGTTAGTCCTCCTCCTTCTCCATTGTTATGTTGCAAAAAATAATATTGTGTTGTGGCTTACGATACTCTTAGAATATTTTGATATCCATTTCGATATTTTAATTAATTATTATTTACTTCCCTTTTGCAGATATTCATCCTAAATTTCTTCATATGATGGTTTCTAAATGATATTGTCTGCTAAGCTGATGATTACAACTCTTACTTATAAGAAAAGATGAATTCAAATGTGCTTATGCACATATTGCAGATGAAAAGAATCCTATAATATATGAATGACGATGTACTATACATGTTGCGTTCTATTTCACACGTTGTATACAGAGATGACACGTTTTGATGTGTTAGTATGAAAACTTTTGACTGAGTTTAGTCTAATTATTATGTTCTGCTATACGTTGTATATAGAGATGGCATTTTCTGCTGTGTTAGTATGAAGGCTTTTGACTGAAGTTAGCCAAATTATTATGTTCTATTGTTGGCATTAAGGTCTTTCACCAAGCTTAGTCCAATTATTTTAGTCATATTTATAAAAAAATATATAAAAATAAATATATTGAGCGATGTTAAACACGGACATTCTTATTTAGTACATATATATGTATATATTTGTGTATACTGTGGAAAAGGCCGGAAGAAGATGGGGACAGAGAAAAAGAAACATAGGGAGATGGAAAAAAAGGATACTACAAAAATGTATAAATAAATGAATGGACAGCAACAGAAGAAAAGAAGGTGAAAGCTCAAGTCTCTATTACACATTTTGTATAATTAAAATAAATAAATAAATAAATAAATAAATAAATAGGTTGAGTGACTTTGAGAGAAATATCAATAGTTGAATGATTTTTTGAGAAAATAATTCATCACTGAGTGACTTTGGAGTTAAAAATGAAAGTTGAGTGACTACATGTGATATTAAATTCACTTTATTTCTATTCAAAATAAGGAAGAATTCCTCACGCATAAAATAGTGGTGTTTCTGTGAAGGGTGTTCAAGAAAGATGAGAAGTATAGATAAATATTATAATGTGTGGTAAAGTTAGTGTAGTGAAAGATATACAAAAGAAAGTAATTATATGTTCAAGGAAAATATTCTTTTCTGGAACTTTGTACTTTTCAACTAATTCGAAATTATATATGACGTTGTTAGATCATTGTATCCTAGAAGGAATAAGTCAAGAGATTACGCCGTTGAATTGATGTGGATTATACTATAGTAGACCTAAATCTCCATAAAGAAAATCACCCTCAGGTTGAATATATTTTTTATTCAATTTTATCATTTTATTTTCGATTATAATTATTATACTTATGATATATTATACCAATAAAATTTATATTAATGATTATGGTGATTCAAAGCCTTTTTCAAGATATACAACAAGGGAATAAATTGAATATCGGAACTTTCGAACATTTTCAATGCACACGTTATTGACTAATCACTATGACAATGAAAGCGTGACATTTTACCTCTGTTATTTTCTTCTTTTTAATTGGTTAACAATGTTAGACAATTTAATTGCTTGTAAGTTAGTAATACTAGGAAATTAACGTGTCCGCAAGGGAAAATATAACTGGGGACCTCAGCCAACCAATGGAAGAAAAATGAGGGAATTAAAATTTTTAATGAATATGACATGATCATTAAGTTGAACAATCCAAAAGATAAATACATAAAATTATTACTCACATAAAGATTCCAAAGATATACATAAATTATTACTCACATAAAAATTATATCTTTAGAGATCGTTTAGGTGGGAACAACTTATCTCAGGATTAGCTATCATGAAATAAGTTATTTCATATACATGATGGGGTAATATAAATAGTGGGACAACTAAACAAGTCACTATTTTTTATCCCATGATTAGTTATTTTTATCTCTTACGCCAAACGATAGAAAAGAACAATATCCATGATAATATTACTCATGGTGTAGAAGAGAGTAGACAATCAAATTGTAAATCGTAGGTACAACATTTGGTACTTGATACATATATTAGATAATAAAGCTAACACTGAATTCGTATAATTTCGTCCTTTTGAGTAGGAATTGGAAGGTGACCTTTCTCCTGTAGGCTCTTCACTGTCTCATATAAGCATTGTTTAACTGGTGTAAATTCCAGACCCAAATCTTTTAACTTTTGGTTTGAAAATTTGTACGGTTTTACCCTTGGCTTCGTCACGTCCGAACACCTGATATTTTTTCAAGTAAAATTAAACCAAGATTTGAGTACAACTAATCATGATGAAGACATTAAATATAGTTATAATGATAAAGCAGAAGGAGAAGTTGGGAGCAGCTCAGCCAGCCATGATAGTGATGTTGTGGTAGGTAAGAGCCTTTCAAGTCGAAAGAATATATGATACTCAAGTGTTTGTTAGTGGGTCACTTTGTTTTTATGGTGGCAATGCTTAGGTCATACTCTTGTTACCAATAAAAGTTTTTTTTTGTGCATTCTGGAAAGCAAAAACATTTTGTCGACAACTCCGTGATCTTAAAACTTACTTGGTGGGGATGGGATATTCCGGGAAGAATTTAGCGAGAATTTCAACGACGTCACCACGGTGAAGGACACTCTCAGCGCAAAGGTAACGGCCAGATGCTGAAGGAGTCTCGTAGAGAAGTATATGAGCTAAAGCCACATCCTTAACATGTACATATGCTTGAACTGAATTGGCATATGTTTTAGCTGAGCCAGTAAGGTACTTGAGGATGTGAAGAACACTGGCATTCACAGTGTTTTGGAGCAATGGTCCAAGCACCAACACTGGATTGATCGCAACTAAATCAACTCCTTTCTCCCTTGCCTCGTCCCACGCTGCTTGTTCTGCCACCATCTTTCCATAACAGTACCAATTCTGTTTATAACGATCGAATTTAAGTCAGTGACCTCATATAACATGTTAAATTTTACGTGTATAAATCTGGTTGACCTTAGTGTTCTTGCAGAAATCAGGATCGCTCCAGCAAGTCTCGTCAACGACTTTCTCAGGATCTCGGTTTGGGTCCATGTAAACAGCTCCAATTGAGGAAGTGAACACAACCCGTCGTACGTTGGCCTCTGCAGCTGCTGTTATGACATTCTTAGTACCAATAACTGCTGGCTCCACCATTTGTTCCTTCAAAATTATTAAAGAAAGGACATTAAAAAAAAGACCCTTCTTTTTCCATCGTGGACCTCTTGGTGGAATAAAAACCATAAACAAATTAAAGTTTGTCTAGTGAATTGACAATCCAACTAATGGTAGAAATTGGCCCCAGTCCACCTAATAATACTTACTAATTTATGGTGTGATATATACTACTCCAATCAACCACCAAGAAGGACAAAAGATTAAAAACAGAGAAAGAAGAAAAACCAAAGCTAGTAGGATAATTGATAGCCCAACTCACACACAAAAGATAAGAATTTATTGTAGTAGTGTGCACGATTCTTTTCGTGTCGAAAAAGCTTTTGCTATATTCAAGCAGGACAACGAATTAAATGGATAAGTTGAAAAGACTTACTGGATCATCAGTGACTGGTGAAGCTGTGTGGAAAACTCCGTCACAGCCGCTGATTGCTTCACGCAAACTCTGGTAATCAAGAAGATCACCTCTGTACAGAGTCAGCCTCTCTTTTGCTCCTTCAAGTTCCCTCAAATGACAATTCTTTGGATCATCTATGTATAAACAATTTTACAACAAAAGAAAAAGGAAAAAGAAGGCATTAATTAAGTTTTATAAGTACTCAAAAACAGAGCCTAAATCAAGGATCTAAAGTCAGTGAGTTCAAAATAGATATAAGTTTTAATTTTGTTTTTTCTAACATGGTTCAAGGCGAAAATGATGGGTTCAGTTGATTTGAAAAGATGATGAACATGGAGTATAGTATGCATACCAGGATTCCTTACTGTTCCCCTTACAGTGTAGCCTTTTTCGAGAAGAAGTTTAACAAGCCAAGAGGCGATGAAGCCTCCGGCACCAGTAACACACACCACTTGACCGGAAACGGATGGCATGCTGCTTTTCCGATGAGCTAAGTGATAAAGATGACGCAGACAGAGGTGACTGAGTAGTTTCTTTTCTTGGAAAATACTATGCAAAGCAGAGGGAATGGAGTGCATATATAGAGGTGGTTTGGTACATTACACTCCACTTTTTAATTAAATTTGAAATTGATACATTAGCTAATCATTAATTTTTACTTTGTACTAAAATAATGAAATGGTACCTTATATAGAAATTGAAATAAAATAATCTCCTAAAATATCGTGATTCTCTCTGGCTTACCAAACAAGAGTCATGTACACCAACTTTGTGGTTCAAATTTGTTGGTACAACTTACTCTGATGTGAATGGACTAGTTGAGATCCTCCACCCATGTCATCCTAATTATATTGAATTAAGTTGATGAAATTGACTATAAACAATATGATTAAAATTCTTTATGAATTAAAGGAGATTAGGAATAATTGCACGTTTAGTCCCTTAGTTATTGATGAATTCTAATTTTAATCCAAGAAATATTTCGCTAGCATATTTAATCTTCAATTGACTAAGATATTCTTTTTACATCTCCTTATTAAGAAGTATATGTGATAGCGTAATTTTTGAACCATATCATTATTAACTATGACGTAACAATACAAATTTGACAATTGAATAAGTTTAACACATAATAATTCGTTAATTTGTGAAGATTCCTAGTTTGACATAATTATGGGAACATCGAACTAATTCGATTTTTCAGTTTTGATTCTTTTATTTTTTGGTTTGCTGTCAGCGTTATTTTTTCAAAAGTTTGGTTCTTTGATTCAGTATTTGGTGTAGGGGTCTTGAAACTTTGGTGCATCGAAGAATCGAATTTTTATTAAAAAAATTTAAAAAATTATATATATATTAGACCAAAAAAAATAAAATTATTTTTTTATACATATAAATCAACTACTAATTAAATCATTCATGAAACAAGTCAAAGTAACAACAAATTATAGTTAAATTGAAATATTACTTTTCAAGAGAAATTCAAACACATTTTTGCCAATTTATGTCATGTAAAGGATGTTTCGTGCTTGTTTTCCTCAAGGAATAGTTGGAGGCGCAAGTTCTTGACAAAGATGAATAATATTTTTTTAAGCACAATAAGTGTTCCGTGATAGCATATCATCACTTAACATGATTTTAAGTTTTTAAGTATTTTGTACTTTGATTTTGTTTTTATTTTATTTTTTATTATTTTGCACCGAAAAACCATTTTAAAAGCACCGAATTAAACCGAACCAAACTTGAAAAAATCAAACTGAATTGAAATATTTTGATTTGGTATATGATGCACACTCGTTCAGAACCTAAAATCGAAGAACTAAATTGAAATTTGCTAAAACCAAATCGAAGAACCAAACGCTCACCCCAAGAGATCAAAAGTGCACATATCAATCAATTAAAAGTTAAATATGCTTAATTAGAAATTACAAGAATCAAAATTAGAATTTATTGATATCTGAGGGGCTAAAAGTGCAAATTTACTTTTTTTGGTTCTATTTTTGTATCAACTTTACATATTTTAGGCATAAATATTTTTAAACGCACTATCCTTAATTAGGTTAATCAAATTTTAGTCATTAGCAGTCAAGAACAAACACTCTTAAAATATACTAAAAAATCTTGTTTTCTTTTGCCAGTCATGTTATTATAGTTGCCGGTAAAATGGTCACTGGCGTATTGTACCAATCAAAATAGTAAAAGTGTGCTATTATTGACCTATATGGTAATTTGATAATTAATTAATGTACTTTGTTTATTAAATTAATTGAGTAATTAAGCTGTGAAGGTTGTATGAACAAAAGTGTGTATTTACTTTGAAAGACCAAAGTTCTTAGAAGTTCAATATGTTTTGGTAAAGAACGATTGGAAGAATATCTAATGGCGAATTCTAGAAATAAGTTTTTTTGTAATAAAAAAAAAAGAAGAAGAAATACTCTTTCGGTTTCATTTTAATTGTCATGATGAAATTTTATACAACTCTTAAAGAGATGTACCTCTTAATTTTAGCATAAAATTGATTCTAAGGACAAAGTTAAAAAAAAAGATAATCAATTCTCTCTTGATTATTTAAATTGACCACTGTATTGAAATAATAACTTTTAGTAAACTTGACCATTAAAATGGAATGGAGGGAGTAACAATATATTTATTTGAGCTTACATTGCTGGATTAATTTTTGAGATTCTTGTTAAGAATAATCTAGTGCTAATTCATATATTAGCGTTCTTAATATTTGAATTTACTCCATTTACTAACCAGTTCCATGCTTAATGATTGACATTTTTGAATTCTGAGAAATAAAAAAAGAAGAATATGCTACTATATATGACATAAAAATAGCACTCAAATTTCAAATGTAAAAGATAACTAATAAAATACACATGCAGCAGTGACACCTAACAAAAAGGAATAACGTGCAATACGTGTTCAAAGAAAGAAGTAACCAATATTCTAAAAATAAATGCTAGGAAAGGAAATTACGTGATCACATGAAAGCACGCAACTACACTATGAATGATAATCACATTTAGTATGGGAATAGACAATCAAAATCCTAAATAAATTAGGCTTTGCATCGTTATAAATAGGAATAGTGCTAGACAACTTTCAAATCATTAGCCTTATAGGGAGACCACCTATCCCATTAACTACGAATATTAGCCTTATAGGGAGACCACCTATCCCATTAACTACGAATATGTGAAACTTTGTGTCTCAACACTTAACTCACACCTCAAAAGCTAGCTCAAAAGGAGGAGGATTGCCTAAGCCTTATAAGGAGAACACCCATCTCATTAACCACCAATGTGGGACTTTGTATCTCAACAACATTGAAGAAAATGAAATAACTTGTACAGAAAAATCCAATGTCAATACTATACCGTTTTATCTTCTTTCGGAATTCTCTTCTTAATTAATATTTTTTCCCTCCAAATACCTATTTGACATATGTATGTACTTTTTTTTTAGATATTTAAATTCGTGCAACGACATCTGCATGCATACCTGAATCTTGAAATTTAGATGATGAAGGATTCCACTTCTACATTTACAGCTACATACAATAATTCTACAAGCTAAAAAGGATCAATGTCCCTGATGAAAAATGTCACAACCATTCAGTTCTTTTTGCTGCTTTCCATTCTAAGACTAACATCTCAGTTATCAAATCAATTGGATCACATCCCTTAATGGTAAATCTAATTTAATATCTACATCCCACTGTTTTATGAAAATTCTTCAAGACTTCCAGGAGTTGAGTTTCTGCCCTATCCATAACAGAAATTTCCATTGATTCAGTGCCCTTCTACTTTGCCGGTACTTTATGACCTGGAGATAAAAACTATCAACTTGCTGAAAGAAACAAGGTAAAATATTCAGTTCAGAATTGGGGTACAAGTGTAACAAACAGAAAGACCTTTTGGATGAAGAGATGTTTGGCCCTGTTGAGGAGCGTCTCTTTGCTTTCTTCTCTGAAGACCTGCTCCAGGTCGTCAAACAAAATCATATAAAGTGTCAATAATGTGCAAGAAATACAACTTAGTGCCTGCTTTAGAGAATGATATTCCTGATACTGTGCTTGAAACTAAGAGATGAGAGTACAAATATGTTATTCCCCTCGGATGGAAAAAAAAAAAAGATTTTGCAGAAAGAGCACACAAATATCCATCTAAGATACTCCTTGTTGGTATTCCAATTCTTTCACGCGGTTTAACTTGCTTGAAATTTCAAACTTCGACAACATTAAAAGAATTTGCAAATCAAGTATATGTGAAGCTTCCTGTGGAATTTCCCGTGTACTCGAAGCGAATTGTCTGTCTTAAATACTTTCTGGGAATACCAATTTCTTTTAGGTGGGGAGATTTGCTCCGATATGTCACATATTTGACAACATTAAGATGAGAAGGCAGCCTGATAATTAACCTCCACTCTCCAGGTAGAGACATGCAGAGATAGTTTGTTTTGGGTTGACTTGGATATCCAAAAAAAGATTTACATAAATGAGAATTTTCTATTTGAGCTACACGTAGGACCAAAATTATCGACATGTCAAGCTGATGTGCTGGACAAATTCTAAAAGATAATTCAGTATGTGCAAGTGAAGCACAACAACAGAAGCTGGATATCCCAAATATTATAACAAAATTAGAATCATTACTTACGTAGCAGATGAGACAGCATGGCCTTGAAAGTCTAATCCACGGTCCTGTAAGGATTGCACCTAAAATAATGACATCAAAACAAATATAAATGCAATAAGAATATGAAATCTGTATGAGACAACAGTATATATCAGACAGGTACAGAACCTTTTGAGATGAATTATCTTCGAGCATCTCCCATCGTTCTTTATGTAGTCTCAATTTCTCTGTTTCACCATCATCATAGTTAACCTAAAAAGGAAACACCAGACCAACTTCAGTCATTATTTCAGGAGGAGCTTTGGCAAAACACTACAGCCATAAAACATGTTCAAGTTGGGTAAGATTTCTACTTCACGATCAGCATATACATCCCTTCCTTGGTAAGTTATGAATAAGGTTGTAACAAAGAGGTTTCTAAATTGTTAGGTCATCCCTGTATGTAAGAATGGATTTATGCGGCAGATCTTGAATTTGAATAGTAAAATGGATTTGGCTATTCCTAAGCCCTATTTGACTCAAATGGAGATACAATAAATATTCATCAACAGACAAACAACAACAACATTACCCCAATGCCTCAAAGGCTCCCGCCCATTGCGGGGTAAGGGGAGGTCGGATGTACGCA
>JAABOM020000096.1:18759619-18773998 GCA_011800125.2 Solanum clarkiae | reverse complement strand
TCCTTAAAATTAGGTGGCGACTCCTAAAATCAAACTAATTTTCCCTAAAATCAAATCATTTTTCCCATTATTCAAACACCCTTTATTTTATTAATTTTTCATCGAGTTGCCGCGACGTTGCGCCTTCGGGATGTCAACACCAGTAAATCCCACAAGTGGGGTTTGGGGAGGGTAGATTGTACGCAGACCTTACCGCTACCTCAAAGAAGTAGAGAGGCTGTCTTCAAAGAAAATATTTTATATAAAAAAATTTCAAGTTCAAACTAATTAAATTAAAAAAATACTTATCCTAATATTTCAACAAAAAAAATCTCAAATTTTTTAAAAAAATGAGTAAGAATTCAATTTCTACTTTGATAAAAAATTAATCACTCAACCGTTAACATGCAATTGATCGATTATTAAGATATTTGATTAACCTTTCAAGAAATAATTTAAAAAGATAAAACAAAAAAAAATCTAAGTAAAAACACTTGAGTTAATTAAGAGAAAATTCTAAAAGAATTATAGATCTAGCCTCACTTTGACGAACATAGAGATAAGGAAGGGAGTTGGTTGCTAAATTTTAAATTCTATCAAAATTTGACCAAGTATCAAAAGAGGGAAAACATTTCATAACTAAATTCAAGGAAAACACTTGGACCATTTTAAATGAATAAACCTTTTGAAAGAGTGCATAAAATAAACTAGAAATATTTTGACAGTAGTAACTTAAATACTTTGAAGAACTCCACAAAATTAATTTTTTTGCCAAAAATGACTAACATTAAAACTCAGAAATCATTTAAATAAAATTAACATAAATGATTTAACTTTGGAGAATTTAATTAGGTTAAATTACTAAATGTTAGAGTTAGAGTCAAAACAAATATATAAATACAATAACATGAAATATAAGAAAGGAACTGGGTTTGGTAGGCCCAAATTTAACCTGTCTTATTTTTCTAAAAAATAACTTGGGCCTGTCTGGCCCCTTTAAATCTTGCCCTGCAACTGCTGGAAAAAAAAAATTAGAAAAAGTACACAACATAGATCTAATTTGAAATTATTTAACCTTAATAAATTCAATCTAAACTATTTACTCTTAGTGAATCAATTGTCCAAACTATTTACCTTTCTATCCACTTACCCTTTTTTATTTCGTGTGCCGACATCAGCATAAATAGTATGGAATATGCTATGACGGTATATATATATATATATATATATATACCATAGTCGTACCATATAGAATAAGCTCAGTCTTTTGTGAAACTCTAACGGTATATTGATATCCAATTGGTATATAGGACTTTTTTTAAGAAACAAATAAAAAGATTATTAAACTCTAAATTAGTAGAGAATATATTTACTATATACTCTGTGAATATATTTATACCATATTGGTATCATACAAGATTGAGCTTAATCTTATGTGATACCCTGTTGATATATGTATACCCTATTGGTATATTATATAAGCAGGTGTTGATCTCGGTGTGATGTCAGCACATGAATTTTAATATTAAGGGGAACAAAATTTTAATAATATGAGGGTATAAAATGTAAAGGGGTATATGAATATCAATAGTTTGATTTAAAGGTATACATATTTAGTTTTTCCAAAAAACAAATAAAAATAAAGAATTGGGCTTTTAGCCCGTATTTTCTACCCTGCTGCACTCCTCTGGACCTCTGGTCCAATTCAAATACTCATTTGTGTACACTTAGACAAATACATTTTAATAAGTAATTATTGATTTTAGTAATATTTTTTATTTATTATAATTTATAATAATATTATAATAAAATTTATATTTGTATTAAAAGTGAATTATACATATAATATAAATGTATTATAAGTGCTTTAAATATATTGTGCTTATTTATAAAAAATTGACACAATGTATCATAAATGTCTTTAAGTATATGATAAATATATTATTCATCAATAAAACTTATATTATATATGTTTTATAAATAGTTATCTATATATAATATATATTAAAATTGTATTACGAGTGTTCAATAAAAAAATTTGTTATTGCTATAAATGATAAATATATTTTTTAATATAGTATATCTATGTAAGTTTTTCTATTATTTAATTTAAATTAAAATAACAAATGTTATAAGGCGTAATTGTTCTTTAGTTGACAAGTTTGTTTTTCAAAATTTAATTACTTATTTATTTATTAAAGAAATTATTTTTCTATAGTCGTAAGATGACTCAAATTCATGATCACCGTTTGTCATATTTGATTTGAAAATCTTCTCATCTTTCTTGATGTTATACATTTCAAATATGAGATTGTATCTGAGAACAATACTAATTATATATATAATACATATTCTGATTGTAACTATTATATTATTTTATATGATTTTGTTAGGCTTGTTAAACATTTGATATACTAACAAAATTTCAAATTTGAATTTAGATTCAAAAGAATATGTATTCATACATATAAAAGAAGCGCTAGCCCACCCAACCCGACTTCTAAGATTGGGTTGATCATTTCAAAACTTTTTCAAATGAAGAGTCAGCCAATCCTAACTATTTAAATTTCTTACCTCGCATAACTTAAGTTGAGTGGAACTGACCAGATTTAGCAACTCTATAGCTAGCCAAGGCGCTAACTATTTGTTCATGAGTTTTATTTGGAATGTTTGGAGATTGGAGTTATAAAGTTCACACGCATAAATATAGCACCTATTTATTAACTCTCTTTTCTCATTTTAAAAGAAAAAAGAGAACGTGTATATTTTGAAGAATTTGAAAATATACTTCAGATATCTGATATTTCTGTTAAATAAAATAAAGGAGGAAAAGGAAAAACTAACACCCCAATACTTGCAAGGACATTTTCGGCATGCCAAATAACTTGTATCATCAATAATTGTATTATTGTTGTAAATGATGATAAGAACTACTTATTTGAGATAACTTAACATGAGAAAATTTTCAAATATATATAATAAATTAATTTATTTATAATAAATATAGCCCTTTTTTTAATTTACATAAAAACTAACCAAAAATTATACAAAATGTGCATGACTTTACAATATAACTTGCCAAAAATCATAGAAAGTATACACTGATTATACAATGTAGATTACTTATACATGTGTTATACACTAAATATACATTATGATACACTTAGAAACTGAATATATTCTGACTATGCATGTCTATACGAGTGACAATTTTTATGATAGTTATTTTGACCGAAAGGCCACTATAATTATCCCTTCAAAATTTGTGAGGTCATTTTCAAAATGTCAAATGCTTGATGCACCCGTTCACCAATTCAATTATAGAGATGGCCAAAACTGCTGAAGAACTAGCAATTTGAGAGACGTTGAAAGGAACTCATCAAAATTATATGGTTGGTCAAAAATTCACATCTCATCAAGATGCCAAAAAATATAGTGCATGTGATTAAAAAAAGAAAAGAAAACCCTCACGAAAGATAAGTGTTACTTGTTAAAATTTTCAAACATTTGGAAGCTAATAAGGTCCTTTTGATGGATCCACCCATATAATAAATACAAATATTACAAATATTGCATTTGATTGTTTAAAAGAATATACAGATAATGAAATCTTAAAAAATGACTTGAGAGCTGAGTTTTGCGTGAACTCTTCACTTGTCACACTTGTCTCGACTTTTTAAAAGACACACTATTTCTGAAGAATTCACATGTACATGTTATTTGAAATTTTTTAAAAGTCCGAGTGACATAATTTCAGAGTTTGAGATGTAGCGTGCCAATCCTATATATGCTATGATTAGACTATGGAAAGCCCACTCCCTTCAGTGATTGTGCATTCGACAAAAACTAATATTAGGACCATGTTATGTCTGCTTTGTTGTATCATCTTTCATCGATTGTCACTAGGACAACACTGTTGGGTATTAATTTGGAACGCACAATGAAATAAACAAGAATATTTTATAATTTTCTCACCTTTTATAAAGAATAATTAATCACATTATTTTATTTCAAATAATAAAATAATCTCGAAAGAAATGAATACTCATAACTAATTGCGAATCCAGAGAATGTTATCCACCATACTATAAAATGAGTTCACACATTACGGGGTCCCATCAAATTGTCGGTCACTTGTCTTCTCCAAATATTTTGTCTATAACTTGATTAAAAGTGTACACTTCTTCATGCAATCAAACTAAAATTATTGTAATCATAACTTATACTAGCAATTATAAAACAAAAGTGCACCAAATTCACATTATTGGTGAATATAATTTTTTTTAATAATAAATCGAATGTCTGGCCATGAAAAGTTGTTAATATATGTGTCATAGATTAGGATAGCTAGCGTGACTCAAAATAAGTAGGAAATCAGCTTTGTCAAATCGAAAACTTAAACGAGTACAATCAACTAATTTTGTACATGGTAATAATATATATATTGAACGTTTTTTGCAGAAGCACAAATTTGTGAAAAATATCTAAATTAATTTTTGATAGAGCGATTATCATAGACATGAAGAAGAATCAAGAAGGTTATAGTGTAGCGTATTTGATATTTTTACTTAAAGGAAAAGTCTTAGTTATTCTAGACTATTAGATATTCGAGGAAGATATTTATAGAAGATGGTAGAATATTCTAGATTTTTAATGTATAGAATTATTCCTACATAAATATAAAATAGAGTAGCCGTTAAAAATCTGTAATTAGCTCAAAGAAAATTCAATTCAAGCCAATTCTAGTTTTTCTATTACAAAGTTCTCTTGTCCAAAGTCCTCCTCCTCCTTTAATAGCTCGCTCTTTTTCTTTTTAACGCTCAAGGCTAGCACAAGTCAGTAGGTCTTTTTGATTATAGTTTTTTTTTTTGGTCATTTTCTATAATGTGTATATATATATTGTGAATTTTTTTTTAAGAACTGGTTAATCAGTGAGTAATAATTACTTCGTAATTAAAGATGTTGATTGAGAGCACACATTAGCTGTATTTTAAATGAAGAGTTTGAATACAAATTGGTCAAATAAATTGGCAGCACTAGATTGAGTATGTTGACAAGAGTCAAGACAAAGAAAAAGAAAGTGGGCGCCGCTACTCTTTTTGGTTGCAACACAACAATATCATGCAAGATGATTTCGACGTTCACAATAGTCCAATACTACCCTTCTAGCCCCTAGGAGGGAATACAATATCAATTAATGCCTACTTTGATGGTATAATTATGTGGTTAGATTCGTAGGCTTGCCCTAGTTCATATAAACAAAACATCAATTTAATTCTCAATCAATATAAGACTCTAACTCATTCTAACGCCAGGCACATGAAAATTGAGTTTGCAAGGCTAAACGGGTTGATTTGTGCCTCTTGTGCATGCGATCGGCCGCATTTTTGTCCGATTAAAATCAGCCTAATCCAAATTTGATTTTGCGAAAATTGGAGAGTGGTCGACCACAATAATTTACATTCCTATCGAGTCGAAATCAGACATACAATACTTTTGATACTTTAGTATTTACAGTGTTTGATTCCTGATTAATACTTATCAGTTATCAATATTGTTTTACTATTTTTTTTAAACATGAAAATGTGCATCATTTATGTAAATTCTCAAAAGCATAATTCAAGATGATTTTCTAGTGAAAAGGTAGCCATCCCATCGGACAAGCTTCTCTCCATTTCCTTTCTCTCATTTTTCTCCATGTTTTTATCTTTAATGGCTGACACATGATATAAATAATACTTGACGGCTAAGATTTCTTCTCTCTCCGATCCATTTATTAATGACATAAACCAGTTAAACTTTAGTTATCAAATCTATCTTATATCACATATTAGCCATCGAGATAGAAACTCAGAAAATGGAAACTTAGAAATACAATATAATTGCTTGCTGCTTTCATACTTACTAAAGAAGTTCTCATTATCCGTGTGTCCTCATCCATAAGCTCTGCTAACTGCAGGCCTTACTTTCTTATCAAAACGTATTCATATATCTTTTTCAGTTCACATGGACGACCCACTACCCAAATTCAATATCCAACAGATAGTCCCCCACCATTGTCCCCACCTCCATATGAAGTTTCCCACATCAAATCATCAGCCATATGTAACTACCTTTCAAAGTTACACCCCATTTCCTATAATTCCCCCGAGCTAATTACCTAAAATATCACTACAAGGACATGGACTCCCAAAATCAATCAGCGCATAAACAGGAAAACAATGGACTCATTCTGGATCTAAGCCTCCTCTGTAACTGGGATTTGAAGCCTGGAGATGATCAAATACTCAAAACCAGTGATCATTCCGAAACAGAGCACCAGGTTTTCTCATGTAACTATTGCTACAGGAATTTTTACAGTTCACAGGCACTTGGCGGACATCAAAACGCACATAAACGGGAACGAATTACAGCGGCGAAGAGAAAGCAGAGTATGGATTCAGTACCTATTATTCATGGTTCCTTCCATAGGTCTCTTGGCATTGAAGCCCACTCCATGATTCATAAGCCAAACATTTCGTCGAACACCTTCAGGGCACCCACAATTCCGTCATTATATAATACGTTTTCTTCTGGGACGTGGTCGAGAAGGCGGCTGGATCAGTTTCCGGCGATCGGTCGCCCTGACGGTACTGCTAGGCTAAATTTCGGTAATATGAACAAGTTTCCAGGAGGGATTGGTTCTCATTTGAAGACTAATCGTCAGGAGGACTTGAAGAAGCTGGATTTGTCTCTCAAACTCTGAGAAATGTTGTTGTACTAAGCAGTAGTAATCAAATTTTCTAGTTTACTTTCCTTTTGTTTGACATTTCCCCCTTCTTTTTTCATATATTTCTTTAAAGATGAACATGTAGTACGAATTCCGCAGAACCTGTACTGAGAAATCTATTAAATATGTACATATAATAACATAAGTACGTTTTCAGAGGCAATCAAGGAACCCTGAACCCATAAGTTTTGAATTAAATTTGCCGCTGTAGTGGCGGAGCTAGCTTAGACAAGATGTGATACCGTTTGAGTTGGTATAGTGTTTAATAAAATCATTTCATTAACGCAAAATAAGAATTTTGAAATTAAATTATTTTTTATTTTAGTAAAGTAATTTTTTTTTCGAATAGACTAAAATAAAAAAGGTGCAACGTAAAATGAGATGGAGGGAGCACTATTTGTACATGGTTGAAATTATTTTTTTTATGTTATATGATCGATATTGAACTCCAATTCTCCTTTAGTAAAATTTCTGACTCCGCCGCTGCTCGTATAAAAATTTTTTTTTTTAAAGAAGCTTAATTGAAGTGGTGAAGTTATCGAATTCACAAGTACCAAGTGTATGTTTCCTTAATGTTCACACAAAAGAAGAAACACTTTTCCGCAGGAATTAAACCGGAGTCAAAATAGCAAAGAGTTCATTTATGAGATAGAGATCTTGAATGCGTGTCAAATGAACATTATGTATACCGAATATCCGTACTGTTTGATGAATGATTAACTCCCCTAGTAGGATACATAGGAGTAAATTTAATATTTTACATGAAACCTTTCCTTTTTGGGCCGTCCTAAAAATTATGATATTTTACTTTAATTAAAAATAATTTACCTTTAAATTCTTTTTTATCTTTAATGAAATGATTCTTAATCAAATAAATATCTAAAAATGATTTTATACCTCAGATTTTAAAATTCTTCTTGAATAACATGTCAAATCAAAGGATGTCACATGAAATGAGGCGAAGAAAGTAATAATCTTCCATAATATTATCCATATATGCAATTATGCATATCGTGGGCAGAGAATGTTCCCTTGAGGTATTTCAAATGGTAGTACTGTTACATTCAAATGATCCACCTTGTGGTAGATGAAAAATAGACCCATCTATTGAAAAGTCACCATCAATATGTTTGTGGAGTCATGTGGAAAGGAAGTTTCCTAATGACCCATACCATCCCTACCCCACCCAATTTTTTATTTTATTTTTTTTGAAAAGCCCCAACAATGATCCTTAATTAGAGCATGTCATAATAATCTTGTTAACTTGATTGCATGATTTTAAACAAGAAGAGTCCTTCTCCTACTCAATAAATTGGTGGGACCAATTAGGCTTGTGATTAATCCAAATTTCATTAACGTAAATTATGGCATGTTTCATAGTACTAATCTTAGCTCAAAAGGAACAAACAAAAACAACCGACTTCCATTAACTTCGTACGATGGTATGTTTGCGTAATGGGTGTGAAACATGCATGTCGCTTTATAAATAGGTATTGTAGTTGTGTGGTTGTAAAACTTCATATTAATACTTTTGTTCGGATGGCTATTACGTATTTTGTTTGATAATATATTGTATTGTACAGTATTACGTTGTATTGTATTGTACTCTTAATGAATATAATATATGGATAGATGGTATCGTTTTTTGTTGTTCATAGTAATACACATTCATGAGTTGAAAGATAAACTTACAAAAAAATAGGATATATGGTAGAGCTATTATAAAAAGGTAGAGTAAACAATGAAATATAATTATTAAATATTTCTTTTGTCCCTTTTTTGTGGCATCCTTTCCCTTTCAATCAGTATAAAAAAGAATGTCACTTTACTCTAATTTGAAACAATTTACCTTTAAAATTAGGGATGACAATGGGGCGGGTGCGAGCAGGTTGAGCTCAACCTGCTCGCACCTGCCCCATTTCAACCCGCAAAATTTTTAAATCGCCCTGCTCCGCCCCGCATGACTATTTTTTTATTTTCATCCCGCCATGCATAGACCCACCCCGCCCCGCCCCATTGACTTTTATATATAATGTAAACAAATGGAAGACAAATAATCTACTGTTATCTGGGTTTACGGTTCAAACCCAGTTCTGTATTGGGCTTTAGCCCAAAGGATCTTTCAGGATATGGGCCTAGTGAGTAAAAATAAAAAATACAAAAATACAAAATTAAGTATGTTTTACGAAACATCTTCACTCCCTGTACATTTTTGTTTGGTTTAATAGCTTGTATTTGGACACTTCATGTAAAGTTATGATTTCAAATCAGCATTTAAATATGCGATATGAAATTCTCCCAAAAAAAATATGATTTGGAATTCCACATTAATATAATAATTATGTTTTAAATTTACTATATGGAATTACTAAATATTACTTGGAGCTTCGGAATTAGTAAAAAAAATTCATGTAAAAAATGTGAGAATTGCACTAGATGATCTTCAGTTATCATCATAAATCCACGTTAAGCAAGTTTTATTTATCTATTTATTTATTTTTATGAAATTGGCTAGGGGAATGAGAGAGGGGGAACGAATAATTACAAGGTGACGAATTAGAGTCTTTCAGATCCTATTCAACGAGCCACTAAAATTTTCTACAAGCAAGTCAAAAGAAGGTACAAATAGATAATTATTCTTTTGGACAATAATAAAGCCATCCATGTTCTTTGTTTTCAATCAATCTCCCATTGACAAAGATGTTTAAACGAGAAAAATTAAGAAATTATTGGAAGGATTCACAGACAATGAGATCAAAATAAAACATATATTTTACATGCTATTTTCTTAATATCACTCTACAAAATTTTCAGATTTTTCTTGGGGAGTCATTTAGTTATAAATTGGCTAATAATTAACCAACCTAATGCTTTTCTAATTGGCAGTTAGAGCCATAATTGGCCTCTCAAAACCAATCATGCTATTTGGTCTCTATTTTTAAGAGAGTATTATTCTATTTCTTCAGAGTGAAATAAAGCAATTAGCACTTTAGCAGGTACATCAAAAGAACATTCACAATTACAAGAATCAATTACATTATTTCTCTACTTTTAAAAAAAAAAAAAATTTTTTTTATAAGAATTCTTTAAAATTTACGAATTTTAGATACATCATTGGACTTCAGGATACATTACTAGATTTCTGAATACATCAACAGATATCTGAATGCATGGAAGAAGGATGTATCAAAGAGGATAGTACATCTAGATACATATGGGAAGGATGTATTCGAGAGGGGAATGGGGATGCATTAGCGAAAGGAGATTTTTGAAATTTTTTTAAATGAAAAAGTATTTTAGAGATTATAATAAAGTGAGATTTGTATTTAGGTAATTCCATAAATAAATAGATTTGTCACAAAAGTTTTTGCTAATGAGCTGAGAAATCAATCATGACTCAACCTATTAGATTCTTATCAAGTTTAAGTTCTTTTTCCTTTTGTACCTTTTAACTTTTTATTGTTAAGAACTTATGATATATATTACACATCAATCTTTTTTTAAAAGAACTTTTTAAATTGACAGAGTTTCTCATAGCTTGATTTAGACTACATATTTAAATAAGTTAAATTAGGCAGATCAATATAAATTAGACTAATAATGACCAGATGAAGGAGTTAAACAATCTTATTTTTTACAAATTAATCTTGTCGTTCCTATCCTCACATCTACATGAAATAATGGCTAATATTCCCCTTAATCCCAAAAACTTTATATTAAATTGACATTTTCATTGGTAAAGAAAATATTTTGATGTTAAAATAAAACAAAAATACTAAAAGCCGTAGAGAATTTAAAAAGCAAACATTTGAAGTCTATTATGAAATAATGTCATTCAAAGGATGTGGTCTATTAATTAATAAAGTGAATTGAAATTTCAAGTTTGAGTACTGTTAAAAAGCTGCTTTTTTATTTTCCCTTAATTTAAGCGTGATATAACAAAAAAGCGAGAGAGAAAAAAAAACGAAAGAAGAATACAAGAAGATTGGGACAAATATGTTGCATTCTCCTTAAATTTCTCGGAAGAAAACGACAGAATGCAAACTAATCAACAATGATAGAGAACTGCAAGTGCTTTCTTTGTCCCATTGACATGCCTATTGTTGGGTAAATCAAATTGGTCCTTTAAAGTAACTTGTTTTAGATATTTTTTTCTTGTAAAAAAAATTGTGATTCATAATGTGTTACTTTTATCATATAAAGTTCAAATAATCAAAATCCAAATTACATAGAAAGTTTGATGTATTGATCATCGTCATCACTCTTACTGAAATGAAACTTGACAACGTAAATATATTACTTTTGATTATGAAATTTTACAAATATTCAAGTACAAGGTAAAATTACTGATTTTGATTTTGATATTGATATGTATGTCAGGTATTTTTGCCCTTCATCTTAAACTTTCATAATTTTTATTGAATGAATTTCATTAACAAGAATTTCAAATTTCTAATAAACTTTTTTCCTAATTTCAATTTCAATTCCAAATACTTAATTTTTTATCAGTATAATTTTTATATCAACTTGCGTGTAGCTCAATCAGTTCAATATGGGTACTTGTTACTTTCTATCCTTTACTGACAAAGGCGTATCTAGGGGTTCTTTGGGTTCACATGAATTCACGTTCCTCTCTCGAAATCATATATAGCAGTATAATTTTTTAAAAAAAGATACTTAAAATTAGATATATAAACCTACACTCAGAGTATCATATAAATGTAATGATAATTGGGTGCACCTTTATAAATGATATTAGAAATTTGAATCTTATACTTCCTCCATCTCTTTTTAGTTGTTACGTTATGTTTTGCAAAAGTCAACTTGACTAATTTTCAAAGTCAAATTAGATTACATTAATTTGATATTTTAAAATAAAATTTTAAATATTTAAAAATTATAAGAAAGGTATTATTGATTGCAACTTTTTTTATATCAATATGTTGAAAAAATATATATTAAAATGTTAGTCAAAACTTATATAGTTTGACTCTAAAAATGAAAATTGTGACAATTAAAAACGAAAAAAGGAAGTATCTATCTTTATTTTCTTTCTAAAATTAGGTAACACTTCTCTAAGTGTTTATTGTTAGCTCTTCTAATTTTTAAAAATATCTTTTCTTTAATCTTTCAAAATTTTCAAGTTTATCACATCAAAAATTTCTAACTTTTTTAGCACGGCCAATTTTTTTTATATAATTAAACCAAATGCATATAGTAAAACTAGTAGGATTAGATGATATAACCAATAATTACTAAGCTCACCTGATCTCAATATCTTTAACAATCAACACAACCATAGCTCTATATATAAGAATTAATTTTGGACCTATAAATTTAAAAGTTTAACGAGTTCAATGATAAAAATTTAAAAGTCAAATCGGTCAAATTTAAATTTTTAAAACTTTTTTGTAGTAATACAACTACTATCTCAAAATCCTAAATAACCCTTGACTTACCAACATAAATTCTCCCTCCGTCCCATTTTAGAGATCATGTTACGCTTTCAAAAATTAATTTGACTAATATTTTAAAATTAAATTAAATTGATATTTTAAAATAATAATTTAAAAATTATAGTATTATTAATTATAATTTTTTTAATATTAATATGATGAAAATATTAATCAAAATTTATATCGTTTAACTTTCTACATATAACTAAGACAAGTAAAATAGAAACGAAAAAAGTACAGATTTACAACGACTACTTAATTGACCGGTTCGCCTAAGAATATTTTTGTTGAACCTCAAAGTAGTCCAATAATTTTCCTTAGAAAAATTTGGGTAGAGTCCAAAGTTCACAGTAAGGAAAGAAATCTATATAAAATACAAGAGAAATCACAGATCATCATTCCATAATACACTCTCAGCCACCATTAAAATACACACTCGAGCTGAACAGTGTCAGCAAAGATTCCAATTTTCCAACCAATCTCTCCTCCTCCTTTTACACCTACCGGTACGGCCACTGTATCGCCGCCGGTGGTACCCCAGTCCCCACTCCACCGCCAGCTGAAAAGAAAAAAAGCGGACCCACATTTCCTCCATCCTTTACCTACCAAATACTTCCAACCGATATCTCAAATTCATTTCAATTCAGTTCAATTATCAAAATCCAGAGTTCTCTTTTTCTCCATTTCCACTATGTGGGTTACAGTGTAAAAGACGGAACCTCTGTTTTTCAAGATGCTCTGCTGCAAAAGTTCAGTTAAAAATGGCCGTGGATCGGTTCCGGTGTACCTAAACGTATACGATCTAACACCCATGAATGGGTATGCTTATTGGCTTGGTCTCGGAGTTTACCATTCCGGCGTTCAAGGTCAGTATTATTTATCAGATCTGGGTTTTTCTTTTCAACAAAAGTTTATAATTATTTGTTAATGGTGGTGGGTTATGGTAGCTAGTTCATGGAGTTGAGTATGCATTTGGAGCTCATGAATATCCAAGTACTGGAATTTTCGAAGGGGAGCCGAAAAAGTGCGAAGGATTTATTTTCAGGAAGACAATTTTGATCGGATGGACGGAGAAGACACCTGGAGAAGTCAGAAGAGTTATGGAAGAACTTGCTGATAAATATAAAGGAAATGCTTACAACCTTATTACTAAGAATTGCAACCATTTCTGTAGTGATGCGTGTATTAAACTCACTAACAATCCAATTCCCAGTTGGGTAAATCGACTAGCAAGAATTGGTAAGATTTTCAGTCTCTTTCAGTCAGATTTATTGTTTCATATTTAGAATATTCAACAAAAACTGGTCAAAATTCACATAAATTGGGACGGAGGGAGTACCTTGTTTCTCCACATGTAGTTGAATCAGGAAGCTTCTGGTTAGTTTCAAATAAGTCTTAATGTCTGCACTTGATTGTCATCAAGTTGACGATGAAGAACCCACAGTAGGAAAGAATTTCCGCAGCCATTACCTACCGAAGATTTTTCGCAGCTTTTCACACGATAGGAATCTTCTACACGAGTTTGTACAGTCGTTAACAGTTGAACAAATCTTTCTGCATTTAATTATATGGGTTATATAGTTTGAAAAGTTGGTGTTCCGCAACTTGCTGATTATGAAAATTTAATAACTGTTGGTGCAGGTTTTGTTTGTCATTGTATCGTTCCAATGAGCTTAAAGTCTACCAAAGTCCGCCACCATCGGATGGAGGACAAGGCAGGTGAAGGGAACAGCAAGAAACCTCAGAGCAGCTTGAATAACCTGACTCAGTCATCAAACCCATCAGGTGATGGGGACAAGAAGAAACCTCTAAGCAGCTCGAATAAGCTGACTCCATCAAACAAAAAGAAACCACAGAGCAGCTCGGATCAGTTGACTCCATCTCCAGCTTCTTTGCAATCTCCTCCAATTGCCAAATCTACAAGTAGTAAAAAAACCAGAAGCCCGCTACCTCCATCTACGCCGTTGACATCAGATTCAAATGCATCCTAGAATTTCCTGATGCAGAAAGGCCAATGCTTTATTTGATTCACCTTTATTCTTTTGCTCGTTTCTTCATAATGCTAACGAATATTGTATATGCAAATGCTTTCAGTGAAATGAAAATATGCAGCAACAAGCAAATATCTATTAATAGGCTTATTACGATCATCGCAGAAACAGTTGAACCACACTA
>JAABOM020000096.1:18721437-18732028 GCA_011800125.2 Solanum clarkiae | reverse complement strand
CCCTTCTCATCAATGGACTCCTGACGTATACGAAGGAGTGCGGTTCGTTCGAGAAATTCCTACCTCTCTATCTATCTTTGAGATGTTTGGATTTTTCAAAACTCCATAGACATGCAAAAGAGAAATACTATCCCCACTCGGACCAAGACAGAACTTTTACTTGTTCAAATAACAATTAAGGTGAAGCAGGGTCAGGAACGACATTGCTTATCAGTTAGAAATGGATTTTGATTTTAATTTTGTATACCATGGTTTTTGATGAATTTCACTGGGTATATCATTATTTTGTATGGTTCATGCAGGATCAGGATTTGGGTCACCATTTCTTTCCAAGCAAAAACACTATAATTGAGCCTCTTGTTGGGCTGACTCCGACTGCTTTGAATCATAACCCGATCCATTCCAAATTGTAATAGCTATAGATTTAATTTTACATCATTTGAGTTATAAGTGAAAAAAAAAAAAAGAAGTCATATACTTAAAAGTGAACAAACAATTAAAAGGTCATATACCCACTATTCCAATTTGTTTGGTATAGAGGGAGAATTGGGATTAATTTCACGGAAGGTCATCTAATTCATAGTATTCTCTACAAATTTTGTTAAACTAATTTTTCTAATCATAAAATTACTGACTTTCACTAATTTCCTAAAACCTTTTTAATAAATTTGTTGAGAAAGTTTATATTCAACTCCTTCCTTCCATCATTATTTGTTCACTTTATAAAATTAATGGATAAATATACATTTAGTTCCTAATTTACTCTTATCATGAGTCGTAGTTATTTTTTCCTATTATATTTTTCAAGACATTATCTTTATTAAATTGAAAGAGTAATTTGTTAAAATTATCTTTTTCTTAAGGGAAAAATAAGTTTGTACTCCTTTAAATCAAATTATTTACATTCATATATCCATTTACATTTTGTATCTCCATACTATTAAAATTTTGCCCCCCTAATATTAAAATTCGCATGATAACGTCATAATGATGTCAGCACTGCTTGCTTGTATGATATATCAATAGGGTATATACATACCAACAGAGTAATACAGATGATTAAGCTCAATCCTATATCATACTGATATGGTATAAATATACCAATAGAGTATATAACGAATATATTTTCTACTTATTTAGAGTTTAATAATTTTTTTATTTGTTTCTTAAAAAAAATTCTATAGACCAATTGATATCAGTATACCGTTAGAGTATCACAAAGGACTGAGCTCATTCTATATGATACCGCTATTGTATATATATACCGCCAGAGTATATTTCATAATATTTATGCTAACATGATGTCAGCATGCAAAATAAAAAGGAATAAGTTGGTTGAAAGATAAATAATTTGGATAATTAGTCCATTAATAATAAATAATTTATAGTGAATCTATTAAGAATAATTTATTTTGTGTACTTTTTTTTTTCTTAATCTCTGTGTCTAAATCAATAGTAAATAATTATTGAAACATAGGAAGTACTTAATACATTATATAACAATTAATACATTATATAACAACTTCTCATTGATGAAAAACTACGACAAGAAGGGAGAGCGAAAAGAGCCACCATTGAGAAGATAAGGGTCAGGCAAACTAATTGTACGCGTCTTCTTCGTTTGGACTTAAATAGTGGCACATAGAGCAAGGCTATTTTGTACATTTAATTTTTCAACATCTGACAACTCTCTTAGGGCAAACTGAATGTTTCCATGCATGCTCATTGCATTCTAGACCCATCATTTACTAATTCTTAATTAGTTTTCGATTAAAATCTCTATTATTTATTAATTCTTAATTTTTATATCAAGTCAATAAGAGTCAAATAAAAGTGAATGAAGGAAATATAAGGTCCAAAGATAGAATTAGTGCTCCAATGTGACATTAGTTTTCATTTTTCAAGATTCAAATGGGAAAAATTATTCCAATAATAACTAGTGGTAAGGTTACATGGATTAATTGTGTGTAAACACCATGTGTGCAAGGGTATTTAATTTACCATCACTAAACAAGTAATGTCCTAAGGAAAAAAATGAAATAGACTCCATCGAAATCCAATCTCCCATTTCTTGATTATTGCATGCATTTACTATTGCAGTCTGCATATATGGTTGTCTGGTAAACACTTATTACCTGCAAGCAATGCACTAAATTAAGCAACGTTTCTCAATTTATGCACAAATTCCAATTTATCTGACAAACGTTACATAGTGAGTTCATTCTACCATGAATTAATCCTATATGTTGAGTTGAACAATATGGAGAACTCTTGCTAAACAATTTGAGGAGCTAGAGTGAATTGGAAGCAACGTTAAACAAGTAGATCGAGATGAAACTCAACAATGTTAATGTCAGCCTGATTTTGCTAGTGCTGCTCTTCATTGGCTCATTTAACCTGTTTTTGGAAGCCAAAGCTGATTCGAATAACAAGCATATTCAAAATTCAGATGACGAAGATTTGCAGTTTATGAGCAGCCACAGAAGTAACAATCATATTCAAAAGAGAAACAATCATGGAAGAAGAAGATCAATGCCCTGTCATCCACCATTAGTTCCCTCCCCGCCACCACCTAAAAGACGTTGTCCACTACCCTTAGTTCCGTCACCACCTCCACCA
Source organism: Solanum clarkiae (assembly GCA_011800125.2). Lineage (NCBI taxonomy): Eukaryota > Viridiplantae > Streptophyta > Magnoliopsida > Solanales > Solanaceae > Solanum > Solanum clarkiae. Next base: position 18,729,409 of record JAABOM020000096.1, on the reverse strand, counting down.
CGACGTCCTCCGATTATTATCCGTCCACCACCACCACTAGTTCCGTCTCCACCTCCACCACGGCGTCCTCCGGTGGTTCTATCTCCTCCACCACCGAGATGTCCTCCAGTTATTACCCGTCCACCACCACTAGTTCCATCACCACCACCACCAGGACTTCCTCCAATTATTATCCTTCCACCACCACTAGTTCCGTCTCCACCACCACCACCACGATGTCCTCCAAGTATTATCCTCCCACCACTAGTTCCATCTCCTCCACCACCGAGACGTCCTCCAGTTATTATCTGTCCACCACCGCTAGTTCCGTCTCCACCACCACCATGGCAGCCTCCGGTTATTATCCGTCCACCACCACTAGTTCCGTCACCACAACCACCATGCTGGCCTCCGGTTATTATCCGTCCACCACCACTATTTCCGTCTCCTCCACCACCATGGCGTCCTCCGGTTATTATCCGTCCACCACCACTAGTTCCATCACCACCACCACCACGGCGTCCTCCAATTATTATCGGTCCACCACCACTAGTTCCGTCTCCACCACCACCACGACGCCCTCCGGTTATTATCCGCCCACCACCTCTAGTTCCGTCTCCTTCACCACCACGGCGTCCTCCGGTTATTATCCCCCCACCACCACTAGTTCCATCGCCACCTCCACCACGACGTCCTCCAGTTATAATCTTCCCACCACCACTAGTTCCATCGCCACCTCCACCACGGCGTCCTCCGGTTATAATCTTCCCACCACCACTAGTTCCGTCGCCACCTCCACCACGACGTCCTCCAGTTATAATCTTCCCACCACCACTAGTTCCGTCGCCACCTCCACCACGGCGTCCTCCGGTTATAATCTTCCCACCACCACTAGTTCCATCGCCACCTCCTCCACAGCGTCCTCCGGTTATAATCTTCCCACCACCACTAGTTCCATCGCCACCTCCACCAGAGCGTCCTCCGGTTATAATCTTCCCACCACCACTAGTTCCGTCGCCACCTCCGTTCATAATCTTTCCACCACCATTGGTTCCGTCTCCGCCACCTCCACTTGTCCCTATATTTGATGCACCTCTTATTCCAATCTTTTCGCCACCATTAGTTCCTGATCTAGTGCAAAAAAATCCATAAAGCGTACGTATGGATATTGCTCTAATTAGTTATTATTGCTGCAAAAATGTCAACTTTCAAGTAGATGGACTTATGATAGGATGTTTATGTTGCTCAATTCTGTTTCCTCTTGTGTGCGTAGTTTATTACTAATATTTCTTTTTCATTTCACTGTTAATATTGTACTGAGCTATTTTGTTTTTATAGCATCTCTCCTCTGCTAGTTGGATTAATCGTCTATGCTATGTCAAAAGAGATATTTGAGGATAGATTTTTCTTTTTTAGTATATATTATTGCAAAAATATTACCAAGTGGTGCTTGAGTTAATTAATGACATTATTTGCATAATCGTTAAAGCTTCATATTTATTATTATCACTAAGTATGACGTAGTGACAATTATACATTATCAACGAATATGTTTCTTTTGAATCAATTGTTTCTAACAGCTATTTAGTCCGTGGCTCCAAGACTACAAACATTGTTCCAGGAAAGGAAAAGCTACTTCCTCCGTTTCATATTAAATTAATTATTAGACAAGTTTTAATATTTAAAAATAAGTAAATTATTTATTTTTCAATAGATGTTTGGAAATTTTTTTCAATTTTAACCTTCATTACTTAAATTTCTAAGGTTGAATTTTGTATCAGAAATAAAAGATGTATTAAATGAGTATGTAAAGTTTAAAAGGATAAAAATAAAAAAATATAATTAACTTTTATCTTTATTTTTTTCCGAAAAATGATTCAACAATTCCTTAATATAATAATTATGAAGATTACTTTTACATTTTGTCAAACTTGTGATGTCCGTCCAAGGTAGCTTACTTTCACTTTGACTAACTTTACAGGATATTTATGAGTTATGTTTCCTTCTATCAAAAAAAGTAACAATTACTTTTGTCCACCAAAACTTGGAGAAATAAAATTAATAAATCACCTTAATGTTTTACCAAGACTTCCATAGTAATTAAATGACAACTTTGAAGATAAAGGCGCTAAGATTGAAAAGTCAAACAATTAACAGATCATCAAATCTGAAGAACTTTAGTAATTATCAAAGCACCGTGCATCTTTCCTCTAAACAATTGCACAAATCCACTTTTTCATTTTAGCATTTCTTCATCCTACAGCCATGCATCTGATCACAACGGAACTTTTTACTCTTCATCTTATGCACTTTAGCTAATTTTAAGGAAATAAATATTACATCACAATAATAATAAAACAAACAGAGATAATCAATCGTCAGAACTAAACAACAACACATAACATCCCCAGTGTAGTCTTACAATTGGACGCAGACCTTGCCATTACTCCGTGTTTTGAACATGAAATATACGAGCACACTTATAGACCGAACAAAATGCTTGTAAAGTCATCAACATTAACAGCATAATAGCAGCCAAAAATGTGAGAAACTGCCATGACCCAAACACATAATGCTTCATCATTTTCCCAATCTTGATATTCCATCTTCCATTATAAAATCCGTTCACATCTTCAATCACTTTATCTATGAACGGCACTTTGGTTAGTCTCAACGATCTACTCATCCCATTCCACAAATTTGCTACTTCTTTATCACTCTTCAAGCGATTCAAAATTATTCCCTTTTCTCTAAGTAACATCGCGTCTTCTTCAGTATCGATAATCCCATTCATTAATTCCGTGTAACGCGTAAAAACCAATGGCCCTGATGCATTACACGCCTCGTATGCAACTAAGTTCCTCAAAATAACCTCTGTATTTACGTCTACACTCACTCTAGGCAAATGAAATTTCATCATTGTATCGTCGAAATTTATGCTCAGTATACCTGCATTGGTGGCTATGAAATTTATTCCAGATTTAGAAAGTTGGGTTACTGATGGTATGGCTAATTCTTCGAAAAGAGGGGGTTTATTGATGTTGGATTCGGAATTCACCTCTGCTTTTTCTTGTGAAAAGAATAAATATGTAATGGGTTGAATAAAAAGTTTTACCCCTGGAATGTTGGAAAAAAGCTTCCAAGGCACTTTTACTAGGACTTTAACTGGTTTGGAAAATACAATTCTCTTAAGAAAACGTACTGGTCCTCTGTGTATTTTCACAAGGATCTTCCAAATTTCCTCAATAAGTTGTCCGACGTGGCTTGATCTTCCAAGGAAAGTTCTATTTTCATCTTGAATCGAGCCAATTTGTTCATGATCATCCTCTGTTATATCGGGCGTTGTTATGTCCAGTTTGGGCACGATGAATTGGTACAAAAAGTCTAGCAAGTGAGAACATTCTGTTACTTGTACTTTAGGGAATTCGTCGATCATTTTGAAGGGAGAAAGCTCTTTACAGAATCCTGTGAGCATAGACATCAACATGGTATCTGCCAACTCTAAAGATGAATATTGGACTTCCAATATTTTCCTTAGTAAGAACAATGGGATTTGATTTTCGAGCATAATTAAATCTCTAAGAATGGCATTGTGCGCGGATTTTCTCCCTGCAACATCAACCAAATGCGACATTCTTGAGGAAACTCTGGTTAGAGTTTTACCTTCTTTGATGGCGTAGATTTGAAGGAACTCGAGCAAGAAAGAGGCGTCCACCGCCATCATCCAGGCCAAAGTTTCACCACTGAAATTTAAGTACTTGTGATACGAACAACGAATTCTGTGCTCAAATTTTATCAGCTGTTCCACAAGATGTTGAAATTTAAGGCTCTGGAGGTGTTTTTGAGTTCTCTTCGCAGCAGCAAGCTTGTACCTAAGGTGGCAAAATCAAAATAACACTGTTTAGTTCTCACGTGGCCTAATGGATTGAACACTTGTCAAAATATTAGATCAATGGAATAATCGAGTAACTGGCCAAGCTACTAAAGTTTCAATATTCAACTCAAATTGTAATAACATATAACCTCAAAGTTGGACATGAGCTATAATTTAACAAGTTGAATCATAATCCAAATTTAATCTAACATGTTCATTTGGTACCTCTACTAGTTAATTTACCTCTCCATATCTTGGAGGTCCGGACGCCAATAATGATAAGGGCCTATTGCCACCAATTGTGGCACGTAAGAATCTTGGTCGCTCAGTAACAGAGCTTTTGGTACATTGAAAATGCTAACTGGGATTTCAGTGTCTTCTTCAAGTTCTTCATCGAGTGTTCGACGAATTTGAATAATCCATCGATGCTCATCAAAGTTTGAAGTGCTGCAATTTGAGGCCATTTTTGGTGAAAAAGAGGACAGTTTCAGATCCTTAGAACAAAAAATGTAGTAATAGTTCGGTTTCGATTCATTGAATGGTGGAGTTAAAGAGGAATGTAACTCTAAATATATAGGTGCATGGTGTTAGAATGGACATGAATTTGATTAACAAAACATATTCTTAGGCATAAATATTCAAGATGTTTTTTAAGTCAAAAAAAAACTTTTAAATATTTAAATAAAATAAAATATTCTTTTAAGCACTTATTTTTAAGTTAAAAATCAATAAAACTTTTTTTTTGTGTGTGTGTATGTGTCTTATAAACCCAAAGTTAGAAGTCTATTCAGAAAAGCTCTACGTATTATACTTTTTCCGGTCCCTTTTACATATGGTCCTTATTATAAATATATGGTCTTTAATATACTCCCTTCGTCTCAAATTATTTGAATTTTTGAGATTTTTTTCAATTTTCAAATATTTGAATTTTTCAAAGTTCAAGTAAATGTTTGAAACTTTTTTCATATTTGTCATTTTAAACAGTCGCGCTATGTTTTTAAACATAGGGGTCAGGCTGCGTACATCCGACCCCCCTTACCTCGCAACGGGCGGGAGCCTTTGAGGCATTGGGGTAATGTTGTTGTGTTGTCCTTTTATTTATTGAACTTTTATATTTTCTAAGAGATAAATTATATTAGATATTTATGATTTTATAACAGCGGAAAGTATGGTGTAAATTTTGTCTGCATTACCTCACAAATTCAATTAAAATGAGACAGAGGGAATATGTCATTTCACAAAATTAATAAATAAATGACATTGTTTTTTCTATTTTACCCTTGATAGTTAATAAACTTTGAAAAATATATATGATCAACTAGAAGAACTAAAAAAGCAATTAATGCACATTAAATAAAGACAAAATCGTAAAGTTACTTTTTTTCTTAATGCAAGTGTCATCACAAGGACCAAATGGAATACGTTTTTGCTTTTTCTCCTTTATTTGACATATAGGAACTACTTATATTAAAAGCACTTTGTATAGCTTCTATTATATTGGCTACTACAGGTACTTTCAGAAGCGCCTCTTTTTTTTGTAAAAGAAACATATATATTAGTCCTGGATATTAAAGTAAAATTAAAGTATCCCTTTGTTAGTAAGGAATGCCTAAGATCGAATAAGGGGCTCTTGGAAAAACGAATAATCTTCCCTAAATTGGATTAGATTGATGCAATATTTTATTTAAATCTTTAATATTACTATACTAAAAGTATTACGAATTATAATTTTTTTCGTATCAATTTGATGAAAAAATATATATTAAAATACTAATCAAAGTTAAATAATTTGAATCTCAAAAATTAAAATACGAGAATTAATTTGGGACCAAGAGTGTACCGTGCATGGGCAGAGCTATCCCTTGGTTATGGGATTGACTCGAACCTTCTTTGACCAAAAATTTATATTATTTATGTATGATTAAAATAATTTTTATATATAATAGATGTCGAATGTCCTTCAATTAGTTCATATATCTAAACTCTAAATCTTTAGATTTTAAACTCTCTTTTGATAAAAATCCTGACTTCGTCGACGGAATGTGTGTATATATATACTTTGTGTGTGGATCTCTTTTTCGGGCAGGCATTAATTAATTGTTGCTCTTCATAGAAGTAAAAGAGATATTAAAGCACCAATTATTTATGGTTTGTGTCATTTTTATTTTTTGTATTAAAGAAGAAAAAAAAAAGAAAAAAAGGAGAATCACCAAAGCTGTTATAGGACCACAAAAATAAAATAGATGAAAGAAGAAATACGAATCTAAGGAAGACGAGTGTCCTACAAGCATTTGCAATAATAAAAATAAAAATTAAATATCCTAGAGATAAGACCACTTGGAAAAAATATTATTTTAAACCCACTCGTCAAAAAGTAGAGGAAATGAATACAATTTGTTTCAGGTTTTATTTTAACGGATTTAAATTCTATACATCAATAATTTAACAATGTTCTATGAAAAATCACATATTTCTAATTAAGCTTTTCTACGTTTACTAAATGTTTCCATTCATTAACATATAAAAAAGATCATCCAGTGAGTTAATAAAATTTGAATCCATTATAACAGATCAATTGTAATAGGCATTGTACTTATAGTTGTTTCATTTTACGTTCCAACAAATAAAAAATTTAGCTATAATAATATAATTATTGTTATATTATATTTAGCAAAAATAATAAATATATCATTATTATATAGGACTATAACTTGTGTCCCCTAGAACTAATATGCCATGTAGTAATGGTTGGTTTATTTATTCATGACAAATATTTCCTCATTATTATAAATCATTGTGTTAACCTTGCCATTTGGTAATGTTCTTGATTAAGTTTGAAGACTTAGTACATCTTTAATAATTCAATTAGTCCAATATAGGTAATGGTCTTTATTATTTAAATTTTACTATATCGGAATTATTAAATTACATTTATAGATATATCAGTGTTATATCAAGTTCAACATTTATATTTGTATAATTGATTGTTATTTTTTATATTAATGTTGTATCAATTGTGTTAATGAACAATTTGAATCTGAAATGTTGTATCAAGTTCAACATTTGTATTTATATAATTGATGGTTATCGTTTGTATCAAGGTTATATCAAGAATACACATGTATTTGTATTTTATATCACTTAAGAGGATCTACATAATTGACACTTATCATTGTATTTGTATAAATAATTGTTACCAATTATATTTGTATAATTAATTATTATAATATGTATTTGTGTTGAGAGAGAGAAGGCAAAAAGAAGCAGGAGAGGAGAGGGGACCAAAAAAAAAGGAGAGAAGTGAGGGAGAAATAATAAAGAGAGGAGAAAGGCTAGCAAATTGCAAAAAGACGAGAGAGAGGTAGAAAGAAGGTTAGTACAGGCCACAGGGACATGTGTAGCGGGCGAGTTACACGGTCGAGTCAACAATTTAAAAAAATACACATACATACAATGTATATATATTGTGCTCCGGTTGAAACCTAACGAGTAAAGCCTAACAATACAAAAAATAAAATCCTTTCTTTTTATTTTGTTTTATCTCAATATTTGATATTCATACTAAAATTTAATTAAACTCAACTTCACGCATTAATTATATTGAAGGCACGCAATTTCACCAGTTCAAGTAACTTGCGAGAGCGCGGCAGAAGTACTATTTTATCTATAGGAAGAAAAATATAAAAATGACAACGGCAGAAGGAGGAAAAAAAAAAAGAAGCATCGTTTTAATTTCCTCCTAAGTTTAGTGGAAATATATGAAAATAGTTAACTCTGTGGGTGTGTTTGGTATGGACAGAAAATATTTTTTTATTTTCTTATGTTTAATTGGCTTAAATATTTTGAGAAATATTTTTCAAATTAATTTATTTTCCTCAAATTTAAGGAAAATGATTTTCTTCCAAAAATTAAGAAAAATATTTTCCAAAACTCTAATCCAATTTCAAATTGATTTTTTTATCTCATCCATATTAAGATCCCCTGTCCAAAATTTTTAAATAAAATAAGATTAAATTTTACATTTTAAAAGTTTTATTCTTTTCACTTATTTTCATTCTGAGTCACCCAATTCCTCCTCCCCCAATACCCTCGCCGTCCCCACCCCCCCAAAAAAAATTA
>JAABOM020000096.1:18692106-18721415 GCA_011800125.2 Solanum clarkiae | reverse complement strand
GACCCAACTTCATACAAAACAGTTAAAATTTTATTTTTTAAAAAAATTTAAAATTTTAAAAATTTTAATATTTTACTCCAACCTCTCCCTGTCCCCCCACCCCACCCCACAAACACACAATACAAAAATATTAAAAATAATTTTTAAAAAAATAATTTTAAAAAATTCAATTTTTACACTACCCCAACCTCACGCTCACCCCCACCCTCCAAAAGAGAATTTAAATATTTATTTTTAAAAAATACTTGAAATTATGAAAATATTTTCATGTCAGAAATTTTGTTTCTACAAATTGTTTTCTACTCTCTAGCTAAAATTAGAAGTATTTTTTTAAAAAAAATATTTTATTCATTAATCAAATAATAAAAAATATTTTGTATTCACCAACCAAATATGAGAAAATGAGTTAAAAATCAACTCATTTTACTGAAAAATATTTTATATTTTCCTCCACACCAAACACACCCTATATGAAAATTCCAGACTTGCCACTTGGTGTATTATGGCAAATCGTCTTCCTGCGCTAAATGGGCCGGTTAATGAGGGTCCACTAATGTCCTAGTCGGTGGCTATAATAGAAGTGATGGTCCACACCACTATTTTGGGCCCAAAAAGAGTCGGGTTACACAAAGTCGTTACTTACTACTAGTACTTGTTTATTCATCTGTTCTAAAAAAAATAAAATGTTAAATACATGTTTTTTTAGTTTATTCTTAATTAGTTGTAAAAATGTCAATACCATAAGTTTTAATAATGTCATAACATAAATAGTATAATATATCTATAATCACAAATAATATTAATATATTTTTTCTTCTAAAAACTGTAGTGTCAAACTATTTGTCTATACCAAACAGAAGGTGTGTATCGTTTTAGTCATTATAGTGACTAAAATACTTCCTGTTGTACAAAGTTATAAAGTTTTGCCGTGTATATCATAAGGCTGCAAATTTACATGCTAATACCACCAATTTAAAATACTTTTTCTCATTTAATTTGGTTATTTTCACAGTAAATATGAGCCATAAATGGAGAATATTCTCATTACTCCAAGTTCTCTGATTACAACTCAGATTAACTGGGGCAAAAATCGAACGCTCATGTGATGCGTGTCAGAGTTTGAGCAGCACTAAAATCTAGTGCAAAATGCTGAAAATTCAGTGCCTATGTCTTTTCGTCACATTTTTTATAGAGTTTATCATTTTATTTTTATTAATTAATAAAATTTTATATGTATTTACTTATTATATTTTTTAAAGCTATTAACTTAATATTAATAAATTGAAAGTTGATTTACAAAAAATAATAAGCAAGCATAGTAATTAAATTAAAAAACATTTAACTAGTAAATTCAGATGACGAAAGTACTTATCATGACTTATTTTGCATGCTTTCTAAAAAAATCACTCTATTCATTCCATATTGGTTGATCATCTTATTAAAAGTAGTTATCTTATGTTATTTGTTCATTTTGATAAATCAATAAAGCATTAATTAAATAATTTCTATATTACTTTAACAAGTAATTCTTGTTAAAAGTGCTCACATGTGCTTGTAAAATTACCAAGAAGTTTTTGAAGGATTGAATCAGTAAAGTTATTTTCTAATTTATGATTTTTTTAATATGTGTAAAAAAGAAAAATGACCAACTAATATATAATAGAAAGAATATTCAATAAAGAGTAATTGAATTAATTTTTTTTATTTGTTACTTTTTTTAAAAAAAAAATCACTTTATTAATGTGTTTATATTTATGACTAAAGAAAAAAATGGCCAACTAATATGTTTTGATTTTTTAAATGACAAATATTGTGATACATCTATTTTATTAAGAATGGTCAGTATTTAAAAGCGGAGGTAGTACTCACTTCATCCTTTTTTAAAAGATTGGTTTAGTTCAAAAAAAATATTGTTCTAAACAATATTGCTGAAATTGAAGACAAAATTAATATCTCTTTTCCTATTGTACCTTCTTTTTATTTAAATAATAAGTTTTAATTTTAATAATAAATATATTTATTAAGAAATTAACAAATATAATATATAATTTGAAATTAAAAAATAATCAACTTGTAATTCATCATTTAATTATCTGTAATTTACAATCTTTCCTTGTGAATTGAAAAGTGTAATTCTTGTCGATTATGCTCAATTACGTACTCAACAAATAATTATTTGATTAAATAGGTCAGATAGTATAATTACACCAAATTATACTTAATTCAATTAGTGATTAACTTTCCAACAGGTCCTTATAGTTTTTTAATCAAATAAATTGAACCTAAAGTGCATTAACCATTTATCAAATAAAATATGTATTTTATTTGATAGTGACTATTTTTAGAAATGTTCATTGCAAAAATTAAAGCCTAAATTACGAGAACCATGTCTAGCCCAAAAAAAGCAAAAAAGAAGTCGTATGTGCCTACACATTTGGTAACGTGCCATAGTTAATACAAATAGAGTCGTCAATATAAGCTAGGTCCGTTAAGCTGATCTAATCTAATTCGTGATTTAGCAAGGATGACTATAATTTTTGGACCCCATTTAAAAAATAGACTTTTTAGCCCGACCTGAATAAGTCTACTAATTTGTAGGACTTTTGCAATATGGGTTGGGTCAATCCGTGGTTCGAATTAAAAAAATAATTAAAACTAAAATAAAATAGAGTATTAAAAACAATAAGATCTCAAACTCAAAGTTCATTTAAAATTTTTAAATATTAAAATTTAGATACAAGTTATAATTTTATAATACGTACTCCCTCTATCCATCTTACTTGTCTTTTGGAGATAGCAATTACAATGTCTTGGAAAATGTAACAAGAAAATAATTACTATAACTAATAATAAGGGTAAATATTAAGTTCAAAATTATCTTTTGATTTGATAAAGTGGACATGTATTATTGAACATCTCAAAATAGTATAGTGGACAAGTAATAATGGACGGAGGGAGTAATAGTAACACTAATACTATGTCATATTTCGATTGCTATTTATTTTAATATGTTTAAATTATAATTTAATTTAAAAATTTATTAAAAAATATAAGAATAAAAATATGAAGATCTGACAAGGCCCGTGGCCCAGGTACAAATAGATTGGGCTAGTTATTTTCTAGCCCATAAAAAATAAGGGTCAGCCCGCCCTTATCCTACACTATTTTGCATCTTTTTTAGTTAAATGGAATTTCAGTAAAAGAGGGAAACAGAAAGTAAACACAAAAACAAGACGAAAAGAGAAAGTGGAAGAAAAACCTGGTGGGACATTGCCTGAAAGGAGAATCAGAACAATTTTTTAACCCTAAAATTTCCTCGCTTTTTTCAGGTTTCAAATTTGATTTGAATTTGGGTAAAAAAATTATTTCATTGGTGATTTATTTTTAGTGGACTTAGTATTATTTAAGAAAGGAGAAAACTTAGATAACTTTAAGACTAACTTTTGAAGTTAAATTCAAGGGTTGTGCATTGATCGATCCGATTTGATTTGATTACTTGTCAAATTTCAAAGCATGTAAAGGCTAGCGGGTGAGCCAATCCGTATTGACACAAGTGATAACGCGTGTGAGCCACTGCTCTCAGGTCCCGTGGATTTTATTGTACAGTTGATTTCCTAGAGTCCATAGGTTTTGGAAGTCCTTCCGATTCGGCTTCACATATTAGAAAAGTCGAACCGACTTTCATTTTATCTTCACCCTCAAATTTCACTAAAACCACTATGTTGCCATTACCATACTTTCTCCTCCTATATAAGGCTCCCCTGCTTTCGTTCTTAGGTTTGCTGAAATTCAGAGAAGAAATCTTCCGTATCAATGGAGTCGTCATCGTCCAGAAACAAATTGCATAATTCAAAACTGCACCATAATTGTCAGCGATCCGTTTCACCATCGGGTCGGTTCTGTTCTTCCACTATTTCTTCCAATCCCGTTAATTTCTCCAGCTTCTCCACTCAAAACTCCGATTGGTTAACCCGATCCACCTCCCCAACCCGGGTCAATCTCCGTCGATCAGTTTCCCCTTCGCCGTCCGTACGATTTTCAAGCTCTCCCGGACGTTCAATTTCAGTTATCCCTCGTCAGACGCAGCAGAAAAGCGGGCCGTTACCTTCCAACCAGAAGAAGCACTGCACTTGTTCGCCGACGACACATCCAGGTTCATTCCGTTGTAGCCTTCACAAAAATACTACTACCAATCGGAATAGCGGTCAATCCAATACGTCGTCGTATCACTCGAGTCATCAATTGAATATGAGGAGATCAGCGATGACGAATTCGCTCGTCCGGATTGGGACCGTGGAAGGTGATTTGGTGAAGAGAGCACTTGCCGCCTTGATTCGTCCCTCCTCTCATCAACTCAGGCGTAGATGCGATTTTCAGCCTAGGCCTAGTAGGCTCTCCGTCATGTCAAAGGCCGATGATCAGATTTGTGATGTACAGTTACACTAGTCGGGTTGATTTGCCCCTTTTTTTGGTTGTTTTCTGGCAAAATCAAACCCTGGCCAAGTTAAAAAAACAGAGGCATAATTTTGTACTGTTTGGTTGAATGTAAATAGTAAACAAATCTAGTATACTTACGTATACAATATAGAGATAGTTTGATTGTGGAATGGTAGAATGAGTGTAGCATATGCCATATATACTTATGTATATACTTATGATACTGTATATATCTCAAGAGTCCTTTCGTCGGGAACAAACTTATCCTGGATTAGGTATTCGGGATAAGTTATCCCACCATATATATATATATATATATGATATAACTGTGTATAACTGTGGTATGATTGACATAGGTAGTTTGGTTTTGGTTGAACTTATGTAGGGTAGGTACAACTGTCACTAACTCCCCGTGATGCAAGTACATTTTGTTACAACTAAGGAATGGATTAGTTATTTTGCTACTTATTTGTTTATTTCACTTTCCAGTTTTCTTGTTTGGTTATTCAATTTTGCAATTGGGACTCGAGAAGCTTCGCTGTATAGTGTGAGTGGGGGACAATGTGTGATGAGTTGCCTTTGTAAAGGAAAAAATGGTATGCAAAGCCGAACTATGGCTTGCCGAAAAATACAGAGGAAGTATTCCAGACGGAAAAAAGACGTGTGTCATGTGTGGTGCTCGGACGTTTGTCGGCATTCGTTTGTTTGTTTTTTAGTCATCTAAATGAAGTAAAATATACACAAAAACTAATCATATGCGGTGCTTATTGGTTCTTTATCATTTGTCACACCTCCTACAACAACATCATACTCAGTGGCATTCCATAAGTGACATTTGGGGAGGATATAATATACGTTAACATTTTCACTATCTCATAGAGATAAATAGACTGTTTTTGAAAAGTCCTTGTCTCAAAAATCAAGCCCCAAAGTAGAAGATACTAGATATGGAAAAAAATTGTCACTCCTAAAAGGACAAATTAAAGTGCAAGGTCATTCAGCCAAAATAATTATCAAAAAAATAGTCATTCATTCTATAAGTGAATATAGTTGGTATATATTTTATGTATAGTCAAGTTATATTCGATTTTTGAGTATATCATAATGTATATTTAGTGTATAGCTCATGTATAAGTAGTCTATATTATATAGTCAATGTATACTTTTTATGACTTTTGACAAATTATATTGTGTAGTCATGTATATTTTTATGATTTTGGACTTTTTTTATAAATAAAAGAGGTGTATATTTATTAAAAATTAACTAATTTATTTTATTCTATATATGTGAAATTATCCCAAAACAAAGAATAAGAACAAGAACAATCCAATAGGATTTAGAGTGTGATGAAATTGGGCTTTTGCCAAACATGTGTCCTGGGCCATTGTAATGTACAAGAATTACTGGTGAACCCAAAAGGGAAAGCCCAGAAAAAGGAAAAAAAAAAAAAACTCAGTTGCTTCACTGTGGAAAGGAGATGTTGAAAGATTAGAAGAGAACCGGGGTAATTATGCTCCTTAACTTTGCGATTCAGAGGGATGCATATGTACCCTTCATCTAACAAATGGTGCAATTAGAGATCTAGATTGAAGAGTTCAACGGAACATGCTTAATTGTTACGTGTTCGACAGAACTCAATAATTTTAGCTCAAATTTTATATTTCAGTAAACTAAAAAAATAATTATGAACCAAAACCCATAAACTAAAAATCTAGGCTCTACCTCTGTACTCAAGTCGGTTTTAAAGTCTCAAAAACATTGCACTCCATTTAATCTCTTCAAAATTCCTTCATTGGAGTTTACATCTTTAATTAAGTAGTTTACAAACTACTTGTAAAAGACTATTTAATCTCAACATCTTTAATTAAATTTACAAACAAAGGAATGGATTAGTTATTATTGCTACTTGTTTGTTCATTTCACTTTCAATTTCTTGTTTGGTGAACCCAAAAAGGAAAGCCCAGAAAAAGGAAAAAAGAAAAAAAAAACTCAGTTGCTTCAATGTGGCAAGAAGAAGTTGCAAAATTAGAAGGAAAACAGGCTAAATGTACTCCTTTAACTTTGCGATTTAGAGGAATGCATATATACCTTTTGTCTAACAACTGATGCAAGTAGAGTTCTAGATTGAAGAATTCAAAGAAACACGCTTGATTGTTACGCGTTCAACAAAACTCAATAATTTTAGTTCAAATTTTATATTTCAGTAACCTAAAAAAATTAATTATGAACCAGAACTCATAAACTAAAAACGTTGACTCTACCTCTGCACCCAAAGTCCGTTTTTAAGTCTCAAAAACATTGCATCCCATTTAATCTCTTCAATATACCTTCTTTGGTGTTTCTTGTTTAGCAGTGGCCAACTTGGTATTCCTCTTCACCATAGCTGCCTTCCATCTTGTACTGTAATTTCTCAACGGTGCAACGGCAAAATTACAACTAATTGAATCTGGTCGACAAGTCCACATTTTCAGGCGCTGGGCAACATGTTTCTTTGCTTGCTTTATGGTTACTATTAACCATAACATATGATTTCTTGAACTTCTACTCCTCTTCTGATCTTTCTTAGCAAGCTTAAGTATTTCTAGCCTATGTTTGGCTACAGAAATGCCCATGCTCTGCAGAAATTCGTTGTCGAAATAAGCTATGTCATCTTGTACAAGCTCATTGTGTGTAAAAGTAAGGGCATATTCATAAACAAGACAAGGTTCAAGGCTAGTTTTGGAGAGCCATGAAGACCAGTCCATGACCAAAATGTATACGTTATTGAGTTTCCAATGTGCTAGTTATAAATGATGGAGAAAAAATTAAATAACTTGTTGTCTTTTTCACGTGATGTTGGATATCAGATTGGGCCTAACTAATCTGAATTTCTTATTGAGAACTTTCACTTTAAAAGATATGAAAATTTGCTAAAATGATAAATATTAGATATCTTATTACAAGTTATAACATTACATAATATTAATTACGGATTTTAATAATTTCATTATAAATTATAATAAATATATATCATACTCAATCCATACCAATTACATAGTCAAACATATGTCCTAACAAATTTGAATATGTAATTGGTATGGAATGAATATAATGTGTATATCTGTTATAACTTGTAATTAAATTGTTAAAATTCGTAATTACTAGAACTTTCAATTTATTATCTAATGTTTACAACCCGCAATAACATATCTAATATTTGTCATTTTAGTAGATCATTCTAAAAGATAAGCTACCAAAGACCATTTCATTAATCCTTAGAACTTGAACTCAAGATCCCAAAATCTTTAACTAAGAATGAATGGATATATACCACTCACTACAAACTTTTGATGGTATAAGTCTTGGCTTAGTGATCGGACGGTAGTTGAATTTTGATGGGTCGTTTGACAGTGTGATAAGAATAATAATTTCTAATAGAATTTGGGATTAATTTTAATACTAATCTCATGTTTGATTTGAGGTATTAGCTAATTTGAGAATTATTTTATCTCACTGCTTATACTAAAATAATGAGATTAGTATTCCATGTAGAAGGCAAAATAAAATAATCTCATGAGATATTCTTTTTTATCTCATTCTACGTATCAAAGAACCTCTAAGAGTGAAAAAGGCGAAAATGTGAGATTGAGTACATGTGGACTAAATCTTTCATGGAAAGTATTTGTCACTATAAAACGTTGAATATTCTGTAAAGTCATTTTATAAAAATTTGTGTGGATTTGATCAAAAAAGACAATATAACCATATTAAAGTACTTTTAAGTTGTTTTAGCTCAATAATTAATCCACGAACTATTACTCCAATTCATTCTTTTCAAGAATTGATCAGACTTTTGAATATTTATACAAACGAGGTCTAAGAAATTATTCTCTTATCTTTGCCATCAGTCACGGCTTAGAAGAGGGGTCTGTTTAGGACTTCTTGGTCACTCTAACATAGATTTTTCTTCCACAGATGTTGTCCTTTTCCAGATAAAACAAAGGGGTAAACCAATTTTCAATCAAATTAGAAATTATTGTAGATATATGTCCACACAAGGGGTTTAGTGGGTAAACATGTTTAAATCAAATCAAACAATTTGGTTTTGATACTTAAAAATTAATAGCACTATTATTTTTATAGGTACGAGAAAGATAAAAATTGATGACCAAACTTATATGCTATCTTTTCCCTTGCAATAGAATTTATACTTTTTTTTTTTTGGTTAAAGGGTGAAAGTTACTTGACTGTAAGGAGAGGAGCTACCAGATAAGAGATTAAAAGATGAAACATTTAAAAGAAAATTTAAGAGTAAAGTCGAGATGATTTTCCTTCACAATATCACTCCCAACGATAGAAATAGTAGAGTCATCAGTAAGCTTTAGCTGACCTAATGATAATAATGGGTTAAGTGAAGAAAAAATCATACTCATCAAAATTATACGTATAATCAGAATGTTGCGCCTTTGCTTGACCAAAAACAAGAGTAATTCATTAGTTAAGACAAAAGAAAAAAAAATCAATGATTTCTAATAAGCAAAGGCAAAGTATAGGCCGAAGGTAGACCTTATTCCGATATAGAAAGGATAGGAAAGTTGATTTTAATAAATTTTTGGCTCAAGAAAAAATGAAAAAGAAATAGTAATAATAAGCAACAATAAGATAACAGAGGAAAAAAATATAATGGTAGTATTAGAGATCTAAAAATAAGCAAAATTAGAAAAATGTTAATAAAACTATCAATTATAATCTATATCAATCGTATTTTTTAATTATAAAATAAAAAAGATAAACAAAATATGGAGGAACACTCAAACTGACCAAAGCATTAATGATCTCCATTGCAATATTTTTAAAAAGATAAAAAATTAGATTTGCGCTCTTAGTGGATCTTGCATAAAAAATTATAGAAGTACCATAAATCTTGCAGTTACCTTCCATTTTTCAATTGACTTTGGTGAAGTAGAGTAAACTTTTGAATACCTATTTATAATTATATTTATAAAGTATTACTATTAGAATATTTTTCACATTATATTTCTTTTTGTTATAACTATGTAATTGTTATGGATAAATAGAAGAGGAAAAACAGAGAAGATGACAAAAATATGGTCTATTATCTTTGATAGTAGATTTAAAATAATCTCTTAAGTATCAGTTAAATAATTTTGATCCTCTAAGTTTATCAATAGCGAGCCTTTTAATCTTCATCAAATATTATCAAACTCAGATTTCACTAGAATAATAATTAAAAAAAAATTCATAAACTTTTGTGAAATTTCTATAAATCGCAATATAAAATACTACATCAAACACAAAAAAATAAAAAAAATTATATAATAAAAAGTTACACTAACATCTAAACTCTTGAGATGAATAAACATTAATCTAAATAAACTATAAGATTTATACTAAATGTAAGTTTCCACTATGTATTTTCTGTTTTCACAATTTCGATTAAATTTAAACTATTAGGAGTCATTTAGTGTGAAAGATAAAGTACAATAATTTAGGATGAAATATAAGATTATGTATGTTTCGTTGAAGGTATAATAGACAATTCTTGAATTATTTATCCCATATTTTTTATTTTAGTAATGCGATATATTATCCCATATATATGGTCAAATAATTTATCTTAAGATTAATTATCGATGAATAACATATTTCCAACCAAACGATCCCTTAGAATTTGGTAAGCGTTTTACAAAATACAAGTATAATAAGATCATCCATCAATAAAAAATTATTATCTAATAGCCATTAAAAACGAATAAAATCAGATAATTCTATTTCTCAAACTTAAATTTTAAATTTACTCAAATGATACCCAAGGGGAGTATTTTGAACATACCACAAAAGATAAAGAGACCATTTTTGTCATTTTGAAAAGTTTATTTACAGTGTTGGGTCAAGTTGGATAAAGAGCAGTGTCCCATTTTCTTCCCTAACGTTGACACTCTCTTTCTCCTCTACTGCTGCGCCGCTTCATCCTCAAACCTCCTTGTCCGGACGTCGTTTTGGGGTTTCTTCACACCCAAGGTCAGTCTGAAATGGTTTCCCATCTCGAGTTTTTCCCATTGCTAATGCCCAATTTCCTTTATTGTTCTTTTTTCTTCAATTTATCTTTTCTGTGTTCTGGATACAATTCATTAGAATCTGATTTCAGGTTATTGGGTTTTGTATTACATTATGTGAAGCCATATTTGTATAGGTCTTATTTTTCCTGATGCGCGATTGTGTAACTGTTCTTTTATATTATTTGCAATAGTGCGGCTCATTAGGTTGTTTAAAAAGCTCTTTTAAAGTCTTATATTAGTTTTAATCGGCAAAAGCTTAAACCTTTTGATGTGTATCACCTTCTTTTAGCAGCTTCTGTTTTTTCTCAGGTGTATGTGAGTTCTAATGTAATTGAATAATTCCGTGATTGATAGTGTTGAAATAGTTGAAAGGCAGATCTGGATGGAAATTTTGATGTATCTATTAAAAGGGGTGCAAGCTTTCATATTCGTGAATGGATTGATCAATCAAACTAAGAAGAAAAAGAAATAGATGATAATTGCTTGCTTCTTTAAGTTGATCTTTGCTGATATTTTATCAGTTGTTGCCCTGATTTGCTGTTAAATAGTGTCCTGGCAATTTGGAGGGAACACTTAGCTGTCGTTTGAGGTGTTTGCTGCCATGGCTGGTAAAGATTCAGACAGTAAGTGATTTATAACGCAAGTTTGCTGTTGTCACATTTCAATTTTTTTTCGGTCTGCACTTCGTATAATATTGTCCGTTTTGTCTTTTGTTTAGAGGGTAACAAGAAAGAAGGCAAGAAAGAAGGCAAGAAAGAGGTACTTCACGGGAAGAAGAAAGAAGTAAAGAAAGAGACAGGTCTTGGTCTCTCCTACAAGAAAGATGAGAACTTTGGGGAATGGTATTCTGAGGTAAGCTCGAAATATTTAACTATTAGAAATTAAATGTATCAAGTTTTTTCTGAATTCATTTTGCTTTGTACAAAAATGGGTTGGAATATGAGTTTCCAGACACTTTCTGCAATCTTCTTTCTTTAAAGCTGCACCCCTCCGCAACTTTAATGTCTTTCATTTGGCCTTAAAGAACTGGTAAGTGCATGACATTAAGGAGCCTCATTGAGGGTTTTGTGGTGCCATGTTGGGCAGGGCATATTACTTTGGCAAATGGATCATTTATGTGTTGACTGAACTGGAAAAGAAAGATTTCCTTTTGATAACCTTATTCCCTTTTCTGGTGTTTTAGGTCTTCTTATCTAAGAGTACCCTTTAATCTTGCCTTAATGAGGCTCAAATGCTTATTCTTGCCTTCTAGATTTTCTTATATTAGAAGAACCATACTACCCAGCATTCCTTAAACCAATGAAGTAAGTTGTGTAGGTGGCACTTTTAATTAGGGTCATAGATTGGAATCCTTTTTCCCTCATCATTACCTAGCTAGGATGCTATCTCAATTATTCTTCGTCACTCAACCATGAACCACCTATCTATTCATTTGTTGGTGCTGTCTTGGCACTGGTGAGCTAAGTTGCTCAGACCCTTCACTTTTGGTGCCGCATCCGTGTCGACACAACATGGATGTGGGTATGTGATTCGTATTCGATTTGGTCAACCAGTTTCGGGTACTTTGACCAAAATCGATGGGGAAAGTTTGGATGGTTTTAATGATTTATGTAATTAATACAAAAGCTAGGTGACATTGAAGAAAATGGAATACCTATTACATAGCAATTTCTATGTCTCGTCTTTTTCTTTGATCTCCTAGGATTTTCTTCAAGTTCTCCACATAATATCATAATTTATGTTTTATCACTCTATTTTAGATATCCTTCCGGGATTTTCTTAAAGTTCTCGACATAATATCTCATAATTTAGGTTTTATCACTCTATTTTAGATATTTTGATTATTTTTAGGCGAGTCCGCGCACTCTTATCCATACATGGATCCATATCCCCCAATCTTAAAAATTGAATCATGAAGGATCCGACATCTAGGACACTCACACCTGAGTCTGAGCAACTTAGCTGGTGTGCATCGCGTAGGCCTTCTTTAATAATACTTAGCTAGGGTCTGCAGGGCTTTAGATTCGTTTAATATCCTTTAGTATGTGCTCAGGGGGTTGTATTTCCTTTGTACTTTAGTTTACATGTCAAGACTTTTGTTTCCTTCTTCATTTGGATGGGAAGTGAAACATATTCTTGTCATAGTAATTTGTATCTTCTATGTTCAAGTTAGTGTTGAAAGACCATTATATTATTTTGTTTTGCTGAGTTAGTTGGATGACTGGATGACAAGTTTGAGCTTCTGAATCTTTTTTTTTTGGTTGATAGTTTGATTTCTTAAACCTTGGGGCTACTATGCACATAGTGGCCCAGGTGAATTATCACATTTAAAAGTTTCGGAATTAAATTTTATGAAACTTTGTAACAGGGTCAATCAAATCTCCCCAAGTAGGATTCGAACCTACGACCAATCGATTAACAGCCGACCGCTCTAGACAGACAGACCAGTAAAACAGCAAAGAGCAAATATATGATTTTTTTGATATAAGTATTGCTAAACATAGTGAGAGGTAAACCGTGAATTCTCTGCCTTAAAATCCAGCACAGACAAAATACTAGTAGTTGATATTTTTGGATTTGCGTAAGACTTGGTGGCCAGAATTTTTCAGTACCTGTTCTGGTGGGAGGTAACAGGACCTGATAGAATAGTTTAGATGTGCACAAGTTTTCTCGAACACCATCGTCGGGAAAAGAATGCTAGGCATACTGAAGATACATATAAATCATACTTGTAAAAACTCTTTAGACTGGAGTCGAAAACTGAAATCTACCATATTGTTGGGTTGGAAAGAACTCATATCTTTAAGAAATACCATTTCAGGAATTACATTACTAATTTCAAAAAAAAAAAAAAACCATTTCAGGAATTCTGTTATATTATGTCGTACTTGTTTTGATTTTCATGTTTTTGTGTGAGATTAAAAGGTAACCAGCCTATTTTATGTACTTTTTTTTGGTGACAAGGAGCTTACAAGTTACAGCCTACCTATTTTATACTAATATACTCAGTTAACATTCCTGGTTCCCTTTTGTATATATTAGAATGCCTCTATTGCCAAGAGAGTTTTTCTGGATTTAATGAAGCCATAATGAGAAAATGCCGAGTAGCAAAAGGAAATTTAAGACATGGGGCATATAGTACTGCGCTACATTTTAACTTGCTTGTATCTCTAGTTTTTTTAGAAAATTTAATGTGCTCTATCAGGAGAACAAACAAACAACAGCATGCCCATTGTCACAAGAGGGTCTGGTAGGGTAGAGTGTATCCATTCCTTATTCCTATCTTGGGAGGTAGAGAGGTTGTTTCTGATGGACAACCGACTCGAGGATGTGCTCTATTAGACAAGTAGTATAATTGATAGCTCAATTTCATATACGCCTTCAATAGCCGATGACTTTGATATTTATCTACTCATTAGCATGACACAGTTGTTAAGATTACTTTTCTTTTTCTATTTTCTTCCTGTTTTATTGCATTTACAAGTTCCTTCTTATTACATATGATGATATTAACTTCTCCATAATTAATAAATGTAGGTGGTTGTTAGTGGTGAAATGATTGAGTACTATGACATTTCTGGCTGTTATATCTTACGGCCATGGGCAATGTCCATCTGGGAGATATTGCAAGTAAGTTTTTTCCTCAAATGATTGTTTGGTGCCGGCCTTATTCGGGATTGAATGATTTTTTAATGTCAGCTATGTTGACAATTCTTTTGAAAAAGAAAATGTTATCTATGAGAATCTACGTGATTGACATTTTATTTTTGGACCAATTTCAGATCATTGTCAATCCTTTTTCATTACATTTATAATGCATTCTGAATTCTCTGTTTCCAGACCTTTTTTGATGCTGAAATTAAGAAGATGAAGATAAAGAACTCCTACTTCCCTCTTTTTGTATCTCCTGCTGTTCTACAAAAGGAAAAGGACCACATAGAGGGATTTGCTCCTGAGGTGAGTCTTGGCTCATGTCTGGTAAACTCAAGTTTGTTTTCTTCCAGTCTTTGAAGCAGTGAAGAGGCTTTAAGTGTTACTTCTATACCTCTGTTTTCTGTTTCCATTTTTCTTACACCTTGATTTGTGAAATTAGCTTATGTCTTCCAAATTTATGTAAGTTGTAACTGGTGCTCCTATTCTTCTTGTAAAAAAGTGAAAAGGGATTTTCTATTTTCTGCTCTCTTAAATTTCCTTCAAAAAGGCATCATGTTATTAGAAAGTTGCCACAAATTTGAGCAATATATGCTTCCTATATGTAAGACACTTCCTCTAGTGTCGTTAATTCCAGTAACGGTACAGTGGTACTTCAATCATGGTTTTCTGTTAGTACCATCCTCTTAAGCAATCTAACATTGTATGGGATTTGTTCATCAACTATGCTCAACTGGTTGTGTTCATTCTACAGGTTGCTTGGGTTACAAAATCTGGAGAGTCTGATCTGGAGGTGCCTATTGCAATTCGACCAACAAGTGAAACTGTGATGTATCCTTATTTTTCGAAGTGGATAAGGGGACATCGTGACTTGCCCTTGAGACTTAACCAGTGGTGCAATGTTGTGCGATGGGAATTTAGCAACCCCACCCCTTTCATCAGGTTCACTTTTCAAATTTTATCTTTTTTCGCCTCTCATCAAAAAGTTGGTGTGTTGACTGCAAAAACATTTATTTTCCAAATTTTTTTTGTCTTTCTGGAGAGGATGGACCTAATCGTTGTCTTCTTTCTCGCACTTCTTCTTATATATAGTTATCTTTCACATTATAAGCACAAACTAACCTATTCATTTGGATCTTCAAGCTGTATGTAACACTTTTAGCATATTTTCTTACTCAGGAGCCGTGAATTTCTCTGGCAAGAAGGTCACACTGCTTTTGCAACTAAGGAGGAGGCGGATAAAGAGGTATTTGGTTGTATGTTAAGATTATGCAATGGAGTCCTTTATCTTTTTTAGATAAAACTGGACTTTCTCTTAAGCTTCTTTAAAATTGCTCTTCAGAGTAGTACATAACTCGAAAGCGTGCTAGCTGAAATTTAGTAATCTGTAAAAGTATTCTTCTATTAGTTCCTACTCCGTCCTTTGTCCTATACTTGCAGTTGTTATATGATGCAAAACTAATCTTTCTGGAGCTGTTTGCATCAAACCATGATGTTTATGATTTTATCATGCTTGGACATAGTGTTGAATGAGATTTCTTCTATTCTTTCCATTTAATATTAATGATTAGAAAATGATATTTGCTTATTCTGTTTGGATGGTGTGAAGAAATAAGAGAACTATAGTTTTTTAAGCTCAAGGTAACACCACAGGACACTTTACTTCTAGGACAAGCAAATCCTGTTTTAGTTACCAATTAGGCTGAGTTACATGGGCCAGCTTGCTCACCTTTCTTGACACGAGATGATATCAGTGCCTTTTAACCTGTCTTGAAATGAAGATGATACTAATGCGAAGCAAGGATGTAAATGTTCTACTCTTGTTTCAATTTCAAATGAGGTTTATGCATTGCCCTTTTCATTCAGGTTTAAATTGGACGAAAAATTTGTTTTGGAAGGAAGAAAGGACCCCTTTTAACTCGAGAAGGATCTTGGGATAATCCAAAAGGGAAATATGAGCAGTACATTGTGAAAAAAGATTTAACTTAATTGTATTATGGAAATGTCTCCCTATGTCTACAAATCATCACTTGTAGAATTTGGGACAAATATACATCATGCAAATAAGCCATTTTCAGGATTTGTGTGGTTCCTCTTTCTGTCAAAATGGGGCTGTTATAGGCTTTGTTTCATGTACAAATTTGGGCTTGTGTGATCTGTTGTCCTTGTCATGATTGAGACTTTGGGAAATGCGAGTTCCACCTGCCTTATATTGGTGCATTGTTGTATGGTTCTTTAGCTTCCAGGATGGTTCTGCTCCTTAGTAAGCATGGTGATATTTGGGATTGCTGGAAAGCTACTGCAGCAATTGAAAAGTACTAGGAGATTTTTATCACCTAGTGTGCTCCCAACATCAATGAAAATTTGTAATTGGTGTCTCCGACTTATGCATCATCTGTGTGTGGTGGTTTTCTTTTAAACTTGTCAATCCTTGTCTAAGCACATTCTGTAGTATTAAGGGCTTTTAAGTGAATTGGTTTCTTGAAAAGATCAAGAATTGATGTGTCAGAATCTATCTTTACTACTACCAGTTAATAAATACTGATGTTCTGATGATCTTTTCAGGTTCTTGATATCTTGGAGTTGTATAGACGTGTATATGAAGAATTCTTAGCTGTTCCCGTAAGTAAAGGAAAGAAAAGTGAGCTTGAGAAGTTTGCTGGAGGACTCTATACGACAACAGTAGAGGTATAGGAGAAGATATTTCTGTCATGACATTTTCTGTCAGTTCCTTGATACTGCTGGTGAAGTTGTTCCCATCTGTCAATTCTTTTACATGGTTCTTGGCTTTGGTTGCTAGGCTTTTATCCCTAATACTGGCCGTGGTATCCAAGGTGCAACTTCACACTGTTTAGGCCAGAATTTTGCTAAGATGTTTGAGATAAATTTTGAGAATGAGAAGGGAGAGAAGGCTATGGTCTGGCAGAATTCCTGGGCCTATACTACCAGAACGGTGGGCATTCCATGCCACTGAGGAACTCTCTTTTGATGATATTCAGATGGCAATCTAACTCTCCCTCCTTTTTCTGGTACTGTGACAGATTGGCGTTATGATCATGACTCACGGCGATGATAAAGGCCTAGTCTTACCCCCCAAAGTTGCAACAACACAAGTTGTTGTTATTCCTGTGCCATACAAGGATGCCAATACTCAAGGAATCTATGATGCCTGTGCTGCCACTGTTAGAAATTTGAATGAATCAGGTATTCGTGCTGAGGCAGACTTCAGAGACAACTACTCACCTGGCTGGAAATATTCTCACTGGGAAATGAAGGGGGTTCCTCTTAGGATTGAAATAGGACCAAAAGATCTTGCAAATAACCAGGTAGAATTATAGTTTACTTTCTACTAGGTCAGTTGTCCATGAAAACAAAAAGTAGAAATGATGTGTCCTATGGTGTTAAATTTTCAGAAAGCAGCCAAATAAAATGCTATACTTATGTTTTATGTTTTTTGATCCATGAGCTCTAAATAAATTTCCCAGGTACGTGCTGTTCGACGTGACAATGGAGCCAAAACTGATATTCCTATGGCGAACTTAGCTGAACAAGTAAAAGATGTGCTTGATTCTATCCAACAAAATCTATTTGAAACAGCAAAACAAAGGCGGGAAGCGTGTATTCAAGTTGTAAAAACCTGGGATGAATTTACAGAAGCATTGAGCCAAAAGAAATTGATCTTGGCGCCATGGTGTGACGAGGAGGTAAAATCCTATCAAACTAGTAGCATATTAGATGAACCTTTTAATTTCCTCCTCAATTATGGCCGGAAAACATGTGGAGTTTTTCTTTAAGAAGACTGCGTCAGGCAAGTTTTCATCTTGAAATGCCATATGTTTTCAGGGTTGAAGCCCGTTTGGCCAAGCTTTCATAATCAACTTATTTTGAGAAGTGCTTTGTCAGAAGTGCTTTCCGGAAAAAGTACTTTTGAAACTGCAAGTCATGTTTAGTTAATTAATTTGAAAAGCATTTTTGCCAATATTAGAGTAATACTTTATGCTTGACCATTGTTCCAAAATGCTTCTCGGTAAAAACTACTTTTTCTATCTTCTGGGAAACAGCTTATGCTACTCCTCAAAAGCACATAATTTTTTCCGAAAAGCTTGCCAAACACCTCAATGTTCTAAAAAAAGAACTACTTGAAAAAGGAAAAAACACTTTCCAATTCTCAGAAGCTTGGCTGAACAGGCTATTGGTCTGTCTAGAAATTTAATGGAATTAGCAACTCAATTTCTACTGATTATAATAATATAGACATTACTTGAGATTCATGATCCCTGCCTAAAAGATGTCGGAATAAGAAGACTCGGACCTAATTCAGGTCTGATAACTTGTTTTGCTTGTGCAAATGGATTTAAACCTCTGTTTTGATTATATATAATATAAACATATTATTCTCTTCTGCGTCAAGGGGTTTAAAACTCTAAATTTTAGTTTTATCTGGAGTCACACCTCGACAATCTTTAAGAAATCAATTCCATTATTGATTAAAAAATACTCATGTTCATTATCCAGAACAACTGATGAAACATAGATGCGTCTGTCCAGTTTGTCTGGTTTGGACAAATCATATGCCCACTTTTATGAGACAGGGAAAGATTGTGCTAGTTGCAGTTCATGTTTTAATACCTGAGCTGGTGAATTAGAAATAACGAAAAGGATAATGTTAAGGCGAAACAATAAAAATAAGCCAAAGCTCTTTATGTTAGTAATCCTAACTTATGGCTTTTGGCTTATAAGTCATACCCCAAAAGCGAATCCAAACAGGTTCTAAGTATGTTATCCCTGATGAATGTTCCTCTGGCATTTGAGGTGATCAATTTATTCCCAGCTAGATTACCATTTCCTGCTTGAACTCATTTTTCATATGAACTTTGGTTCTTCCCAATAGGATGTCGAGAAAGATGTAAAGACACGCACAAAAGGAGAGATGGGTGCAGCGAAGACTCTGTGTTCTCCATTTGACCAGCCTGAGCTGCCTGAAGGTACTAGTTATTCTTGCAGTTATCTATAACTATTCCTAAAACATATGTAAGTTAAAGTAAGTATTGCTAATGCATGTATGAGGATTTGACAGTTATACTTTTTTTTTTGGATGGTCCTGTTAATTCAAAATTGAATTTGACTGCCATGTCATATCAAACCGCAATCTCTTTGCCATCGTAGGTACATTGTGCTTTGCCTCGGGTAAACCTGCTAAGAAGTGGACATATTGGGGCCGCAGCTATTGATGCTACAGTTTGATCTTATATTTTTTCTGCATTTTGGTGATTTAGTGATTGAATTCCAGAACTTACATTGTAACATGAGTTTCTTATTAACTGTTTCTTGTTCTAGTTCCCCGGAAGTGTTGATAAATTATATGGCCTGTTTTGTTTCGGATAATTCGCTTGTCTATTTCATCTTTTTTTTTTTCTCCCTTTTCCCAATATTTATGTTGGATTAATTTTGTAGTTCACAAATCAAAGAGATGCTTTTAAACATTTGCCCCTCTTATTTCTTGAAACTTACGAGTACTTTCAAGAACTCCATGTATGAGCTTGTTGACATTGTCAGTTTCAAAAATATATAATGGAGTTGTTGAGGTCAATCAAAAACCACCTTTCTAACTTATAAATGTAGGGGTAAGGTGTATATCTTTTACCTTGCTAATACTCAAATTGTAAGATTATCCTAGATTTGTTGTTACGTTATAGCATCACTTTTTCACATCTTCAAACTAATGTTTCCATTATGAAGATGGATTTATTTATAATAATAAAACACAACAGTTTGTCCCAATCATCTTTGAATGCTTAAATTTTAGATTTAGAAATGGTAATAAAGTTTGCAAAATCATGGAGAGAATCTCATTTCTAATACAAGATCCTCATCATATCAATACAATCAGTGGATTTCTGCTTTTATCCCCACCACTAAGACAAAAACACTGACTAAAACACCCAACCCAAATCTTGAAAACTTCCCAAAAACCAGAAAAAAGAAAAAGGATTGGTTGAAGAACCAAAAAGTCATCTCTCACCAATCAAGTTAACTACATAACCAAAAACAACAGAAAATTCAAGTTGGTTTCATATTTTGAAACATTGAATCCCACCTGATCTCTTCAACTACAGAGGACCCCCAGTAGTCACCATAATCAACTTCCATCTTCTCATGAACCATTGGACTCGAAAAACTATTAATTCTTGATGAAGTAGACATAAATATTGGACTCCCATTAGTAAGCAGCAAAGTACTACTACTATGCTTTGCTGGTGCCACAACACTCTTGTTCCTCTTCATCATTTTTGTCCTCTTCCAAATTCTTGAACTGTAACTTCTTCTTGACACAAGTGCTAGTGCTGATTCATCGCGACGAACCCACGTCCTAAAATACTTTGAAAATCGTTTCTTGGTACGTTTCATTACCAGTAGAAACTTTGACATTGAATTCGGAACGTTTCCTCGTTCTTTCTTGGCAAGTTTGAGGATTTCTAGCCTGTGTTTGGCTATAGAAATGCCCATGCTTTGGAGAAACTCGTGATTGAAGTAGGCGATATCGTCTTGTTCTAGCTCGTTATGAGCAAATGCTAGGCCATATTCATAAACAAGAGATGGCTCTAGCTCTGTTTTGGACAACCAAGAAAACCAATCCATGGTTTTTTTTTTTGTTGTTGCTATGTTCTTGAAAGGAAAAATGAAGTGTTTGAGGGTATTTATAAAGCTGAAAGTAGTGAAGACATATTAAAGGAAAAAAGAAAAGGTAAAGGTTAATGAAAGAGGAAATATTAAAAACACCATTAAATTTGACACGAATTGTCAGTTTCATCTAGAACTCTTAACAGTGTTGAAAAACTTTTTTATTTGACTAATTGAACTTAAATATATCCGGATCTTACAATATGAGTTAAATACACCCCTAAATTCTTGTCAACTTAAGGGATATTTTTAATATTTATAGTAGATCGGGAGTGTGTTTTAGTTAGTTGATTAAATAGAAGGATGTTTTTAACACTATCAATAATATAGGAATGAAACTAATATCTTGTGATAAGTAATTTCGAAGTGTTTTCAATGTTGAGAAATTGGACTTTGCTTTTTTTTTTTCTTCTTTTTTCCTCATTGTGTGTGTGTTGTTATGTGTGGGTTTGCTTTTGTTGAGGTGGTAGTTGAAACTTGAGAATGAATACAAAAGAAAAAGATGGGGTTATTACATATGGTTTTGTGGGGTCTTTCACTCATCAAGGCCATGTTTGTTCCCTCCACAATTGGGCAAAATGTCAATTGTGATTTGTGACACTTTAAAAAGAGTGAAAAATAAGAAATCTTGTATATGGCCATCAATCACGGCGTGGAAAAAGTTTTGGATACAATGGGGACATCCATTTTTTCCCATGGGAGTGAGTCTTTACTCTGCTTTTGCTTTTCCCTTTGTATTTTGCTCAATGGAAGAAGAAACTTTTCTAGTATATTATCTATTGTATTCCTTCTGTCTCATTTTATATGATATTCTTTGTCTTTGACATTATTTAAAGAAAAACAAATACTTTTAAAACTTGTAGTTCAAAATAATATTTATGTATTTGTGTGATAAAAGAGAAATTTTAAAAATAAATTATTTTTGATAAGAGTAAAGTGATATTTATTTTGAGATGGACAAAAAAAAGAGTATCATGTAAAATGATACAGAGAAACTAGAGTGTTTAGACATCTAGTTAACCTTGTAAAAGTTGATCTAGGATTTGTCGGATATTGATGCTCTACTAAAAAAAGTATTAAGTGGAAAATGATTCCTAAATCCTTAATCGTTGTGGGTTATAACATATAACATTACGTGAATTCTAGAAAACATGTACATAAAGTACGTAGTTTTACAGAGAGATCACGAGCTCACATGTACTACAGTTGCATAGTAAATTCAATCCTACATCTAAGGTAGGGTTGGCTTGTGTGCATCGTGACCATTTTATCGGATACTTACTAACTTCTACTAACACAAGCATATCATATAGTAACTTAACTCACAAAGATTTCGACAAACGAGAAGAAATCAATTATCATTTATTTCTGCTAGAATTTGAATCTTAATTTATAATGATTTTTATTGTACTTCATTGATCGTTAGGCTATATCCTTGGGTGCAAAATTATAAACAAAAGCTGTACATCACTTTTCATG
Source organism: Solanum clarkiae (assembly GCA_011800125.2). Classification (NCBI taxonomy): domain Eukaryota; kingdom Viridiplantae; phylum Streptophyta; class Magnoliopsida; order Solanales; family Solanaceae; genus Solanum; species Solanum clarkiae. The sequence continues at coordinate 18,699,107 of JAABOM020000096.1, read as the reverse complement.
TTTAAAGACTTAGATTTCTTCTCCAATTTTTCCCTCCAAGAATTTGTCGGTTGGGAAATACATTTTGAGTAAATGGAACAAAGCTTTTCAGATCTTTGACTGAGAATCTGCTTTCTCCAAAAAGCTACAAAAGTATAGGTTTAATTATGATTATATTATTGTTAATGAGGTTTGACTCAAATTAATCTGCAAAAGTCAGGATTTGCGTGCCATCAGCTTTGCTAATTTCCAATGACCGATGTGTTGTTAACATCACTATGGACGTTTACAATACTAACCTAGACAATAATACTCTGTCAACTTACTTTAAGTTGTTATACATTCATACTTGGTGAGTAAGGTACGACGGGTTGGTTATAGTGAATGTGAGGAAAGATAGAAGTAGGTTGAAAAAAGTACTGGGGAGAAATTATTGTTAGCTTTTATGGTCCTTAATTTTATGGTCCACATTAATATTCATTTTGGTTTAATATTTAATTACTAACTAAATTCAAACGGATAATGTCTAGGGAAGTTGTTAAACCGCCCACTATTCATGTTGGTGGAAATTATTGTAACTTCCCACCGTCATCCATTATGATTGGTGGAAGTTATTATAAGTTCTTACCACTCTTACCATAACTTCCCACCACCACCCACTATTTATGTTAGTGGGAAGTTGAGGGTATGTTAGTGGGAGATTATGGGATTATATTGGGTGGTTAACGGGTATGATAATGGGAAGTTGTGGCGGTTATTATGGGCATAACTTTTCCTACCCATGATGATGGAAAGTGGGATTAAAATATCTGATACTCTCTCTGTGCCTATAAATACCGAAGATTACTGCAGTTTCCATCAACAGTTATTCTGAAAGAAATCAGTACAAGGTCAAGAGAGAGAAAAACTAATATTTAATCAAGAACAAGCAAAAGGCTTCCGCACAAGCAATCAAGTCAAGATCTCATGCAGTTTCCATCAACAGTCATTCTGAAAGAAATCAGTATAAAGTCAAGAGAGAGAAAAACTAATACGTAATTAAGAACAAGCAAAAGGCTTCCGCACAAGCAATCAAGTCAAGATCTCATGGCCGATTCTGGTATGTTTTCTTGACTAAACTTATGCGTGATATAAAAAATCATATAGTTCTACAATCTTGAATTAATGATAGGATTACATGTTAGATTGTTTATGTTTGACTGAATTACCGATTAATCCTTACAATTATTAAATAGGACAGGACATGACACACCATCTCACCAAGGACAACACCTAAAATAAGAGGGCGTGAAGGTCATACATTAGAGTAAAAGTTAGTAGATAGTGAAATGCTTTCTTGCTTCTTGAAGGGTTTAGGCTTATTGGTGTCTACCGTACCTAGTAGTAGCTTTATTCTTATAGTGTATTGCTTTTGCTTTCTGCTATCATATATTTTTATGATGTTACAGTTACAATACTATTTTGTTGTTGTTACTCTTTTTGTAATAGTTGTATTTTCTTCACTATTATTTTTTCTTTTCATACTTAATCTAATTTGCTGTCGTACTCAAGTCGAGGGTCTTTTGAATCTAGTCCTTCTAACTCCATGTGATAGAAATATATTAAGATTTATGTAAAGTCTGTTCTCCTCATATTCAACAATAAAATTTTACCTGGTATGTTTTTTGTTGTGAGTAGAACAATACACTACAATGATCATTCAAAATTTTGAATCCATTTACGTGTACAATTTTGCTTTAAACAATCTACAAGTTTCTTGGGAGAGGAGAGAAATGATTGTAAAAAAGTACCCCAGTTGATGACCTATTAATAATTCTCACTAAAAATGGGGAATGAAATGATGTTTCTTAGGTTAGTGACACACATAATGTTCCTTTTGAAGTTAAACAAAGGTTAATAGTATTGTTATCATGTGATTTCTTGAAGTATCCCAACAAACAACCATCCTTTTAAAAGTGATAATTTTGCAATGGTTTTTTGTTTCATAAGTTAACAGCATCATCCTCATTATTTGAGGAAAAAAGTCACGGATCGGCAAAAAACTGGAACCAAATTACTGTTACCCATATGAGAAAAGCAACCTTTGCTTTGGATTTTCTGTCACAAACAAAACCTTGTTTCTTTATCCTTACTCAAAAAGCAGACAGAAATAAAATTTGCATATGCCACATCCCGTCAAACTCTTTTCGTAGAATTTCATTAAATATGTTATTATTATTTTGAGTCGATGGGTATTGGGTGGCACTAATTTTGGTACCTCATTATAACATAATGGAAGTTCATAAATTTTTGCAAGTTTAGCCCCTTTCGAAATGTGAAGTTGAAGTTGTAAAAGTTTGTGTCTGAAGGTATATGAAGCTTAACATATTGCTTGTACAAACAAATTTAAAACATTTATATCTGAACTTCAACTTCAGACATACACGTTTTTCAAATCCAAAAAGTTACTACTTAATTATTTAGCATATTATCGAAGACATTATCTATGCAATTTGCAGAAGAAGCGTAGATACTTAAATAGTTTGTTAAATTCAGAAACAACACGATACTCGAATTAAATCAGAAACCTTAATTTTGTCTTCATGAAACACTTCTAAAGAGAAATTTTACGACATGAATTTATATTAATTGAGTCTCAAAGCAATACCAAACAAGATAAACAAAAGAAATGAGTTTTGAGTAGTCCTACGTAGGCAGATTAATTGGTTGGTCCCATTGTTGTATGAGGGCCTATACTTGGGTGCTTTTTGGAATGTTAAAAGTATTTTCTGCATATTCCAATAAAATAAGTTAAAAAATTACAATTACAAACTTGCAAAACAAATAGAAATTACACTTTATTTTTGTTACTATCGGCTAGAGAAGCTGTTGAAGCAACCTGTTGGACGGCATGTCTCCTTCAGCTATTTGCTTAATTCTCATTCTTTTTTACATGCGGTCTAATCAAAATATTTTGACTATTTTGACGCGCCTGTTTCAACTACTTAATTATATTCCTTCAATTACTTCTCCTCCTCCTTTATTACATGTGGCTCAAGCAAAATATTCTGTCGGCTTTGACGTGTTTGTTTTAGCTACTTAATTTTATATTTCTTTAATTGCTTTAACTATAATTTTACAATATTATCTCTAATAAGAGATTTTTATTGGATGGCGCTGGCGTGGACACTTGATGTCTAGTATCTTTTAGATACGCTTGGACAGTGTGGGGACAAAGTAAGATTTGGTCACATGGTTTCTTTACATATTTTTGTAAAATGAGAAATCTAGATTTGTACAGAAAAACTAAAGTTTCTCCCTATAACCACTCTGTGGGGAACCTTCAACTGTACTTGCCAACTCTGAATCTAACATTTTTAGGTATTCAATGGACATGGAGATATTATCCACCAGAAATGTGACTGTGCAGACAATGATTTGCTCATTGGTGCGTCAAACTGCTCAAAAATCTCTTCTTTCTCTTCTCTTCATGGTACATTCTTCTTAGCCCTTTCTCTTAATGTCATTTTTAGATGAAGACTGGAACTTCTTTTCTTGGATTGTCTTCTTGAAGATATTTTTCTGTCCACATTACCTCTGTGTTGTTATCAAAACTGTTATAATCAGTGGCTGGCCGTCAAGGCTTTTACGAAAGAAATTCAAAATAGAAAGAAGTAAACAAATCTTTTATATATGCACGAAAAATGATTTTTACCAGCATAATTTTCCGGCATCTTCCTGTAGAAGAATTATACTTAATGTTATTGTCAACTGACATTACGACAACGACGGAAAAAAAATATATCCAATGTAATCTCACAAAGTTAATTTGAGGAGGAATCCTGTCTGAGCTTGAGACTTCCAGGTTAGGGGTCTCAAGGCGAAAGCAAGGGGTTTGTCTACTGGGAATCTCGTTGCATTGGGCCTGCTTTCCTAGTGCGATTTATCTTTTTTGTGTGATTCGTAAGCTATTGCATTGGAGTGGGGATTTATCTTGTGTAAATTTGGAGAGGCTCTCGCATAGGAGTGGGGTTTACACCGTTTAAGTTTGGGGATGGTGGACTGTGCATATACCTTATCTCGGCCTTAGAGGTAAAAAGATTGTTTCTAAAAGACCGTCAACTCAATAAAAAACAGTTCAAGCAGTACACAAAAAGAGAGAACTGAGGTGAAGAAGCCATGGTTTTGGAAAATGTAACATGGATGTCAACTTGTTTTATAGTTTTTTGTAGTTGCTGCTCCATGACCAGTTTGTATAACCAGATGATTTGAACTGGTGTTTTTGTTGTTATTACAGTATTATTTGGTTTCCTTTCATTGATAAATATGTGTTAAATCAGATGCCATTTTTTCAGATTGAGTTTCTAAGCTTGTACCCGGACCTTGTTGGAGTAGAGAGGAGGTACCGAAAAATTCTGATCTTCCTGCTCTCTTTATATTCCTTTTTGTTTGTTTGGGGAGTTTGAAAAGTTTATATTTGATGTCTAATCATATTATACGTTTCCTTTTGGTGAGCTTAAAAGAGCTACGGCGCCAGATATTGAACCCAAGGATTCAAGTGAAGATGATGACGACCACGATGATGATAATGAAGATGATGAGGTCACCAATAATGATGAAGACGATGAAGGAAGTGATGATGAAGAGGATTCTGATGGAGATGATGCAGGGGAAAATGGAAATGGAGAGAGTGATGATGATTTCGATGAGGACGACGAAGATGAAGATGATGACGAGGACGACGGCGATGAGAATGACGATGAAGAGGACGATGATGAGGAAGAAGACAATCAACCAATATATAGGAAGATAAAATGAGAAGATCATACTACACACCGCAGAATTTGGAGAACTAGCTGATAGAAATATTCTGTTCTACAGATTCTACGACGAAGTTAATTTTCATGTCTCTTCCGATGCTGAATCTATGAAAAAGTTCTAGCCCTTGGAAAGGCTGTTTTTGTTGTCATTCCAGATTTCTCGCATATCTCAAAGTGAAGAGATTTTCTATGCTTAAAACTCCCAAATTCCTTCAAAATCCAGGGGTTTCATAACAGCTCGAAAGACCTACGATTTGGTGATCCCACATTGGCCTAACTTCCTGATATTGCACGGCATTAAGAACCCGTCTTCCTTATTTACAAGACTGGTTTGACTGGTTTAATGCCGTCCAATATTCATCTTCATTCATGACCTTGTATGGCAACAAAAACAATTGTCCACTCACAAGAAGACAGAAGCCATTTCTCCCAATTTAGCCCGCTATAAATTGTGTCTAGAACAACAAAATACACAAAGAAGTTTGATAACATCATCCAGTATGGTGCTAGGGATTGCAGCATTCATAATCAATTACAATATTGTTACTAGTACATCGATCTCAATTTAATTATTTCTCTTATGCAGTTAATGAACAATTCATAAGAGAAACAACAACTAGTCCTTTTACTTACTGAGGCAATTTGCCAGAGCGAAAAATGGCAAATTTAGAAACAGTGGAGTAAGAATATTGAAGACCATGACTCTTCAAAAGCTCCTCCAGCAAATCCTTAGCTCTTTCAGGGTCACAACTCTCACATTCAATCTCATAATTCATTCCAAAATCATACTGCGTTTCGTCTAGCTCCAATTTCAGCCCTTTCCACTCGTACACAGCTCTCACATTCCTAAACCCGCCTAAACAGACCAAACCCTTTTCCCCAATTCCATACTCTTCTCTCACCCTCCGCACTATCCTCGAAGAATCGATCAACGGCAATCGCCACGGCTCCGAAACACACGCCCGGCCAATGGACGGGTCAATGGGTTCTTCATCTTCCTCAACGCGACTGATACCGTCTGAAATAACGGGTTTCGCCTTGAGGGAGATAATGCATTGGGTGTCGACGTCGTAGAATCGGAGGCGGAGTACGGCTAGTTTGGAGGAGAGTTCGGAGTTGGCTCCGTCGAAGAAGATGTTCTCTTGGGTGTGAGTTTTGAGGTGGTAAGGTGAGAGAATTGAGGAGACGCGCTGGTGAGTAACGGCGTTTGGTAAACGGAGCTTGACCTCTACTTCCATGGAGGTAATAGTGGGGTTAGGAGATGTGGATATGGCGGAACGTGAGGATCTGGAGAGTAATGAAAAGGTATGGTGTTTGAGAAATGGTGAAGTGAAAGGAGAAAAGCGATGCATTGGCCATATATTGGATAAAAGTTAAAAGCTTGAACGAGTGGTAGGCTTCTTTTGGAACTTGTCTTTTTCTTTCTTTAGCCTTATTTAGGACTCTTTATGGAATTCGATAGTTTCTCCGTTTCGAGGAGAATGAGTCAAAATTTTAATTTTATTTTTTTATATAATATACTTAAGATTAATTTTTTGTCATTTTTTTTTGAAAATAATCTATAGAGATAATCTATTTTATGAAGTAATAGTAAAATCTGCATACATTTTATTCTTTTTAATTTTACTTGTGAATTTCACTGGATATATTATTAACGTTATTAACCTCAAATATTATGGACGTTTGAGAATTTAGATACGGCTAAACCTAACTTTATACCTCAAATTTCTTAAATTAGCATATTGTGAGGACAATTTGAATAGTTGGGGTTTAAAATCATGCTTGACTATCTTCAAGGTAAAAGTTTTTCAAAAATTTAAACCTAAATGAAGTAATATTGGACGACCCAATTTGTAATTTGTGATTTTTTAATATTTTTGTAAAATATAATTTGTACCTTGTGCATTTTTTTTGGATGTTTTTCGGCTAAATCTTTTTGATTCTTCTAAAAATATTAAAAAATAAAATTTTAAAAATTATGAATTTAAGGAACAAAAATAAACATTACGTAAAATTGGGTTATGACATTATATTAAAATGAGGAATTTTTAAAAAGAGCCAACATTTAAAATATAATACGAAAAAAATAGCTATGATTTATTAAAATTACAATTTATAGCTATAGGATAGAGATAAGCGAGATAGGAATCACCCCCCTATATAATCCCTTTTCATCTTTATTTTGAAAGGAGGGCAGTGAAGAATTAGGAAAATCAGTGGGGG
>JAABOM020000096.1:18680951-18692006 GCA_011800125.2 Solanum clarkiae | reverse complement strand
GATCCAGAATGAATTTGGGACACTTGAATTTGGATGAAACATTAGTCTTGAAGCTTGAATGAATTTTTCGAGATTCGTTGTCTAATTTGAAGAATTATCTTGTTAAAATTCCTTTTTCCTTTCTTCTCTTTTTGTCTTTGAGAAGGCGGCTTATCTGTTGGATCCTAAATTCAGTCGCATACTATAATATGACTTATAAATACCTGAAATTGATTCATCCTTCATCAGAATTTTAGGAACCGACGTTGTATAGTTTATTAACGCAGAAATACACCAGTTGTCGCCGTAATTTAGTTCCGATCAATTACTAGAACGGAAATTCGTTTTTCAGCAATTAGCCACTTTCTCGTAATTCCGATGGCAGACCACTTAAATATGGTGGGTTTCTTCTTGCTTTCTCATTTTTCCAGTGAAATATTGCATTTTTATCATTTGGGGTAATCTCAAATTTGGGAATTTTTTGAGAAATTGATTTTGATTGCTTTGAACGCTTTATGGGGTTTTTGCTGATTGTATTGTTTATAGGAGTGTATTATGCAGTTTGTTCTGATTTTGGGTCTTCAGCATACGCTATTTCTTTGGCATACTGAACTCTTTTAGCTTGGAGAACAATGTTTTCACGCTTTTCTGGTCTCTGTGTGTAATGGAGTGCCTACTTTCTTGCGTTAAGCTTTTTGTGCGTTGTATTAAGAAGTAATATCTGAGTATTTCAGCTCTTCTTACTCAGTTATGTGCTTGTAGGAGATTGAAGAGGATGATGATTATGTTGAGTATGTACCAGTTGCAAAGCGCAGGGCAATTGAGGCCCAAAAGATCCTTCAGCGCAAGGGCAAATCTGAAGCATTTGAAGAGGAAGAGGAGAAAATAAAGCTTGTTGAAGCTAAGCCGAGTTTACTTGTGAAGGCATCTCAGCTCAAGAAAGAGCAACCTGAGATTAGTCATGCTGAACAAGTGTTTCAGCAAGAGAAGGAGATGATTGAGCATTTATCTGATAAGAAAACGTTGATGTCTGTTCGGGAACTAGCCAAGGGAATTACTTATACAGAGCCCTTGCGCACAGGGTGGAAGCCACCCTTAGCCATCAGACGGAACTCAAAGAAAGCTTGTGATGCCATTCGAAAACAGTGGCATATCATTGTGGAAGGGGATGACGTTACTCCACCAATCAAGAACTTCAAGGACATGAGGTTTCCTGAACCAATTCTGAAGAAACTCAGAGCAAAGGGTATTATTCAGCCAACACCAATCCAAGTGCAGGGGCTTCCAGTCATCTTATCAGGTCGGGATATGATTGGTATAGCTTTCACAGGTTCAGGTAAGACATTAGTTTTTGTGTTGCCACTTATCATGGTGGCATTGCAAGAAGAAATTATGATGCCTATTGCCCCTGGGGAAGGACCATTTGGCTTGATTATTTGTCCATCTAGAGAGCTTGCCAGGCAGACATATGAAGTTATAGAACAGTTTATAGAACCTCTGAGGGAGAATGGTTATCCGGAATTGAGGCCTTTGCTATGTATTGGTGGAGTTGATATGAAGTCCCAAGTTGATGTTGTGAAGAGGGGAGTTCATATTGTTGTTGCTACTCCTGGAAGACTGAAAGATCTTCTAGCGAAGAAGAAAATGAACCTTGACAACTGCAGGTGAGGACCAACACTTTTAGTTGATATTCCCTTGGGATTGAACATCTGGATGGGTAGAAGGTCGGTTAGATAGTTAAGAGTAGTCTCATTTATTCCTCTGTACTATTAGCCGTACTATTAGTTGTAGCGTTACTCTTGTAGTTTCTTGTCCTTTAAGTTTGGGTATTATTTGTTGCTTATTTTTACTTCAATTTATCTAGCTATGACTACTGTTCAGGATGATTTGTCAGTTTGTCAGTTTGTGTAGTACTTCGCCAGACTTCTTCATTTTCATTATTTTTTTTTAATTGCTTTGAAACAGCCTCTCTACTTCTATGAAGTAGCGGTAAGGTCTGCGTACAATCTACCCTCCCCAGACCCCACTTGTGGGATTTCACTGGATATGTTGTTGTTGTTGTTTTTTAATTGCTTTGAACCAATTTTTTCTTTGAGGTAAGCGTCAATTGTAAACAGCCCCTAACCTAGGTAGGGGTAAGGCTTGCGTACATTTTTCCCCCTCCTCGAACCCTATTTTGTGGGACTACGCTGGATATGTTGTTTCTCTTGTAATTAATCCCCCATTTGGGATCATAGGCCTTCGTTATTATAACTCGTGTGTTGTTTCCGGCCTGTGGGTGTTCCACACAATATGTTGTTCGATTCTGTGTCTATCTGCTGCTACATTTACTTGGGTTCACATATTAGAGGAAAAGAGATATGCCTCTGGGAGTATGTGTCACAAACATTGTTTACAACAAATCTACATTTTCCTGCCAAATGTTATTTTGTTCATGTGAAACATTTCATGATTCTTACGGATTCTCTTTTGTTTGAAAATTTTGAGTGCTTACCAAATTGTTGTTTTCTTGCAGATACTTGACTCTAGATGAGGCAGACAGACTAGTAGATCTTGGTTTTGAAGATGATATTAGAGAGGTGTTTGATCATTTCAAAGCTCAAAGACAAACTCTTCTATTTTCTGCTACAATGCCCACAAAGATCCAAAACTTTGCAAGAAATGCACTAGTTAAACCAGTAATTGTGAATGTGGGCAGGGCTGGAGCAGCCAATCTCGATGTGATTCAGGAAGTGGAGTATGTGAAGCAGGAGGCCAAGATTGTTTACCTTCTCGAATGCTTGCAAAAAACACCACCTCCTGTTTTGGTTTTCTGTGAGAATAAGACTGATGTAGATGATATCCATGAGTACTTGCTCTTAAAAGGTGTTGAAGCTGTGGCTGTTCATGGAGGCAAGGATCAAGAAGATAGAGAATATGCAATTGCAGCTTTCAAAGCATGCAAGAAAGATGTTCTAGTCGCCACTGATGTTGCCTCAAAGGGGCTGGATTTTCCTGATATTCAACATGTGATCAACTATGATATGCCTGCTGAAATTGAAAACTATGTGCACAGGATTGGACGAACAGGACGATGTGGAAAAACAGGAATTGCCACCACATTTATTAACAAGAACCAGAGTGAAACAACTCTTCTTGATCTAAAACACTTGCTGCAAGAAGCAAAGCAAAGGATCCCTCCAGTCCTTGCGGAGCTCAATGATCCCATGGATGACGTAGATGCCATCACAGATGCAAGTGGAGTAAAGGGTTGTGCATACTGTGGTGGGCTTGGTCATCGTATCCGAGACTGTCCCAAACTGGACCACCAAAGAAGCCAACAAATTGCAAATTCAAGGAGGGACTACTTTGGATCTGGAGGTTATCGTGGAGAAATTTGATTCGAAATTTCGTTTGTTTACTATGACATGCGAAACATGTTATTAGCTTGTTTCTGTACCTTACGACCAAATTCAGTAGTTTTACCATAAGTGTACTAATACAGACTTCAGTCATATTAGAAGTTATATAGTTAGTTTCTGCAATGTTCTTGAATGTAAGAAATGGCATAAAAATTGCAGCATACAGCAAACATTTTTCCCACTGCAGAAAATAGTTTGGGCCTTATGGCTTAAAATTGGCTGTATCTTCGTTCTTCCTAACACTAACTTGAGAATTTCACCTCTTCACTGTCAAATTCTAATTGAGTTACTTCAACTTGTTCAGCATACACAAGTGCCTTAGCTTTCTTCCTGTAGCAGGTCCATGAAGACAGTCATATGATATGGTAGGACAAAAAAAATGGAATAAATCAGCAAAATATCCTTGTTTTAACTTCTTAGTTCACACTTCACAATCAAATATCTATAGAAATTTAATATATTTTTAAGGCTACATTTTCTTTTCATCACAAATTTCTCTGTCCGAGGAAACATACAAGAATGGGAAGTTTTGGATGGGCATGACTGCAGTCTTCACATGTAGGGATAACTGCATTTGTCTTTGCATGCTCTGTGGAATTCATCTTACGTTCAATCCTTATCTACTATTAAGAATAACATATGTATTGAGAATTTAAATGAAATTTATATATTTCTAAACCAAGTAAAAAGTACTATAAGTAAATTTTAAAATATTTAAAAGATACATGAAAATTTTAGGATTAAAGATAGATTGATTTAAATCTCAAAAATCAAAAGGGGTCACATACACTGGGACAGAGGGAGTACTAGATATAGTAATCCGTGCTAGCATGGGTTTAATTTATGTTATTTTTATTCTAGTTTGTGTGACACACAGAATTTGAAGAGTTAAATTTCTAATGTTATTGTTATTTATGGTACCTTTTATGTAATTTTGAAGAGTCAACCAGTTGAGGGCAAGTGTTGCTCATGTATTATGCCTTTATATAATGTTCTCACTCTGGAACCTGAAGTCTGATTCATCATCTTCTTGTTGGAAACCCACTGGATAGTGTTACTTGATCATGGCTGCATTTTCAGTTCCACCTGCTGAGGTGTTGCTGTCAAAAAGAGTTCAAGAAATGGTCCTTCATGGGGAGGAGCCACTAGGACCTTATATTTGCAGAAGTGGTGAAGATATTGATGAAAATGAAGACATCATGGATATTTCTCCAATTCCTATTATAGATCTAAACCTCCTGTCTTCTTCAACAACATCAGACGACGAACGCGAACAAGAGTTGGAGAAACTTGGGTCAGCTCTGTCTTCTTGGGGTTGTTTTCAGGTTTAGGACTTCCAAATACTGTATCTGAGTTCTTAGTACTCTGAAACATTTTTGATATTGTAAGAGTTTTATTTGATGAGCAGGGAATAGGACATGGGATTTCAGCTTCTTCCCTGGATAAGATCCGCGAAGTTTCAAGGGAATTCTTCAAACAGCCAATGGAAGAGAAGAACAAGTATGCTAAATCAGTTGTTGATTTTCAAGGTTATGGAGCTGATCCTGTTCCGGAACAAGGTCAGTCCCTCGATTGGTCTGATCGTCTCTTCCTCGAGGTGTTCCCTGAAGATAGAAAACAGTATAACCTCTGGCCAAAAATTCCAAAATCATTCAGGTAAAAGTACAGTTGATCAACTGCACTTGAATAAGATAGCTAGAGTACTATAGTAACAGTTGATTGACAAGAATGACCTAGCAAGCTAATATTTTTGACTCTATAAGCAGCAATTCAAGCATAAGCATGTTAGACAATTTTCTAGCTAGCTCGTTCATTTGATTACATTTGTTATTCAGAGAGGTCTTAGAAGACTACGCTGAAAAAATGAAAACGGTCACAGAAATTACCTCCAAAGCTATGGCAAAGTCATTGAAGCTGCACGAAAATTGCTTCTTGGAACAATTTGGAAAAAGAGCACAACTGCATGCGAGGTTTAACTACTACTCGCCATGTCAGAAGCCTGAGCTGGTTCTTGGCCTAAAACCTCATGCTGATGGAACGGGATACACGATTATTTTGCAAGATGAAGTAGGACTCCAAGTGCTTAAGGATGACAAATGGTATACAGTACCAAAAGATCCTACAGCTCTGTTTGTTATCATGGGTGATCAAATGGAGGTACATATACACTTCTCTGTTTTAAAAAGATACAAAGATTTGCGATTCATAAGCACTTAAAATAAGCCGATCCAAACAGGTTCATTTGTTCACTTCTTCAAATGTCTGTATAGTTTATTAAAAGTTCTGCGCACGCCACTGTGACCCTTCCCTCCCACCATACTATCATGATCACACCTGAAGTTAGTATTTTTCTATAAAAATATACATGTACCATCTGGATTGCACATGTACTACTTGTAGTGACACATTCCATTTTCCGCGATGAAATTGGCAGATAATGAGCAATGGAGTATTCAAGAGCGCGGTGCATAGGGTCCTGAGTAATTCAGAGAGGGATAGAATTTCTATCGCAATGTTCTACACGCCTGAATTAGGGAAAGAAATCGGACCAGAAGATGACTTGGTTAATGGAGACAGACCAAGGATATACAAGAACGTGAAAGATTATGCAGAAACTCACTGGAAGTTTTACCAGCGTGGTATGAGAGCACTACACACTGCACACATTTAGAATTACTACATATGGCTTCCTCTGTTTTCTTTATTTTGTAGGCTGAAAAAAGTATTAGGAAGGAGTAATAAGCAAGGATATGACCATGCTTCAGGTTATGGAAGACATGATCTTAGATTGGACGGCTTGAAGGATATGTATTAGTGTTGAAATTTGCTTTTTAGTTATTGCAATGGTTTTTAGTAAAATAAATTATTTAGTTCAAGATGAATTTGAATTTTTAGTTAAGTTGTTTGAGTTATCGAGTATTTTAGGTTATTTTTTTGAATTTATGCAAATTATGTGTTTTATGTTTGTTATTTAAAGTCCGTCAATACTATATAAAATAATTGAGAGCAATTGAAATCATTTCAATAAATTGATAGTCCTTTTAAACTTCTTTTGTTGCCTCATCTTTTAAAAAATAAACAATTAGAGTAGAAAGGTAGGAGGTAGCACAATGTTATCTTGTTTAGGGCGGCTAGTGTTTGCGATGGTGCAAGTTAAGGTGCGAGTTTAGGTGTTTTAATAAAAAAAACAATTAGGGTAAAAAGATAATTTAGGTGTTGTTCTTTTTTTTTTTTTGAATAAAAATACTTGAACTCTTCTAATAAATGGATCATCCAATGATCATTTGGATTGCAAATTGGAACTCTTTTATTAAGCTCATTTCTGTAATTTCATTCAAGCATTTCAATATTAAGTTAGACTACTCTAAATAACAAGAAAGTTGTAAAATACTAAGTGAGCAGAGAGAGAAAAAGATGCAGGGATAGCAACCCAAAAGCCCAGAACTACCAAGGAAAACTATAAAAATGAAACCTTGCTTTTTGCAACAAAATAAAGGTACAACAATGTGCTAAACATGGATAATGAAGTCACAAACAAACCTGAAAAACTAAGTCTACCAAGAAAATTAATAAACTATGTTGCATAAAACTAAATTTACTAGGTAATCATTGTCGTCATCGTCTTCAAACTAAACCTGTGACTAGCTAAGAACTAACTTAGAAATCCCATGCTTGGGGATATTAGAGCAAACAGGCTGCTGACGAGTGGAAATACCATAGGGCCTGGTGAAGTGTCTACTTAGAAAATCTTGAAAAGTACACCCCCATGTGTTGCAAAGAATGGAGCAAAGACAAGTGACTCTACAGCCATCAGCTTGATTAGGATATTGAGTGATGGACCTGAAGTATCCTTCAGAGGGTCACCAATGGTGTCACCAATAACCGCAGCTTTGTGGGGTTCGGAACCCTTTGGGCCAAGGGTCTTTGCATGCTCTGAGGCACCAGCCTGGTAAATACTCAGCAGTTAGCAGACTTGGAGTGTCTAATAATATCAGTGGATAGATGTATTTTCTTTACCTCAATATACTTCTTGGCATTGTCCCATGCACCACCAGTGTTTGATGCAGATATTGCAATCTACAAAATGAGACAGATAGGAGCAGAATTCTTACACCGTTTTCTTCCAACTCGAACAGAAAATGAAATCTACAATGTTTAAGAGGGTTGAATCAATCATACCTGAACACCAGAAACCAAAGCACCGGCAAGAACACCAGAAAGAGACTCCACTCCGAAGAAAATCCCAACTATGAGGGGTGTAAGCATGACCAGAGCACCTGGGGGAATCATTTCCTTGATAGATGCATCAGTTGAGATCTTAACACAAGTAGCATAATCAGGCTTGGCAAGGCCCTCCATGAGACCAGGAATGGTGTTAAATTGACGGCGAACTTCCTCAACCATCTTCAGAGCTGCACTACCGACGCTCTTCATGGTCATGGCAGAGAACCAGTAGGGAAGCATGGCACCAACAATCAAACCAATGAAGACCTTGGGGGTCAAGACATCGACTGTTGAAATTGCAGCCCGACTCACAAAAGCACCAAAAAGGGCCAGGGACACAAGTGCAGCGGATCCGATGGCAAATCCCTAGGAGATACAAGGCCCATACTGGGTTAGCTAAAAGGAGAAATGTTGAATAAATTTAGCATTTTGAGAATGGAACTATGAAAATTACATCATGATAGTGCCTCAAAAATAAAGAATCACATATCCAAATTAACAACCAAAAAAAAAAAAAAAAAAAAAAGAATAACAAATGCATCACCATGAAAAAACTGTGATCTATTAGCAAGTTTATTCTCATGCATTTGCATAAATATGTGCAAGCAATATGTCTAAAAAGGATCTAGAAACAGTCAGAGAGAGAAAAGCAAAACAAATAAGATGCAACCTTTCCAATAGCAGCAGTGGTGTTTCCGGCTGCATCAAGAGCATCAGTTCTTTCACGGATCCGGTGGCTCATTCCAGCCATCTCAGCTATACCTCCAGCATTGTCACTGATAGGTCCATATGCATCAATGGCCAATCCAGTAGCAATGGTACTCAACATTCCAAGAGCAGCAACAGCGATACCATACATGGCAGCAAATGTAAAACTGACAAAGATAGCTACTGCAACGGCAAAGATAGGAATGATCACAGATTTGTAGCCAAGAGCAAGGCCAAAAATAACATTGGTTGCAGCTCCAGTCCTGCAGGAATCAGCTACATCTTGGACAGGGCTGCAATAGAAACGAGGGGAGAACACATAAGATGAAGGTACATTAATGAAACAAGTACATAAAATCACGGTATGAAGACAAATTACTAATTTGACCTGTAAGCATTGCTAGTGTAGTACTCTGTGACAAATCCAATGATAAGCCCAGCCCAAAGGCCAATAGCCACGCATAAAAACAGTTGCCTGTGCAGAAACATACACTGATCAATACTTATTCTACTGAAAAAAGACAACCACATTGCAGCAAAATTTAAAAGCCAAGCGAACAATAAAGGTCAAAAGTAGAAAAGAAATGGAAACTGAAATGCCTTACTTGACAAGACAGATTAGAAAATGCAAGTCCCAATCCATCAAGATTTAGAAATTGGTGTCGAATGCAAAAGCAAAAATTTTTAAAACAAGAACTTGTCACTTACCAGTTCTTTACAACCTTTTGTGTGCCAAAATTGAAGATGGTAAAGGAAGATGGAAGGCAAGTCCAAGTCACAATTGCAATTCCCACTGTCATAAGAGCAGTTGAGATAATAAGCTGGTTCTTCAAGGCTGGTTCAATTTCCTTGACAGCCCTAATTTCGAAGAAGTCAGTTGCAAAAAGGGTGGTTATCAAACAAACAAGGATCCCCATCGAACTTATGAGCAAAGGATAACACATTGCAGTGAGATCATGATCAATTCCAAACGACGAGATGGAAGCCACAACAAGAGCAGCACAGGATGATTCTGCATATGAGCCAAAAAGATCAGAACCCATTCCAGCAATGTCCCCAACATTATCACCAACATTGTCAGCAATCACCTGCAAAGACATGTATAATAAATAATCAGACAAGTTCTCTTCTTGATATCATAAGTTACAGAAGAAGTCATGAGCTTAGCTTACAGCAGGATTTCTGGGATCATCCTCTGGAATGTTCCTTTCGACCTTTCCAACAAGGTCAGCACCAACATCGGCAGCTTTGGTGTAAATCCCACCACCAACTCTACCAAAAAGAGCCATGGAAGATCCACCAAGCCCATAACCAGTAATTGCCTCAAAAAGGCCCTCCCAGTCATCACCATAGTATAGCTTAAAGAGATTAATTGTAATATAAAGCACCAAAAGACCATTAGCTGCTAGTAGAAAACCCATTACTGCACCAGATCTGAATGCAGTAATAAAAGCTTTCCCGACTCCTTTTCTGGCTTCCAGAGTCGTCCTTGCGTTCGCATATGTTGCTATTTTCATCCCAAGGAAACCAGAAACAACTGAAGTGAGAGCACCAAGCAAGAAGGATATTGTGCTGAAGATGGCCGTAGCAAGGGCTGGCTTGCACATCTTCTCCTTGTTGTAAGTGCAAGGCTGGTTCTTGGTGCTGAAGCCCTGAACAGAGCCAAGGAACAAGAAGATCAATACTGCAAAAGCAACCATGAAGATACCCACATACTGATATTCAGTGAAAAGGAAGGACGTTGCCCCTGCCACAATAAGCAAATTGCATTAGTAGTAGATACTAACTAAAAAGATTTCATGTCTAGCCAAGAGCATTTAATTTACACCAATGGTTATTTGTGAGTAAATAGGAAAAACAGGAGACAAAGGTAAGCTACTGAAAAATAACGGAGACAAGGGAAAGACATTGAGATCAGAAACATGATAAAGGAGGGTTGACTGTAAATGATGAACAGAATACTCCGTAGGCTACATGACATGTAACACTAGCATAAAAATACAGAGTTTTACTTATCCTCAGATAATCACATTGGTTTAAATAAACAAGGCAAGCATTATTGACCAGGTAATAAATATCTGAGGAACTGGCCCTTGCATTTCTTTTACTTTTAAAGTGGCTGACCGCAACAACATGCAGTTGCCAGGGAATCATTGATGTGAATTGCCAGCAAATCAGTGATGCTTAACTATAATCATACAACATTTCGTCATTATACAGACTCGTGTGACACGGAGCACAGATAGCAGCATTGAGGCTGAGCAACTACCAAGGTTTCAACCCACCTTAAATAACTATTTAACAGTATTCAGGCTGAACAAACTAGGAGAAGCAGACGGATAGCATAATGGATGAGAAAAGGTAAATGTCAAGTCAAGATAATAGCACCAAGTCCACACCAACAAATGATGAAGCTTTTTTCTGAAATTTGAAGAGAACAAACTGAATAGAAACCACAATAACATCTATAACATGGATTGCTACATGCTCAACCAACGCTTTAATAGTTGACAAGCCTCTGTGCCAAACCAAGGGAGATGTTTCGTTTAGCAGAAATGAAAAATATAGACAACTATACAGTCATGACATTGTCTACTAGGATGACAGTGTGAAGAAAAACAACTTCCCAAATTCCGGAAATTGCTTTCTTAGAGTAGTGAATTTTACTTCACTAGCCCAAGACTCACAACCACAATTGAAGAAGAACGAAGAAGAAAATATAGCTCCAAAAATACTAGAACTA
>JAABOM020000096.1:18657218-18680851 GCA_011800125.2 Solanum clarkiae | reverse complement strand
AATATCTCCTAACTTTTATCTATAATATTCTACACTATTCTATAATTTTCCAAAAGTTACACTTTATAATTTTAACAGACAGACGACATAAAACTAGTGTGAGCTAGTCAGCATTACATTGACAGCGTATTCTAGCAACATATAATTTATCCCGTAAAGTACCAAGATTTACTCAAGATACCACCAAGGCCAATAAAGGTTGATCCATATTAATAGCTGGCCAGCAACAAGCTCAATACTACAACCTCAAGTGGTGGCATTAAGCACGATAAACCTAAAGACTCTAGGTGAACATCGACACACCAAAAAATTGCTACTCCAGTTTCATTTCACAATGTGTATTTCAAACTTGTAGATTCTCCTACTTTTTTGGCATAGCTCTTGTGGACAGGGTATTTTACTCCAGAATATCAAAAAAAAGAGGTACGTTCATTTCATAGATAATAAACCCTGCTTAGTTATGGTCTAAATAAGATACACCATAAAGGCATCTAATTTCAATGACAAACGAAAAAAGTCACAGAAAATGTAGCACTTCCTTTTTCATTTTCTCCACTTCACAAGCTAAGGACATTTAGTGTAGAGTACACAAAGCTTATCCTACCTAGTGGAGATAGAGAGTGTTTTCAAAAATCATTGGAGGTAGACAGACTGTTCCCAAAGGAGCCTAAGCTCATGTGCAGACCAACAATGACATACACAGTATAATCTACGAGTGAGTTCTGGAGAGGGTAGAGTGTAGCAGACCCTACAACTTCCTCATGCAAGTAGAAAGAGTGTTTCCAAAAGACACTGGCTCAAGTGCAGCTCCATAGAAGACCAACGAGCACGAAAAGGGCAGCTATTCACAACTATGGCTACAACTAGACCTTTCAAGAAACAAAAGAGATCTAAAAGAGAGTAACTTTCACCTTCGGAGATAGCATTTTGTATGTCGGCGCACTTAACGACAACGTTCTGGTCGTCGATACCTTCCTCTTCCTCAACCAAGCTTTCGTTAAATCCATTATTCTTGTGGTTTCTCGGAGAAGAGCCTCCGTGATCAGGCGACAGTTTAACAAGCGAAACAAGGTACCATTGTACAAGAGAGAAGACAATTCCAACAACGGCGCAAATCGGAATTACAATCTCTGTACCGAAATCCGACAACAATGCCGACCCCATTCTACCACTAACCAAGTCGCCGGAAACTAAAACCGCCGGCAGAAAAAATAAACGGAAAGAAATAAAAATACTATAAACAGAAAGAAATGGAAAATGGTAAATGAGAGCGAATTTCTCGGCGAGAAACAGAGTTGACAGGGAGTAAGCGTTTTATAAATGACGAGACGAGATTCGAGGATGCGGAGGAACACTAAGATGTAGCTTTCCCTATGATAGTTATAGTGGAACTACGATTTGCAGCCGTTGTTTTTTACGATAGACCGAGGGGATTAGTATTATAATAAATAAAGAAAGAATTTTAGTACGTTTTCTCCAAGCATCATGGAACTATTATATTCTATCCTTCTCTTAGTATATGATGACTGTTTTGGGTGCCTTTTTAATATCTTTGGACATGGAATCTATTTCTAATTAGCTTGGCTTTAATAAATAAACATTATGTTTGGTGTATAAAATAGTATTATAGATTAGTTATTTCATCTTCTATCATGTATAAAATAGTAAAATAGAATCTTCAAATTAAAATTATTGTTCCTGTGTAAATGTAAAAATTTTCGAAGGAAATCGAAATTTCAAAAAAGTATTTCTAATTTTCTTTCTATATAATTTTGTGAGAAGATACAAAATTAGTTGGTTTAGCGATGATCGTTAATAAACGTAAATGTAACAGTTGATGTTTTGAACGCTACATTTTCGAGTGTTATGCTGAATAGATATAGCGGTGGCCGGTGGATAAAGGATAAGGCAATGATGTCACGGTTTTAAGTAAATAATTTTTTCAAATCACCATATAAAGACGATTTTAAATTTTGTTGTTTTAAACTAAAGATACATAGAATGTACGAAACGACCATCTGATCTTATAGTCTTAATCATGTAAAACGAAAATTTATAACCAAAAAGTTGTCTAAAAAATATTATTTAAATTGACTAAAAAAATAGGACAAATAAATCGGAACGAATGGAATAGTTATTACAAAAGTCGCTTATTTATTATTAGTAAGAGATTCAATTTTTTTTAACCAAAAAAAATATTAAACTTGGTTGAGTATATAGATGGATGAGTAAATAACGAAATTCTTTTGTTCATCAAATTAAATAATATATACATAATTTCCTTTTCCATTTTATTTTTTTCCAACTTCATATACTCATTTTTTTCCTTCACAATTTTGATGATTTCACTTTCTAATTTCAATTCATGTTATCTGACCTAACAATTTCATCTTATCATGTTTGACTCCTACATCAAAAAATAAGTTTTCTTTAGTGTCACATCCTTCAAATTAAAAATTTCTTGAGAGCAAGGTGCATAAGAAATTAGATAGATATATAATTATATACACCTATCAAGAAGCAATTTCAAATATTTGATCATGTAATACAGTAATAGTAATCTTTCTGTAGTAACTTTAGTGAAGACTTTTTGATACAAACTCAAATTAATTGAGCCAGAATATTGATATTGAGCTGAATAACCAGCCGTGATTAACGTTTTTGTCTTTTGAGCTGTCATCATTTATTTGCTTTTCTTTTTTACCCTTTAAAATAACTAAGTTGGTAGGTAAGATCCGCCTGGGCTTTAATAATTGTGAAATCATTTTTATTGGGACTCGTGCATGCGATAGGAATTTATAGATCAGGCATGTGGTGTCCGATGACGGGATTATGATTGATACAAGAAAACTGAAAGTGTTGAAAAATTGACCTAGATCATTGTCTCTTTCAGATATTAAGATTTTCTTGGGTTTAGTCGGATACTACTCAAATTATATATCGTAATTTTCTTTCACACATCTCTTAAGAATATTCCCTCCATTCCTTTATACTTTTTTTTAATTCATATTAAGTGAATTATTGTTTCGAGGAATATGGGCCATGAAATTCTTACTCTTTCAACAACTATTTTGTTGATGAGGTTTAGTTCCTTGGGTTGAAGGCTACTTCACTCGAATGAAATTATAGAGGCACTACATGTAAAACTCAGCAGAATCTTATAAAACTCATCAAATATCAGCAGAATCTTAGAATAAGAAGTCAAAATAACTTAAGGAGATCAAATATCAGGAAGCAAGAATTCTGATGGTATTTACTCAACAAATTATCACTTGTTTCATGGTTGTTTTCCTAAATTTCAGTAGCATGGGAAGCTATTTCAGAATGAGCGGGCGCCTTATTGAAAACAAAGCATAGGGTACTTTATCCCCATATAAAGCTAGATGAACTTTACAACAGAGAAAGAAGCAACTAAGCAAGGACTACACAAAAAATTGTACCTCAAGATCTGCTATCATTTTGATCCACTCTCTTCCCGCACCTCGTCTTTTATTTTGGGTGAACAAGATAAGCAACCTCCTTAGAGAAGTAAATCAGAAGAAATTATTAGCGGTCCTACTGCAGTTTATCTTCCACATTTCTACAGCATCATGTAACGATGAAATTGCCTCTGGAGATGAAGCATGTTCTGGTTGACTTCACTTTCCTCAATGTACTTAAGCACAGATAGACTGCTGACTGTATAAACCATTTATTCCTTGGGCAAATTGTCGCCTGTTTCTTCTTCGCCTTACCACAGGCAAAAAACCTTCACCATCCTCATGCTTATTTTTATTTACATCAACCATCTTTGGTCCGCTATATTTATTTGCTTCTATCAAGAGCTCCTTCTTCCCTTCACTTCCACCATGCAATTTAGTTGAACTATCTGAATTTGCTTTGGTAGAGCTAACTAAGGACTCAGACTTCTTTGTAGTAACTGGAAATTCACTTGCAACATCTGAATTATTCAGTTTCGACTTCACAATGAAACTATTTTGTATTTGCCTAGCTAGCTCTTCCCTGTCAGCATGTGAACTGTTTTTTGTTGATCTACCATTTTTGACATCAACTGTAGCCTTTTTATCAAACTTCTCCTCTGCTGAAACTATTGTGACAGAGTTATTCAACCCTGTGGAAGAATCAGCATCAATAGCCACTTTTGAATCTTCACTTGCAGCAGTCGTGGGCTGTGTTTTTCTTGGAACAAACTCAGGTGCATGTGGATTCATGATTTTTGGATAATCATAATTGAGTATTCCAGCAGCAGGCTTTTGGTATTTCACATAGCTATTTTTCATGCGAGAATGGCTTGTC
Organism: Solanum clarkiae; assembly: GCA_011800125.2. Taxonomy (NCBI): domain Eukaryota; kingdom Viridiplantae; phylum Streptophyta; class Magnoliopsida; order Solanales; family Solanaceae; genus Solanum; species Solanum clarkiae. The sequence goes on along the minus strand of JAABOM020000096.1, from coordinate 18,676,555 downwards.
CTGTGGTACAAAGGTGATCTGGGACCACAAGGAACTCTCTCAGCAATTGATGGAAAGCCCACTGGTTCAGTAAGCATGCCTTGGCTGGCTCTAACATCATAGACACTAGTGACAGCAGCAGAAATCAACATACGAGTCAAATGGTAGGCACCTGGATTGAATGGTTCAGCAGCTGCGGATAGCCTGCTCCCATTTCGTTGTAAACATTTTTCTTCATTACTTGAACATGAAACATCTTCAGGCTCCAGGGAAGATTTATCTGACTCAGATCCACTTATCTGGACATCATCTTCATGGATTCCTTGTCTATCTCGATCATTGGCAGGTGTAGCCTCTGTGGTCACTGTGTGCCTTCCATCTTCTTCTGATGTTGCAGTTGGACTAACGCAGTTCTGGGAATCAGTTTTATCCTCATTTAATTCTTCTACTTTCTCCAATAAAGGCTTTAGAACCGTACCTGGTGGCGATACTGCTACTTCTTTGTATGATAAGGATTTTGAAGCCATGGTAGCAAGAGAGGCAGGAGGAGATGATACAGTGACATTTGATGTGCGAGAAATTTCGGCAACAGTCATTTTAGCCGTGAGTTTGGTTGACTTTTCAGAAGAACTGAAGCTAGATGCCTTTAGTTGCTTTGCAGGAGAAAATTCACCTAAACCATTCTTAGATACCACTTTTTGTCCCTGTGAAGTAACTTCTTTCCTGGAACTGTTGTCTCGGGGGAAAAAGTATTCCAAGTTTGTCTTGATCTTGGCAAGACCAGGTTGCCTTCGGTTGAACATTTTGCCACTGCCATGCCCTGTCCGTGTTTTCGAATTTGCTTCTTGCCACCCTTCATCAGAGCTTTCTTCGTGCATTATTTCCACTGGTTCCTCATTATTAGTGACATTGATGCCTTCAACTTCTCGAATAGAGACTCTGTCTACATCATCCTCTTTCTTGTTAACTTCTACTATAGTCACAGGATCTTCTGTAACATCATGAATGATGGAATCATTACTTCTTCCATCATGCTGTCCTTTTTGAGATTGATCATCTACCGCCAACACCTAAGAGACAATAAACAAGGAAAGAGTAACAGCGTCAATTGACAGCTTCAGAAAGAAACAAAAATAGGTAACTCAAAATAACCACAGCCAAAACTATCCCTTCCATTCCTCATAAGGAGATCTCCCGGGGTTCTCAGTCACCTAAATACCTGACATGGGGTCAAGGATCATGTGCTGATGTGTAGCAGGACAGATTTTCCCCATTAGACGAACTCAATATCATTTCTCCTTTCGAAGGTCTAAATATCTTATGGGTGACATTTTGTAATAGGACAAACTTCTAAGTACATACAGAAAGTTTACAGCTCTCCTCTTGAATTCTTCTCAATGTAACAAGTTTCAGTGGATTCAAGAGTATGAATTATATACTACCATGCTGAGTGATAAACTACCTTTGAACGTCGTTTCCTCTGCTCTTCTATGGTCTTTGAACCCTGGCCAGGACTAATGTAATCCAGTAGGTCTGACACACTACATAAGAAAGTAAAGAGTTTTGTTTCCTTAGTTGCAAGCAGATAGCTCAAACCCTAGTAACACCAATTCAAAAAAATATCAATACCTGAGATGACCTTTACTAGCAATGGATGCATCTAGTCTCGGAGCTCCTGTTCTTGCAGCTTCTTGTTGCTCTAAGGCTTTCGATTCAAAGTATTCAAGCCATGCAGCAGCATCCTACATATATATTGCACGTGAAATCTCCAACTTTAAAATACAGCAACAGATAGGTGGTTTATTAAGAAGACCCAAGTCATTTATTATCTTCTATTAAGAAGGACCCCTCATTTTTACTGGGAAATGCCCAATGTATAACAAAAATAAAAGGCATATGTAATTTGCTGAATACATTTTTTTTTTTAAAAAAAAAAAAAAGCACCACGATGCAGATAGAGAGAGAGACAGAGAGTTATCCGCAGCATCACAATATTTTAACTGTTGAAGCATTTGGGAAAAGAATGAGATATGAAATACACTGTTGAACCATAGTGGTAAATTAATAAAGACGGAAATCAGGCAGTAGATTTGTACACACCTGAGTACGGAGATCATCTGCTCCTAATTTTGCTTGAAGAATCTGAAATGTAGTCTGCTCATGTTGCACACTCAGTGAATATGCTTCCATGAGAGAAAGAGCTATGGCTATGGCATGATAGCTGGCAGCAGTCTGTCCGAGGCAGCAACAGAGTTAACAAAAGATGTCAGAAAAGTAAAGAATATTTTCACAAGCACCTAACTTAATAAAAGGATGATGTTGGAATATGAGTACTGAGAGAAAAACCTGTATATGATCTACTCCCAGTAATCTTTGGTTGCATTTAAGGGCTTCATGTAGATATCTAAGAGCAATATGTACATTTCCCATGCCCTCTTCCATCATAGCCACATTTATATATGTGGCAGCTGTGTTTGGGTGAGATAGTCCACATGTAAAGTGGAGAAGAAATAAAGCACGGTTGACGTACCTGGAAATTGATAATGAATTTGCTTCAGTTATCAATGTAAATAAGAAAAATAAATGAACAGCTAACATAGTAGGACCAGTCAAGACTTCAACACAATGAAAAGGGAATGTGAGTGACTAGACAGAGAATCCTCCTGAATCCTAAAATTAGAATTTGCAAAGTTAAACGAATTTGGATCAAAAGGTTGAGCAAGTCTCGTGAAAGTCTCACTCACTTTAGAGCCAACTCAATGTGTTGGAGACGATAGTAGAATACAGAAAGATCCCCATAACTTTTCATTGTATCTGGATGGTCGAGTCCTAGCTCCCTCTCATTGATATCCAATGCCTTCTGTTGATAAATTGTTGCCTAAACAAGAATAATAATCAATCAGAAATATTATTATCGTACATTCTGCAATTCTGTATATCCAAGGAGTCTGCATTTCTTTTCTTTATTAATGGATGCAAATGCAATAGTGTGTGGCAGAATACACAAAGTGAATAGGTCAAAGATAAAGTGAAGATTTTTGTTAATCGAAAAAATCCAAAAAGCTGTCTGTGGGAGCTTGAATGATTGGAAAAATAAAACATAAGGTGTTTAGGCATACTTCCAAGATTGTCTGTCGAACATCAGTACGCAAGCATGCCTAAAGATAATTCTTCCTCAACTACCATTGCTACATTTGAAAACTTTTCATTATCTACTCCAATTAAATTTAAGAACTTGGTTCTTGAATTAGATAATTAACGAGCAAGATATGAAAATAAGGAGAAACAAGACTAGTTTAATGTAGCATGCCACTTCAATCTTCATACAGCAAAACCAAATGCTGAACTTTATGTTACCTGATTGAAATCTCCAGTGTGATAAAGGACAACAGCCAGGAGGCTATATGCACTTGCAGTGGCACGGTGATAGGGGCCACATACAGCTATCATTTTTGCCAGGGCCTTCAAGTAAATACACAAGCAAGTAAAGTAAATGACTCTTATACAAGCTAAGAAAATGTGTGCCCTATAAGGAATGGACTTCACAGACTAGTGTGTGCATGTACTTGTATTTTAAAGTTTATACCTTTGTTCCATACATTACAGCATCTTCCAACTTCCCTTTGTCAAGAGCAACCTTAGATGATTCCAGTAAAGTCCGTCCATCAGCAGAAGAGCATCCAACATGCTGAAAAGCAGATAGTAATAAAATGAGACTGCATTTCCAGTCATTTGTCATGATGTTCAAAAGGAAGCAGAGAGACAGAAAGGTTTACTTTGCACAAAGGCACTAAACTGATAACATCACTTTTGCTGAAGGGGCACGGGCATTCCATATCATAATCTTTTGGAACCAACTCTAGTCCAACCTGAATAAAAAACACATGTTATTAACTTTGAATGGTAAATTTTAATTAATGCAGGCAAGCTTGTAGTACCTTCTGACAAAGCCCGCGGAGGACGGTCAATTTCCTCAACTGTTGGAATTCATCATTTAATCTCCAACCAAACCTTTCAACCAGAAATTTCCTCAACCATTGCATCTTGAGAATGTGGTTTTCATCACTATCTTGTGTGGGAGAAGACCCGAACAAGAAATTTAAGGATGAGGCTATAGCAGCTGACAAGTTGGCCATATTGTCAACGGAGGCAATAACAGCTCTAAGTACATGCTTGAAAGCTCGAGTAACCATCTCATGAATACAAAGCGACTGTATGTGAGGAAGCTTCTCTGCTAGTTCAACCTGGATTACACGATGACATCAGGCTCATCAGAAGACATCAACAAGTCTCAATTCCTGAAAAATCATGAAAGCTTGAGACAGATGAAGTAAATAAATCTTACCACATGACCCAGAGAACGCATTTGTAATCCTCTTAGATGCATGAAGTCAGTAAGGGTGCGTCCATCAACTGGAGAAAGTTCCAACGATGCAAAGTCTGTAACCTAAATACAATAGAGACTAGTTTTTTTCTCTTCATATATTTAAAAATTTCATTTGTTACTGAAATGCATCCAGAACTCTAATTACCAGCTTCGGCAGAGCAACTTCATTATAATATTTCTGTGCCATTTCGACAAGTTCATCCACTGACTGTAGCAAGAAGCATAGTTATCAGTTAACCATGAGCTAAAATATTAAAGACTGATTAAACAAGATATATCTACTTCCTCAACAATTTTTCCTACCAATCTTTCTCCCTTTCAATCGAAAGATGGAAGATGAAACAGCTTAGCTTGAGAATACAATGACATCTTTAATTCTTGTCGTAAGTCAGAACTTCTCAGGTAACATCATGAAGGATTTGAAGAAAAAAATACAAGATGTGCGGGAGGTCATATAGCAGAGGTTATTTTTTAGAGGAGAGATGCTAAACACTTCCGTAGAAAATAAACAAAAGCATCCGAAAAAGAAAAATAGGAGCATATATTAGAATAATTATGTGCTTAGAATAAAAGACCTTGTTTATTCACTATTTCTCTTTTCTTTCTTCTTTCTCTTCTTTTGGACATCCAATTTTCATCAAAATAATAGCATAAATATGTTTCAAACAAAAATTGTGTTATTGACCTTCAGATGGAGATCCATCCCACTTTCTTTCAAACGAAGGTAAGCTTCTTGAGAGATAAATCTCCTCCATTCAACTTCACACTTTGGGTTGCCATTGCTTAGTTCCATCAAGCCACTTTCCATGTTCAGAGTGCTGGCTGTCACATCATCTGCTTCATTGTCATCCATGGAACTAACATTACCTGGTCTCTTTTCCCTCTTTTTGAGCATTTTAAACTGCTTTCCGAGTCCCTTAACTATGGGTTCAGCCTTACCATTATTCCCAACCGCGCCTTCTGCTGGCATTTCCTGCTTTTGTAGATGCTGAACCCAGCAAGAACCAAGTTCCCATCTGATGGACTTTTTGGATTTATCATCCATCCCATTTAATTTACTCAAACCATCCTTAATGACTTTATGGACCAAAGACATTGAATTTGCATGGTCTTTCACATCAGACGGGGGTGATTGATCACCTCCAGAAAAGCCAGCAGTCATTGGCTTGTGGAGCAGAAGGCGTAAGCTGAAAAAGGTTAAAACTCAGAATTAGAAGCAAGCACCTTGTGAGACAAAAAGGAAGAAATCCATAAATTGTCCTAAAGAAGAGAGCATCTTCAACAAAAAGAGCCCTTAGACCTAAACATTGACATCAATTGACCAATGTGACTTCTCATTCACAAACTCAATTTTGAACATTGACATAGTTGACCAATGTGACTTGTCATTCCCAATGAATCTCTTACCATTCTGTTCGTTCCCAACTTATATGAAGTGTGATCTTCATACATGCACCAAAAGTTATCAAAGAAAGAAAAAGAACAGGGAAACATGCATAATTGCTTGACTGTGGTAACAGTTCAAGAAAAGACCTCTACTTAAGTACATTCTTACTGATAAAATTCTTAGTCGTCCAATAATCATCCATATAAAAGTTCATCTAGGTTTAATGAATTTCGTCAAACCTGTTGATGTTAAGTGCATTGGCTCCCCCATCAGGTTGGTCATCGATGTTGTTATCCTGAGGCAGACTCCCATCCACAATGTCACCAACAACTTTCACAATTGCCGTGTAACCACAATGTTTCACAACCAGCATGCCCAATGAGGATGTATCCTGTCCAATCAAACATATCCTTTCAACTTCCTGAATTGATATACTTGGTGACAGAGAAGATAGGAGTGTATTTTAAAAAATAATAATAATAAAATTATACATAAGGGAGGGACCATGATTCTACATCAAGTCCTATGCACATTATATGAAACCAAAAAATAAAATTAGATAGTGTGTGAAAGAGAGAGTTGGAAAGTAACTATAGAACCAATTGACATCATGGAAGTTAAAAGATTTTACCCATGTCATAAATAACTCACACCATGGAAACAGCAGTGGAAGAAGGGAGAGGGAGGATGTTTCCAGAAGGTGAAAAGAGTATGTTCTCTCTGAAAGAAATGATGCAATGCCTACTTAAACCCCCCACCCCCTTCCCACTGAGTGGCCATGTGTCTGCTTGTAAATAAAGGAGGAACGGCAAATCATAACACAACTATATAAGGGTTTTCCAAGTTCAAATCTTACTTCAGGAAGCTTGTTACTTACATGTACGACAACACTTTCATCAGCAGTTACTCCTTTAATTAAATTTCTTTGAGCAACATCCTCAGCAGATATATTGGAATCTCTACTGCCGATAACTTTAACTTCTTTCAGGCTAGCATCCCCAAAATCTCTTTTAACTATAATAGACAAGTCACCAATGCGATCCTCAGACAGTACTGAACCCTGAGCACAATTTGAGGTATCCCTTGAAGCAGAATCCATGACTTGGTATATGGCTGAGACAGCTTTAAAAATAGAGACGTCAAGGAAAAGATTATGAAGCAAAAAAGCCTTTCGGTCTCGAACCACCCTCTCTTCCTCAGTTTGGCAAGGAAGTTTTGCCAGTACTGCAAAATCTGTGGCCCATGATCTATGATCATGCTCTCCATTCCTTCCCTGACCTCCACCATTGCCACCCCAACTTTCATCCTCCACCGGAAGGGGAACGAAGTTTGATGCAGAATCAACGATGGATGGCGGGACAAGCCATGTGTTGGCACGAAAACCATATGGAAGATTACCGAACTGAAACAACCAACAGAGCAGAAAAATATGGGCACAATTAAATACCACCTCATTTTCCCTTGATGCTTATTTGCAATAAACAAGATGTCACCTTGTTATGTTCTGTAAAGGCCTTCATCAAGGATTCATATGCCTGAAAAGTAAAATCAAGCTTTTAATTAACAAAAGATTTATTTAAACGGAATAGACATCACACATTTGAAGCAAGTGATATCAATTGTCCGAGTTGGTACTGATAAATAAAGCAGAAAGAAATGAGCATGATTTTTCTTGTATCGGCCTCTTTTATACATGTCCATGCATGTTATCATTATCAATAAAATAAAGTGGCGATACCATTGATGAACCAACTTTCCTGTTCATACATGTAGTCTTTTACATAGTAGCTGCTGTCATGAAGAAAATAATGACACGTATATGGCAAACGCGATCGATAATTAGGGTGATTAAGTTTCATTAGTGAATAAATAACCTGATGCAAAAAAAAAAAATGTTTGCAAATTATACGAAGGATGCTAGCAAGAATGGACATATATTGAGTCTATGAAGGTACTTACATTAGCAAAAGCTTGGCTGAGTTGTTGCAGAAGATCAACCAAGCAATGGCTTCGCATAAGTGGCTTCCCCAAAGTGTAGAAACCTTTTGCTGCTGCAACCACTTGCAATGTCTTTCCATTGCATATCTTAATCTGCAGAGAAATTTTTGCATTATCAAAATCCTCAACAATCTAGAACAACAAATGCAAAAACAGAACAAAAGAAGGAACCTGTAATTCGAAATAGTCGCCATCTCGGCTTGTTTTAGCATTGTTGCAATCCACTCTTTTCAAACCTGAAACAGCTCAATTAGAAGAAATGCACGATAAATTCTACAATATTCCAAATTGAAATTTGGAAAAATCGAAAGGGTGAAGAAAACGCACTCAGTATAGGCGGAGAGAGATGCGAGAAAGAGAAGAACTCGTAGAAATCAGAGAGCTTAGGAATTGGATGTATAGCCATCATTTCATTCTCTTCCTGCGCCGCCGGAGCTGACGACTCCAATGAATGCGCCACTCCATCTGACGGCGAAGCTGGCCGGCCTGAAGCATTTCGCTGCGCCTTGGACTTCTTGGACCGAGATTCCGAACCGGCACCGCCTCCGATGGCGGAGGCAGCGGTCGATTTTCCTGCCTTGGGCTTGGCGAAACGGGTAGTGCAGGCGACGATGTCGAGTAGCCTCCGGACATGATCCACCACCTGAGACTCCTCCGTGTAGTCCTCTGAGAAGTTTGTGGCATTTTTGTAAATAACGTAGGAATTCCGGACAAATGCGGAAAAGACCAAGTAGGGAAAATTGCCTATTTCGTGTTTGGCGGAGCATAATTCCACAGATAGAAAAAAACAGAGTATTTTAACATGCGCAAAATCACATTTATCTTCTCAAATCTTTTACGCGTAAAAATAAAGATTTCTTATATTATAAGTGCATTACAAAAATTAATTTTTTAATGTATATATACATAATTTTACTAATTAAATATATGATACTAATAATTTTAAACAAAATTTTGTTGATTTTGCATGAGACTATCTGACCCAACATATTGATAGTTAGAAAAAGAATCAGAAGTAGTACAAGAATCTTAAACAGGGAGTAGGTGAAGCTTTTAAATTTGACACTAATTGTTAGGTTTAATTAATTATTCTAATTAGTGGCTTGTTAACACCGATGCACTTCTATGGAAATGCATGCCATTTGTTTAAACAAAACATATCAATGCTTTTTGCCTTTGGCAAATTGGGTTGGTGAATATAATTTATTATTAAAATAATTCTGTAATAAATATAAATAAATAATTAAAGAGATTCCGATTCAACCAGAGCCGAATAAAGTTTGTAAGTTCCGAATTTATGCTATAACACGTTTTAATTACTTAATTCGCAACTAAATATTTATATTTAATAATTTTTAAAATAAAATATGAAGTATAAGCAAAAATTTTTGAATTCGTATAAATCACTTGATATTATAACTCCGCCCCTAAACACACGTGATAGAGAGGTTAGATATTAATAAAAACCTACCTTCAACCATTCTCATCAAACATGGCTTCAAAGTCGCAATATCTAACTTGTCATTTAGTTTTGGTCCCTTCACCTGTTTAAACCACCATTACTTTTCCATATTAACACACTTCTTAATTTGAATGATAAAAAAAGATAATTAAAATTTAAAGACAATAAATAAACAACAAAACCAAAGATTAACCAACTCGCTAACTTCCAAAATATACAAAGAGACAGAGGAAAGAATCATCACTTTTGAACAAACCTCGTGAGACAACGAATAGTTCGTGAAATGACATGTTTCAACATTGGCAGATAGTAGCTTCCTTACATCCAGTATCTTGTCCGTCGATATACCCTTCAACAAATTAAATTTGATTCAAATTTAGTCGGCGTTTTGACATAAAAATTGTGAAATTTCGAAAAATTGTATTAACAAATTAGAAACAGTTTTATGTTCAAACAGGTGACATACAAGTGACAAATGCCAGTTTTTCTTAGTAATTTTTCATTTTTCAATTGAATTGAACATTGCATAAATTCGCAGCTAACCCTGCTGCAGGTCTTTCTTGAAGAAAGCAAATTTCTCCTTTCATCAATACCTTGAGAACAACTTGAGTTTCATAAGGAGTGATAACAGATATGTCAACAACACTTGGAATCACTGCAAAGAAAACAATTTAAAAAAAAAAAGTGTAAAGACCAAAGACAAATGATTTTTCTTTTTTTTGTTTAAAAGAAACATGTATTTCACCTTTCTCTTCTTTCTTCTTTCTGTCTGTTTTAGCTCTGTTTCCCTTTCCCCTGCCTGATCTTGGTGCCATGAACCTTCAATAAAGCCAAAAAGTAGTGAAATTGAATGAACAAAAAAGTTTAAGACCTTCAATTTCAAGAAATGGTTGTGAGCAATGAGCATGCAATAGATAGAGAGAAACAGAGAGGGATTTGAAAAGTGGAGGAGAAGAGGGACACTAAATAGTAGTGAGAATTTTGGAGATAGCTTTAGAAGATAGATAAAGTAGTGAAAGGAAATCTAGTGAAAGGTTTTGAAACAAAGATGATAGGATAAGGTGTGGGGGTTTTTGGGGTTTACACAAATTACACTATACCACTTTCTCTTTCTTTTCATTTTCCTACTACAAAAATGTCAAATTAGAGGTAAACAGTTATTATCACAAACTCAAATTTAATTAAGAATGAAAAAATATTTACTGTTTGATTCAAATAGTATCCTCACCTTGTTGGATGCTTAAATGGACAAGGATTATTGTGATAAGTAAATATTAGAGAGTTCTTAGAGGATATTTTTAGCTTTTAATTAGAGGTAATGAAATGTGTGGGGTGAAGGTGAAGAGGGACACTCCAAATTTAACCGTGAATTTAAGACGCACATAAAATTGGTGGACCAGATCACCGTTGGTTTAACGACACGTGGCATCCTCTTGATGGGTTGGGCCCTCTTTTGCCGTTTTTCTTGTTTTTCATGTGTTGGCATTTTCTAATTATTTTCGCCCAACCTATTTAGGAGCAATTTCTGAGACCACAATTTTGTCATTCTTTCACTGTTTTTTGTTATTTCGCTAATTACTTTTTCTTAATACAACAAACAACAATAACATATTCAGTGCAATCTCACATGTGGAGTCTGGGGAGAATATATTGTACGCAGACCTTACCGTTACCTCATAGAGGTAGAGAGACTATTTCCTAAAACCCTCATCTCAAAACCCATAAGCAGAAAACCTAGATATGATAAAAGAGTAAGTGAATTGCGTATAAGTAAAAAATGAATAACCTACTAATTTGAATATGAGTAAAAAGTAGAAAGTAGCAAGTAGATAGCATATGCACATACAAGTCATACTGATCATCCTGCCTAGAAAAGTAATGAATCGCATATAACAATATGTAAACATGACAGATTTCGCATATCAATCAGACAATGAATATATAAAGGAAATACTAGTGGTACGTTATTACAAATACTACGACTACTAAGAAGAGGAAGAGTAAAACGAGAACAAGAAATATCCCTGTACAGCTACCCTACCCAACCCAAAACAAAGTAGCAACTAAACCTCACGATTAGCCCAAAATTCTTATACGCGACCGCCACGTCTTCCTATCCAGGGTATAATTAATATCAAACAAATTCATATTTATTCTTTAGAATATTAATTTTTTCTGTTTTAAATTTTTATCAAATTAAATCTATTCTTTAGCATATCAAATATAAAATAATATTTAGTTTTTTGTATTTTAAATTTTTAAAAATTTTGACTTGACTTTTATGATAAATTCTAAGATTGTAATAGATGTTGGCACGGAAAACACACTTAGCAGAGTAATCATTTTCAAACAAAGTCTTCAACAGTGTCTCCACAAATTTCACGTTTCATGTGAATTATTAATTCTTGTTTTTTAGTAGTTATCTAAATGTATTTCTCAGTTTCATTTCATGAAAAAAATTGGAAAGGGACTCACGAAAAATAGATGCAAATACAAAAAAGTTTGAATAGTATAAGTAGGAGAAATGGCGTGAAATCAAATAAATATTCTCTCTGTTTTGTTTTGTTTGATCTGTTTACTTATTACCCCTCTGTCTCATATTAACTGAATTTATAAAGTAATGCACACATATTAAGAAAAACATTCAAAGACAAACTTTACACTATACTTTTCACTATTGTCTTTTGTAAAATCATAAATATATAGTGTAATTTATTTCCTAGAAAATGTAAATGTTCAATAAATGAAAGGACAAATATGAAAAAAGTTTTAAACATTCATCTTGAACTTTGAAAAATTCAACTATTTTGAACCTTGAAAAAAGTCTTAAAAATTCAGTTAATATGAGACGGAGGGAGTACATCTTTAAAAAAAAAAGTGTTGACTAGGAATTTATCTTATTAATTATGCTTTGAAAATCAAACTTTGATTATTACTATTTATGTAGTAACTAAATGATAATAATAGTATTAAAAGAAAGTGATAAATTTTTCTTAAATCTTAACAAGTAGTACTATAAAAAACAAAGAGAGTGCTAAGCAATTCTAGTTTTATGTTTACTGAAATTTTCTCCTTTTCTTCTCTGATTTATTAAAGAATGTTTTTGCACATGATTTTGTGTCTAATATGAAAACGATATACATAGAATGAGAATAAATTGAGTGTAATATCATTTGACATCAAGGTAAATATAATATTAATTAATTACATAAAAAATAAATGTTAATACAATTGGTGTAATAGTTCAGTTCAAGATAATTGGATATCTATAAGTTATAAAGATGAAAGACTTTAGGTGCGTTACTTATATATATTATTTTCAAGTACAGATATATTAATTATTACAAAAAATCTATTATCTGATTATTATCTCTTCGTAAATGATATTCTTGATGTATATATATTTTTTGGATTTAGTTACTCTGTCATGACCTTCTTGTGGTTGATTCCCTCATTAAAAGTGGAACATCTGGTTGTGTGAGGGAATAACTTAAAATATTTTTGAGAATATATTGTTAGGTTATCTCTAATTAGTTGAAGAAAACAATGTGGTGTTATCTCAGCATATGATAAAAGTTTGACACATCTGTTTATAAAAGTATTATTTTATTTCTATTAATTGATAGATTTTAAATTTTTCATTATAGATTTTTAAAAAGTTCTATATTTTTTAAAGACATTAACTCTCCAAATGAATTGAGGATATAATATATAAAAAAAAGATTGTATTTTCTCGATTTGTTAAAAATGATAAGTAAAATAAATCAAATTAGAAAATATCTAAAAAGGACAGAGGAAATATATAGCTTTTGAGATGATCATAGATTGATTATTTTTTATTTGGCATAGTTAATTAATATGCTTTTTAATTTGATTTTACTTGACGTGTATGTCCTTCAATTTTGGTGTGCATAAACAGACGTTTATGTCCTCCAACTTGTTCAATCTTATATAAATTTAAAAATCTATTTATGCACATCTAAAATTGAAGAAACATAATATTAATCGAGATCAAATTAAAAAAAATATGTGTAAATATTATGCATCATCTATAACTCTAAACTACTGTGTGCCTATTTGGAGCTTTTCACAGTCAAAGTCAAAGGTTTGTTGGTGGTAAGATCGGCATGCCTTCTAGTTGTAGTTGACTTTAAGCGCACTTGAACTACCCATAGTCGTCTGTTTTGTCCATACTTCATACATCCAATTCTAAATAGTTCACGCAAGAAGAAGGAAAAAAGATCTAGTATCTACAATATGTCAATTCAAAAGAATTTAAAATTAATACATTAAACTACTCCCACAATTCACTTCTAATTTTAGACCACTTTTAAAAGAATGAATAAGTGCAAGTATTTTATCAAAATATTCATAATGATGTATAGCCTAAGGTCTTAAGGATAAATAATTAATATTGATGAAAAAATATGAAAAACATAATTATTTTTTCTTAGTAAAAATTTATTTTAAAAATATTAAATAAATAAAAATGAACGAACAAAATAAAATCATAAATTAATTGGTCTTGTCAAGTGCTAAAATGGCAAAGAGTGAGGTTTATGTAACCAAATTAAAGGCTGGAAAACTTATTCTAACTTTACTATAGACAACAACCTCATTATAATCAAAGCAATCTGTTGGTATTTACAATTTTGGGCGGGGGAATTGTACTTTGTTTTCATTGCTTTTTCCAAAACACACAAATTTGTGTTTAAATACCTAAGTTGTTTGTACTTACTGCTAAATACAAACATTCAAACAATACTCTATCTCATATTAATTGAATTTGTGAAATAATACACATATATTAAGAAAAACATTCAAAGATAAAATTTACACTATACTTTTCACTATTGCCCTTTGTGAAATCATAAATATGTAGTGTAATTTATCTCCTAGAAAATATAAAACTTCAATAAATGAAAAAGCAAATATGGAAAAAATTTCAAACATTCTTTTTGAACTTTGAACAAATCAACTATTTTAAACATTGAAAAAAATCTCAAAAAATTTAATTAATTTGAGACGGAAGGAGTATTTCAATTTTTCCAAAGCCTTATATTTTCAGTTCTAATTTTTTTTAAAAAAAAAAAAATTAACTAGCATTAACAAGTTTATTTGTAATATATTTTTTATGAAATCAGTTTCAACAACTTTCTTGAACTTTAAAAAATTCACTTATTTTTTAAATTTGAACTATGAAAAGATCTCAACAATCACTTAATATGAACCAGAAAGAGTACTATTTAAGAAATATTTCTTCATTATAGTGCTTAATTTTCAAAATATCTATGCGACTCTTATATTGATTAATTTTTTTTAATAAACCTGAAAAGAACTAAAACAACACATATTTTTGGATGGATAAAATACTTTTTTGGAAAAAACTCGAAAAATGATGTTTGATCATAAAATTTGAGAAATATATTTGGCAACATTTCAAGTCTCCAAATACTAAAAAAAACTAATACTTGGACCAAGTTTTAGTATTAAATAGTTTAAATATTTAAAAATTATCTCAAACTTTTGTATTTTATAAAAAAAATATCTATCATTTAGTTATTCCAATTAATATTCATTTACCTCTTTGAAAAAAATTTGAATTATAATTTGAGTAATAAGGTTGAAAAAAAAGAACAATTTACTTTTAATTAATTATAATTCCAACTGAATCAGTGTATATTCTGAGTATGCAATCAATACATTGATCTTGCCTGTATTTTTATTTTGTGGTATTGATTGTTATCAATTACATGTTATAAGGTTATCTCTTAATTGAATATGTTCATTATAGAATAATAATACAAATTTATACGTACTTTTAATAATTTTTAAAACTTATAAGTATACATCATATATTTTGAAACAGTCAAATATTCTTGAGAAAATTTGAGTCAAACGCATAATAAAACTTTACTTAAAAATAATTTGTCAAGAATATTTAGGAACTTGGGGCAACTGTTAGCATAACTTGCCAAAAATAACTTGTAACTAAAAAATTATTGAATTTTTATCTCTCAATTTTTGTTTGTTTGGGATCTATTATAATAAATGAAAAAGAACTTCAAATTAAATTCTGTACTGGAATTTAAAACAAGATGAATAGAAAAAATGGAAAAAAGAAACTATTATGGATTAAAGCAAAAGTTGACTTATTATCAGAAAAAGAAGTAATTAAATAAATAACTTACTCCACTTAATAATATAACTGCCCATATTTTGGCAAGAGGCGTGCAGAATTTTGTTAGGTTCCACCAACAAAGCGTATAATAATATCTATGAACTAACAAAAAAAAAAAACAAAATAGAAATCATAATGTAAGGAAAAATAATGTTTCGTCCCATTTTCATAAGAAAACAACTTCAGTAGTACTAACATTTAATAGTACCATCAAATGGCAGTTCAAATGGATATGACTGCTCGTTTCTTAACTAGACGTTTTGGGTTCGAGCCATGGATATGAGAAAATCCTTGGTAGGGTGCTTTCCTCCCAACTGAGTTCTATGTGGCGCAAATTTAAAAATAGTCGAGTTCAATGTAGACATTGAATACTGAAATATGGTATATGAATTTGTTAGGAAATATCCCTCCTACATGGAATATATAAATCATGTTTGTTAAAGAGTGTTTTGTCTAATATAAAATTTTTAGACGCAAATTTAAATTTAGTCAGCTTGTTCATTAGGCATCATGTGCCTAATTACTCACATAGTTGGTGGTTAATTATAGTTTTCCTATCCTATAACCACTAGTTTTCAATTTGCCTATGATTCTATCTCATAATGGTTTGTAAGTCATAACTTCTCTAATAATTAGTTCATACTTCGTTCATTCAATTACATAGAATGTGTTAAAGTAGTAAAAGAGAGAGTTTAGTTTAATCGAAGGAGGGTGTTTGTTTGATAGAATTTTCTCTCAGTTCTTGTTCAGAGTTTGTTAAGTTATTGCATTAATGTATATAATTGAGTTGTATTAAAAAGGAGACAAGTCAAGAAAATTATTGCTAGATCGATAAAAATTCGTTGAATATATCTACACTTCAAGATGACGATATTTTATTTTTTAATTTTAATTGTATTTCCAATAATAATTTCGAGGAAATTCAACAAGTGAAAAATCATCAACTGTCAAAATAGGAGATCTTGACAAGTTATTTCAGTGCAACGATTTAAAAGATGAATGAGTAAAATTAAAGAGGAACATATCTTTAAATGCATTCTTATCTTCAAAAGTTTACTTTATTTTTTTAAAAGTTACGTACTTAATAATACAATGTACAATATTTTATAAACATTTAGTATTAATTAACACTATATACATGTGAAAAGTAAGTGTACTTAATTAGTTATATTAAATATGTGAAGACCCTTAAAAATATTGATTGAACATTTAATTCCCCGTTAAAAGACTCAATATAAACAAAACTATCATTTACTTTTTTTTTTTTTACTCAAAACTCCATTGAGATTTAGCTCTTAAGCCTTTTCTTATTCCTAAATATAGGGGGGGGGGGGGAAGGTGCATCTACGGCAGGGGGGACAATTGGACGGATTGATTAAAATTTGAGGGAGTCATAATGAGTCAAGACAACAAACGGATCAAGATCCAACTCAACTCAAATTTGCGTAGATCAAAATGAGTTGGGTCAAAATAAATTGAGTAATGGGTTATAGAGCAGGTCAAGACTCAATCCAACCAAACTTTAACTAAGTTTTATTTATTTTATTTATTTTTTTTAATATTTTAGTATTTAATTAAGTTATATTTTTCTTTATCCTACTACACAAAATATATCAAATTAAAAAAAAAAAAACTTTAAAAATATTTTGACAAGATCTCTCTCGAGTCAATTCAAATTGCATATCAATCCAATTTTAAATAGGTTGGATTGAGCTAATAAATGGACGAGGTCATTAGCACGCTCAAACATCAATACATTGAACTTAATTTTGCCACATCTAATTTGCACCGGCTAGATTCCGCATATGATATAAACGTGTTTTATATTATAAAATAAAGTGTCCCTTATATTTCGTTTTATAGTTTAATGAACCAAACATCTAAGAATAAGTTTTATAATTAAATAATTTCGTTATTATTTAATTCCAGTAATATAACTTGTTGCCAAAATCAACCCCCCCCCCCCCCAAAGGTTAAAAATGTATAACTGAAAATCTAATACAAACCCCACAACATAAAAAATAAAATCTTCTTCCATCAGTACTGGGTTGGAGATATTTCTTTTTCTTGAAAAATAGTCATTTTTATGAAAGAAAGATAAAATATTTTTTTTGTCAAAAAGAGATTCTTCTTATGTAATGGATAGTGACTGGAACAAGGAAAATTCAATTAAAATAAAGAAGCAAAGAAAGGATAATTCGATGCATCAAGTTTCCGTGATATGTGAAATTTAAGAAAAAGCCAAATTACAAAAAGTTTATCGTAATTTTTATACCGCTTTATTCTGTATTTTCATAAGAGATTATCGCATGGCTCCATAGAAAAACTATAAAATTTATTTCTACCAAATATTTCAAGATCTAGTTGTATATATTGAACACGTAAAGCAAATAATTTTCACATGCAAATTGTTACACTATTAATGTACTACTACAAACTGCAACAAATTATTTACTCCTTTCTCGATTTTTTGAAGGTGTTAGGAGTAAAATAGTCAATTAATTGTAATCATTCATTTATATATAAATTACATAAAGAATACATTCTCCATGTCAATATAATTAATGATTCGGAAAATAATTTTTTGAAAAAAAATATAATTAAAAGAATAAATTTTAAACTCCTCAAATTAGTACTTTCACGTAAAATAAAACAAAAGAAGTATTATGTTTCTTATGGGCTCCTAAACTATGTTTTCTGTATGAAAAATTATCTGTAATTAACCTTTATATCTGTATGATAGTAATTATAGTGGATTTTATCATATTTTAAAATAATATATTTATTTACTTTGTTTCAATTTATATCATACATATAAAATTTTGATAGTCAATCAAAATTTTATTTATTTGGTACTTGAAAATTTTCAAAAACTATTTAAAATTTTTAAGTTGGTAATTATTGTGATTTATAGTACACATATATGTTGCTTCCTTCGTCTCAATTTAAGTTGCTAATTATTGTGATTAGATTACTTTTAATATGAAAAATTAAATTGCAAATGTTGTGATTTATAGTATTTTTCACATAATTTTTAATACATAACAAATTTAAAAAAAAGTAAAAAATAAATTAAAATAAAGAAAATACAAAAATAAATAAAAACAGACATGTCAATAACTCGTTGAAGTGACACGGAAGCTCATCAAACTAATAAAAAGATAATCATAAGAAATTTTTAAAAAATAAAATGAAAAAAAATTAATAAACACGTCAACAGTAAGCTATTTGCTTCTAACAGCTGAAAATAATCCTGATGTGCTCAAGAAATTTTTATTTTTTTAATTAAGAGAAAATAACGTAACATAACCGCCGATTGAATGTTTCACTTTATTTTTTATTACTGTATTTAATTACTAGCAAATAGACCATGTGATAATATTACTTTAGTTGAATTATACATTGTAGTATATACACTTCTTCAAAATGATGTGTTTTGATTGTCAATGTCTCTCTTTTATTATTTTAATTAATTGTTTAAAACGTTAATTTTTCTTCACAATATATTCTCTCTTTAATTTTTCTTCAATTAATAAAAAGATAGTCAATCTAAATAGTGACAATATTAAAATATATGTATATGCTTTTCACTTAGATTTTTTATGCTTATTAGTTAATATTCATTATTTTCAAAAATAATTATTATTAAGGACAAAATAAAAAATATTTTTTAAATGATAACTATTTGAAATCATCAATATTTAATAAAACAAGAAGTAAAGTAACTCAGATGAAGTAACTAAATTTGCAAGAGATAATTATTTGTTTATTCCAGTCGTTCGCTATTATTTGTCACATTTAGATTTGATATATCCATTAAAATAATATAATTGATATGACTATTTTATCATACTATCTCTATTAATTAATATTTTATATTAAATTTTTAAAAATAATTTGAAGAAGAAATAATTAATATTAAAGATAAAACTTAATCATCTTT
>JAABOM020000096.1:18623568-18645196 GCA_011800125.2 Solanum clarkiae | reverse complement strand
CTTGATACTCCAATTGCACCAACTTCCCCTCCTGCAAGCTTCTTGAACCAGAAAATCTTTTCTGATGTGGAAGATCAACCAAAGCTGCGACCATAGAGCATACTAAGATTCTCCCCTCAAGCTAGGCGACCTCGCTCTGATACCACTTGTTGGGAAAAATAGAACCCTTTTCCCCAAAACCCCAAGATCTCCACCCTTTTTGCAAAGAAAGAAAAATCGAGAAATAAAACAACACAAGAATTTAATGTGGAAACCCAAAACCGAGAAAAAACCACAACCGTTGTCAAAAGACAACAACCGACCGCTATGTGAAAATTTTTTACAATCGCATAAAACCTCAGTACATTCTCCTAACAAACAATGTTAGAAATGTATTTGGTTTGATACATTTGAAAACATAACTTAAGCCTCCTTATATAGACAAGCCTCCAAGCTATTCTTCAATAATTTTCCAATGTGGGACAATGGCCCTTTTCATTTTTAAGCAAAATCCCAACAAAGGTCTATCGGAAACAGTCTCTTTACCCCGTAAAATAAGGGTAAGGTCTGCGTACATTCCACCCTCTCCTGACCCACTTTCTCCTGACCCACTTAGGAGATCACATTGGGTATGTTGTCATTGTCGTTGTAGATATCGATTAGCATTATCCACTGAAAGCTATGAATCACAACCCCTTGTGTTATCTTGAGAAAACTATTCACGTCCTGATTAGAGGAAGAAAGAAACGCACAGGAAGTTGGAGATATAATTGAAGGAACAACATATCTTCAATCTAGTTCCCACAATGATATATATTATATAAATAAATACACATTTCTGTATCTGTAGATTAGTGACGGCGAGCACACTTACATGCTACAACAAAAATGCTTTGAGATATTACACATTGAAGGCAATGAAAAGAGTTTCATGTCATCTTGACGAAATTTCAAGTTAACCAGATTTTTAGTAGCTATTTCAATAATCTGACTTCATTTGTAACTAATTTGGAGGCACATAATACATGCCCCTTACGCAAAGTGAAGCATCTAAGTTATCAGCTTGGGGCTCTGTAGTTTTCACTTTTCTACATAAATGGCATATTATAAAAGCAGATAAAATTAGGAGGCTAACTTCACCAGCAATGTTGCAATCTGGCGAAAGACGAAAAAATATTAAAAAACAAAAAAGGCACAAAAGGCTTTCATTTACGATTTGAATACCATAATATGTAAAAAAAGATGAGTTAATATTTTTCTTACAACAACTAAGAGCAGCCAATTTACTATGAGATGCAAGCAGTTGGTTAACTACACAGAAATGAAACCTGAGCTGCTGAAAAAGTCCAGGAATAGGTGACGAAACTGTCAATGGAGTGTTAAGAATCGCAAGCTTCAATATTTTGCTCGGATTTTTCAAGGTCCAAGTCAATCCATATGAACCCACAAGAAATCCCTATAAATATATTATCATAATAAAATTAAGCACCTCAGCAAAAGTCCAAAATATTGGCTACTATTGTAAGAAATTATTAAATCATATACAGATGCGAGAAGCTTAAAGTGAACAAGGAAGATCTGCATTAAAATAGCTAGTAAAGTGCAAGAAAGATGATTATATTCAAGATTATTTAATAAACACTTGGTGCTTCATTAGGGAAATGATTGGCAGTCTACATATAAGGGCTGTTCTTTTACGTTGTCATACCCACACCAAAAACTTCTCAAACACAACACTTCAACAAAATTTTCCTATCTGTCACTGCAATTCATCGATTGCAAAAATAACAGATGAGAAGTGCTATTAATTAATCCACACTTCATTTCAATTTTATATCTCCTTCTGTTAAAAAAAAATCAGACTGAATTTCCTTAATAACAAAAAGAAAAAGTTTATTGGTCAATTTCAACTGTAATATGTAGGAAACTTTATTCTTTGTAACCTCTATAATAGAGTCCCATAGTTAATCCTGTATGCTACATAGAATGAAAAATTACAAAGAGAAAAATCTACGAGAAAAAGAAAATTTTTTAGTTCAACCAAAATCTACTACATCCACTATTGTTCAATAATGACCAGTGCTAATAGTATTCTTGGTTGCAGCCAGAAATCATATACTTTAATCTGGTACATTGAAAATAGATATGTAACATAAAATATTCAATCCCAGCTTGGCTAATGTCAGTCAGACCTGAACTACAAGGAAAAATGGAGACGTCACCCCCAGAACTTCAAGTAACTTCTCGAACTCTTCATGGAACTCTTTCTCTGCCAGTAAAATTGTTCAGAACTTCATAATATTGCCTAGTTAAACTAACAATATTCAAAACTGAAGTTTCTAGTGAGAAGTTCTCCATACCAGTGTAATCAAAACCATAACCAGGTTGTGGCTTGTCACTGAATCCAAATCCAATCCAGTCAGGTGCAAAGCAGTGGAACCCAGCATCTGACATCTAGCCAGAGAGAAAAAGCCTCTTGGTGAATGATAAAGACAAATAGTATCAAGAAGAAAAAAAGATTAATGTGATAAATAGAACATCACATAAAAGTTTAAAATTTGAATGGTTTAATGAATTTAAATTTTCTTGAAAATTGTGAAAATTTTACCAAAATGAAAACATATCAGACAATTTTAAACATGTCAAAGAGTAGAAAGAATGTCATATAAGAGGAGATGCACAAAGTGCTAAGTAAATGAAATATAATAGTAGCAAGTTAACACTTTGACAAAAATGTAAATAGAAATAGTTACAGCAACAAAAGAGCAAAGGTGCTGAAT
The DNA here is from genome assembly GCA_011800125.2 of Solanum clarkiae. NCBI lineage: Eukaryota > Viridiplantae > Streptophyta > Magnoliopsida > Solanales > Solanaceae > Solanum > Solanum clarkiae. The sequence continues at coordinate 18,642,437 of JAABOM020000096.1, read as the reverse complement.
TTTGACTTCCCTTCCTACACGTTCCAAATTTTTCCAAGTCCGAAGATAGTTAAATCTAAAATCAGCATTAGAACCTGAGACATAACAACTCGATAGCTGTATGACTGAGTTGGAGCTCCATGGAGAAAGACAATTGTCCCACGTTTGCTTTCAGGTGATCCTGCAAGGACCGAACTTGAGTTTTTTGAAGTCCTCAAAGTACAAACAAGATCAATTCAAAAAAAAAAAAAAAAGGCTCACCTGTTTCTCGCACAAACCACCTAAATTTTCCTGATTTGACATATGATCCATATTCCTTCCCTTTGTCTTCAATTCTCTACAACAAATTATCACTAAGTTACTGAAATGATTTTAGAATATGTGAAGAATTTCAGGCCGGAACTAGTAATCTAACACGAACACAAAACTAAAAGGCTTCAGGTAGTAAAAAAAACTCACACAAGTTGCGCTTTAAGTACATTTAGATACAATTAAGCAAATAAAAGTATTCCATCTCTAACAATTTAAACTGTTAGAGAAGACAGCTCACATAACTCTAAGCCTGAATTCATGTTTCCCCGTCAAAAATTACACATGCTTCAGAGTTCAGAGTAAGAAAATAAGCTAAAAAATCCTCAGAGAAAATTAAAGTCATAATTCGGTGAAGGAATGTTCCTCAAAGCATTCCTTTATTCGACAAACTATAGACAAGTGAAAAAAAAAAAAAAACTTGACCAAAAATTTAAAAAACTAGTAAGGAGAGGAAAATGAGTTACATAAAGCATTTGTCCGACGTTTCCGTCCTCGGCGGGACTCTCAGGCATTTGAATTGCGCTTCGGCTCGATGGATTGTCAGTAACAAAACCGAACGGGTTAAACGCGGGTTTGTCATCGTCTTTCTCCGACGAAGCTCTCGTGAGAACCGGAAGTGCCGATCCAGTTCTGCTTCTGTTTGTCCATAGCCTGGGGAATTGACCCGTGAATTCAGTCGACGAAGAAGAAGTGGAACCGAGAAAGCATAAAGCGGACGGAGAAGGAGAGAGAAGAGAGAGTGCCATCTCTCCCGTGTCTGTGTGATGAGTGGAGGGAATTTGAATTCATTGAACACCACTAGCTTTTTATATATTCTTTATTGTGTGGGAAATAAGTGGATAAATCTTAAATCTAAATTCCAAGCAAATATATTTTGTCCAAATAGTCCCTTTCATTGTGACCCTTTTTAACTTTTATGAGTATTTTTTCCGTCTTATTTTAATTGAATTCGTAAGATAAAGTATAAATATTTAAAAAAATATTTAAAAATAAAATTTATATTATATTTTTTATTATTATTTTTAGTGAAATCATAAAGATGTATTGTAATTTATCTCCTAAAAAAAGATAAAACTTCAATATATAAAAAGACAAATATGAAAAAAGTTTTAAAAATTCATTTTTTAACTTTGAACAATTTAATTATTCTAAACATAGTAATTAACATTCTATAAATTATTATGATTTAACTTTTTTAACATGCTCTCAGTTGTTACGATTTTTCTTTTATATAGATATAATTAATTGAATCTTCGATATTTTCCGGGTACATGTGAAAGTTGAAGACACCACATTATGTGTACTTCTATCAGGTTTTAACAGAAATAATTTTGATGTTTTAAAAATTATATATAAGTTATAAATTATTTGCCAAAATCAAATTATTATTTTGGTCCATATTGATTCTTCTGGGCATCAATTTGTAACTTTATGTACTCGTTGTAGTGTATGACCATCTGCCACTTTATCTCAGAATATTAGAATTAATCTTATGTTTTTTATATTATTAAATTTATATTTCTATTCGCTTATTAAAGTAACCTTGATTGTTATAGATTTTTAAAAAATATTAAAATAGAATAGGAGGGAATAAAAAAGGCAGATGCTATAATGACAATACAACACGAAAATACAATAATCGAGATTACACAACACAAATAAAAAAAAAATCTAAGAATACAAAAACACAAACTAATATTAATATTTTGGGAATAAAAAATAATATAGAAAATAGAATATATCAATAATAGTTACAACATATTATCACAGTATACTTTTTTGAATAGAGTCTAGATCTTAAACATAAATATTTCTCGATATTTTATAATATTTACATGGTATATATCATATATCGATAAAGTTCATAGAGTTTTGACTCATTCCTTCAAGAAAATACCCAATCTTTGATGATATCAATTGATGTATATTATACGAAAAATGATTGAATTTGCACTTTGTCATCTTTTTACATATGTTTTTGTTCTTGACATCCAGCTTTATACATGTATTTATTTTAGAGTGGTGATTCATCTTCTCCCTATATTTATCAGGGAAAAATTCAATCAAATACTATTCCCTCAGATAATGTTCAATAAGTCCATTAGATTCATATCATATGAATCATAGATAATTTATAGTTGAGATTCATTTTAAATCATACACATAAAAAGGTCAAAAATAACGATTCAAACTAATGCTAACGACATCCATTAAATATTATCCACATTTTTTTTGTTGAATACTTTCTTCCTCTTAATTGAAGCATAATATATCATATGCTTAATAAAAAAAGAAAAAACATAACTCATTTTATTTTACTAATTCAATTCTCAATATATAACTCATTTTATTTTACTAATTCAATTCTCAATATATGAATTTTTTATCAATTAAAAATAATATTTAATTTTATTTTTCAAATTCAACTCTCAGAAAAATAACCTTATAAAACTGCAAAATTTCAAATAATCATAAGTCACAATGACTTGTAAGATGATTTTTTTGGGAGTTGAAATAAATACAACAAAAAGAGAAAAGATTTTAATACATCAAATCTTCGCTTAATATTAATACATCATTACAACAAAAAGAGAAAAAAAATTCACGCCTACAAAATAACTTAAAACAATATTGCAAAAACATTGAATCCCAATTTTGTTTGAACTATGTCCTTCTGATTTTTTACTTTGTTTTCTCTCATTTCTTGAAGATTTCTTATTGAAATTATTGTTTTTCCATTTCATTTTAGCTTCTTATAGTGTTAGATTTGAAATCAATATCACTAATAACAACAGTTTATCTTGTCACTTTTGTTGTACCAGTAGAGAAGATCTTAAAACATGACATGTCAAGAAGCTATACCATATAACGCAAATAGTATAATGCGTATGAATTAAAAATAAACATTTACATTAAGGACTTTGAATCCATTTTTAGTTTGAAACACATCAATTTCAATGATTATTGGCCTTTTGTATGAGATTGTGCCTTTTTTATCCTTGCCCCTTTTTTCTTTTATTATTAGTAGATATTGAAGATGCATGATAATTAGGAGGTATAGAAGAAGATGTAGGATAAGCAATGGGTGTTGGATATGAAACAGGTATACTCAATGGTGCAGGTGTTCTAGATGTTCTCGGTGCACTAGGGATTAATTTTTCTTGGTCTTTCTTTTGCTCTTTTCGTTGAAGCCTCACCTTCTGTTTGTTGTTTCTATACATATAAATAAAAAAAAATAAAAAAAATTATAATTATTATACATCAATTCAAAGTTAAGATATTTCTTCTAGCATGTGTCTTTTTTTGTCTGAATCTGAAGTTTTGCTTTTTTTCCTTGTCTGAATTTGATGGTTCTTCCCTTACTGCTGACTCAACACTTTGTCTTTGTGGACATTCTCTCTTGTTGTGGCCTTTAGCATTACAGTTACTACATGTCATGTCATGTAATGGCAAATCTAGTTCTATTTAACTATTCATAGTTTTTACTTTCACTAGCTTTTTTTCCTTCTTATGATTAGTTGAAGAACATTGACATAAGTCCTCAAGTAAATTATTTTACTATACCAGTCATCAATGTAATCATGAAATTATATTTTTTAAAATAACTTATAATCACAATATATGCACATGGTATGTCTTTTAACTGTCATGCTTTACAACTATAGGTCTACTTGTCAAGATCCACGGTGTGTTAAAATAGCTTTATCTTATTTCAAACCCATCAACTCCATCAAATTCAAGTACAATCAATTGATTTATCAATATTTTTCTGTAGTATCTTCGAAGTCATTTGAGAGAAATTACACTTTCAAGTATTTAGGAACTCTCTTAATTTAGTTATTCTTGTTGTCATTTTCACTTTTATCTCTTCAAGTACAATAATAATTATCTTTGTCTTGATGTCAAAATCTATGCATAAAACATTCAGACATATTATTTACAGAATCACATTTTACTTCAGTATTGAAATAAACTTTACACCAGTACTCTATGTTGTAATAAAATAAATCTTTCATTCTTTTTTCTGGACTAAGTAATTTCATTTTCTTCATATATTTTTTCTCAACTAAGATTCAAAAACACTCTTAGCAATCAATCAAAACTAAAACTAAGGTCTTCTGTAGTCTTTAGACCAATTAGTTAAATTGTGTCTAACACATTTCATGTCTAGCAACAAATAAAATATCTTAAATTACTGCAAATAGTTCTTTTTATAATAATATAACAAATACAATCAAAAAGTTAATAATAATAAATAATAAATACAATAGAAAAAATAATAACTAAAAATACATAATAAAAAAGTAAACATATTTTTTACATACTTATAATTAAGGTGAGATCTTCATCATCTCTTAGTCATAGATCACCCTTTAACAGTTTGATAGATCATATCCATGTATTTTTGTTTTCATACTTAATTATTGTCCAAGTAAGTGGCATCATCTGATTATTAGTATCTTTGGCCACAACAACTAATAACTAACCTTTACAAGTTTCCTTAAGAAAAATAATAATCCAAACCCATGCATGTACTTCCTACAATTTAAGAATGCTTTCTTTAATGGATCAAAGCAAATGTAAAAGTTCTGAAATGCTGACCTACCAAGTGTATTAGGTTTACCAAATTTAATAGCACAAGTATTTTCTGGATTAGTCCCCAACAATTTATCTTTATGGTCAAGAATTTTGTTAAATTTTACAATATGATCACCCATAATATTTTTTAATAATTTAGCTCTAGCCCTCCTAACAATAGTCTTGTCAACATGAATTTAAATTTCTTTTTTCTAATTAACTCTTGTAACTTGAAAATTTGAAAACTATCATATTTGGTTGCTCAATAATTCTTTCTCTAAAAGATAAAATAAATAAATTTGATAACACACAAATATTTTTTAGTTGTATTATTGTAAGTATGCTTTGGATTGCGATTCTTTATCGTAAAATCATTTCTTGCATTGTTGAGACATACATATAGAAGTTTTTGGCTCATTTCTCCACTTTTCTATCTGAAACCCTCTTTTGGATAACATATCTAGTTACTATTTATTTTAAATTTATTTACATCTATAAAGACCATACCAAATTGCCCCACAACTTTCTTGGCAGTAGGATCATGAATAATTTTCGTATTTCTTGCCCTCCTCCTCCTTGATAAATTTACACTTCTTGATAAATTAACATTTTCAGATTCAACATCTTCATTACTAAACTCACTTCATCTATTTCAAAAGTGTCAGTATCAGAACTAGAATAATAGGATTCATTAACTCCTAACATTCTTTTAATATTTATTTTATCAGTTTGAGTTTCATCAAAATCTAAATCTGCTCCTGCTTTACCTATTGGTACCTCTTCAGTGTCAGTTGGTACGCTCTTATTTCTTTTTCTTCTTTTAAATTTTTTTTCCAGCCCTTAACTTTCTAACTTTGTCATGTACATCACTATCAATATTCTCATTATTTTCTTCGACCAATCAAATTTTAGACTCAACATTTTCTACGATTGAATAATCAGAACCTTCTTCCTCAATGAAATCAGATTGAACTAGACGCGAGTATATATCATCAACATCTATAATACTAGGATTTATAGTAGTGGGAGAAGTTTGTGGAATGAAGAGATCCAGTAGCAGTAGTTGCGACGGAAAAAGTTGTGGTAGAAATAATAATTGTTACGGTGAAAGAAGTTATGGTAAGAATAACAACAATTACAGTGAAAGGAATTGTGATAGGAGTAACAACAGCTGCAGTGAAAAAAGTTGTGGTAGGAAGAGATCTAGTAGTAACAGTTATAATGGGAGGAGTTGTGAAAAAAAAGAAGATCTAATATTAAAGACAGCACTTGTAGTAAAAGGGTCTTCACCTACCCTATTTTTAGAACCACCACTTTGTTCATTCCATATTTCCATGACTAATATTTTTTAATAACATGGAATTGATTCATCAATCAAGTGTTGTACATGTACCTTTATAGTATCAAAGTATAACATAAGTCTAAAATATCCATATCATTATTAATATATGTCAAAATGCCACTGTTAGATGGTTTAATACTAAATGTGCAAGTTGTTGCATATCCTAATTCTTTAATATAACATTTCAATTCAAAATGAGATATCCAATCCATATCAATCTTTAAAAATTTTGTAACTTCTCCATTATTATATACCGATTGTCCATTTCTAACACTCCACCATGATACTATCTTAAAGTAATCAAAGTAAAATCCTTTATATCTTACCTGAATAGAATGAAAGAATAGAAAATAATTAAACTAGACTATAGAATATACATGAAATACGCAATGAACACAATATCATATACATGAAAGGCTAAAAAAGCCTCAATTGAAGAAAATATGCCATATTAATTGAACACAACAATATTGTAATATAATATGTTACACTCTTTGTTGTAACATGGCACGCACATACTGTTGCATACAATGTTCTTCATTCTTTGAATCAATAGTAACAATTAGAAAGTCCTAATCAAACATCATCAGTCAAAATTAAAAATAACTTTTAATAAGTAATGAAATTAAGACAGAGACATAATTATTTATGATAGTCCAGTGTTGTTCTACATTTTTTGAATTAACAGTAACAATAAAAATTCCTAATCAAACACGATCATCAATAACAATAGATAATAAGAAGAGAATTAACCTTAACTTAAAGAAATAACCGAGCAAATTTTAATCGTCAAATAAACTTTAATCATCAAAACATGCAAAGGAATTTCAAAAGTGGTGGAAAAAGAAACGGGTTTGAAAGTATGGAAGAGAAAAAAGATATAGGGAAAAGAGAAATTAATTAGGAAAAAAAGATTTTAAAGTTGAGGAGTACAATCATATGTAATCAGTACATGTAAATATATATTTTTATTTATTTGATTTATATGAATACATTAACCTATAAGGGTCACTGAATAAAGAAAATAATTTTTTTTGAAAGAATTATAGAATTTTCATTAAAATAAAATGTATAGTTAAAAATCTGACAATACGTTGAGGGTCCGAGGGTTTGGCTATTTCTCATTTTTAAACCATAAACCTGTTTTACATTTTCTCCACGTTGCTCAAACATAAATACGGCTGAAGTGACAGTTTTGCCCCTAGCTCTGGTTTTAATTTCTCCCAAAAAAAAACTACTCGCTTTAATCATTCCAGGCGTTTGAGAGACTGCATCAGTCTATCGCCGCTGCTGTCGCTGCCAATTGGGTTCTCCACCGGCGATTATTGCTGTTTTTCTCCGGTGAGTTCCGCCTTTCTCTAGGGGAGAAGGTGAGGCCAAGTATATTGGAATATCTAGTTCCCTCCAATTCTGATTATACAGGTGCCAATCAGTTCGTTGTATTTGTTTCTCTTTATCCCTTTTTTCTTTTGTCCAATTCTGTCCCAACGCTTTTAGTTTTATTTGGATTTTTCTGGTTATTGTCGTTATTGAATAAGAAAATTTGGTAGTCTTATTCTCTACGATTGTGGTTGACTGTACTTATGAGATGAAACCTATTACAGTAAAAATAAAGAGTCAGCTTTTATTGGAACTAGATAGGACAAGTTAATTTCGATCAGGAAAAGAAAAAAATGTTTTTTTGCTTAGTTTTAGCGTTACCATTGGAATATCGAATCTCTTTTTTATTTTGAATTGGGTGTATGTGTTGGATGAATGGCCTTTCTCTTATTGATTCATGGATAATTAGAGTGTAATTTATGTCAATAGTAATCTGATCCTCATTGGGAATTGAGCATGTGAGTAAGTTAACTGTCCTTTCAACTGTCACTTGACCTGTACTTGCCTTATTGAGCTAGGGAGAAGATTGAAACATGCTTAATCAGGTTTCACAAATGAATAGACCATTAAGGTGGTCTATATTGCATAAAATGATTAACTTAACAGCGAGTAAAAGAGCCAGAAATTAACTCCTGTTGCATTAAGGTGGTCTATATTGCATAAAATGATTAACTTAACAGCCATTAAAAGATCCAGAAATTATCTCTTGTTGCTTTACTATTCTGGTTTGCTATAACTAAGGAAGAATTTATGAGCTAATAGTATATACCTATCAAGCCACAGCAAAGGAATATTTGTTGAATAAAATCCAGAGTCAAGGTTTACCATGTATGTACTTCTAATATTACAGCATTGTAATCTCTTTTCTGTTGAATTGGTCTTCATAGTTTTATTTACATTTACTATCTAAGATCAGAAACAATTTTGGAAATGGCGAATTTGATATATCTATTTTTATTAAGTAATAGACAGAGACAAAGATTGTACGGTGCCTTACATGGATTCTTGGTTGCTTAAACCAAATGGTTAAATATACTTGACACTTGAACACTTATCTTCTTCTTCTCACTATATTACTTTCCGAATTTTGAGAATTTTTCTTTCCACATGTACTCTGAGTTGGATGGACACCTTTGTTTGTTAGCTGGATTTGTCGAACTGATCTCATCATGAATATTTGTCTTTATTTATTTATTTTTCATTTTCTCGACAGGTAGTTCCTGCTTAGGGATAGAATAAGTATGATGGTTTGGGAAAGCAGGAGTCACAACAGTGACTGTCCTAGCTAGATTATATTTCACCAGAAAAAAAGGATTGTATGAGAAGTGTAAGTTCTTTCCTTCTCCCATGACATCTAGATGTTTCTGAATAAAGAATCGAGCCTCATTGAAATGCAAAGTTCTATTTAAAGTCAAAAGAACAGATCTCTTCCACATGAAAAGTTGGCTAGAGTTCTTGATACATGTATCTAATTGTTGCTGAGCTCCCCATTCATCTTTCTCTACTGGAAGGCTTCAGATGGAGGAAAATTTGGGAACCAGCGAACAACTTCCTGAGGATGAGGGAAGTGATAATGAGGCTGCCAGTGAGGAAGTCTTCGATGTTACATGCAATGCCATTGAGAGCGATGATGACCAAGTGCTAAATGCTGGGGCCAATGGGCTTGAAACTACTCCTGGGCAAATTCTTGAGTTTGAAAGCCATGGAGCTGAGAGAAACTGTGAGCATGTGCTTAGTTTTGAAAGCTACGATCCGAGGGACAATGGTCACCAGTTACCTGAGTTTCATAGCAACAGCCTTGAGGATTCAAGATGTGGTGATACACCAATTATTGATGGTCACACTGGTTCATCCCTGGGAAAGTCTTATCCCTCTCCGGTTGTCGGAATGGAATTTGAATCTTATGAGGATGCTTATAATTTTTACAACTGCTATGGTAAGGAGCTTGGTTTTGCCATCAGGGTGAAGTCTTCATGGACAAAACGCAACAGTAAAGAGAAGCGGGGTGCTGTTCTCTGTTGCAATTGTGAGGGTTTCAAGACAATGAAAGAAGCAAATAGCCGAAGAAAAGAGACAAGGACGGGTTGCTTAGCGATGATAAGGTTGAGATTGGTGGAGTCCAATAGATGGAGGGTGGATGAGGTTAAGCTCGAACATAACCATCTGTTTGATCCTGAAAGGGTACAGAAATCCAAGTCACACAAAAAGATGGATGCAGGGGTTAAAAGGAAATTAGAGCCAGCAGTTGATGTGGAAGTGCGAACAATTAAGTTGTACAGAACTCATGCTATTGAGACACCAGGCTATGGAAGCTCAGATGAAAGAGCAGTTAGCAGCAAGATTGATGGCTCCACACGTTTAAAACTCAAAGAAGGTGATACCCAAGTCATATTCAACTTCTTCTGTCGGGTGCAGCTTACGAAGCCGAACTTTTTCTACATTATGGATTTAAATGATGAAGGGTATCTAAAGAATGTGTTTTGGATCGATTCCAGATCCAGAGCGGCATATGCTTATTTTGGTGATGTGGTTGTGGTCGACACAACGTGCTTGTCAAAAAAATATGACATCCCGCTTCTAGCATTCTTTGGACTAAACCACCATAAGGAGACTCTTTTGTTGGGCTGTAGTTTGCTTGCTGATGAAAGTTTTGAGACATATGTTTGGTTACTGAGAGCATGGCTATCGTGTATGTCTGGTCGCCCTCCACAAACTATCATCACAGATCGCTGCAAAGCCTTGGAAAATGCAATATCTGAGGTATTTCCCCGGGCTCAACATCGGCTTAATTTGCCAATCATTTTGGACAGCATTGTCAATTCAGTAGGGGAAGTGGGGGAATCGGAAGTATTCCATGAGGTACTGTATAATACGGTGTATAGCTCTCATAAAATTGATGAATTTGAAGTTGCATGGGAGGAGATGACCCAGCAATTTGGATGTAGCGGCTATGGATGGCTTCAAAGTTTGTATGAGGATCGAGAACGATGGGCTCCTATTTATATGAAAGATACATTTCTGGCTGGAATATCTATTGATCAGCATGGTGAGTTCATGTGCCCCTTCTTTGATGGATTTGTACATAAACAAACTAATCTGAGAGAATTTTTTGAAATATATGACTTCGTACTGCAAAAAAATCATCAGAAGGAAGTTCTTTGTGATCTTGATTCAAGAGAATTTAGCCCCGCCTTGAGAACAAGGTGCAATTATGAGTTACAGCTCTCAAAATTGTACACTAAAGAAATATTTTTGAAGTTCCAAGATGAGATCGCATTGATGTCTAATTGTTCAGGTATAGCACAAATTCAAGCAAATGGACCGATCATCACATACATTGTTAAAGAACAAAGGGTTCAGGGAGACACAAGAGATTCTGAAGTTACTTATGATAAAATAGGGGTTGAAGTTCGATGCATGTGCAGTTGTTTCAACTTCAAAGGCTATCTGTGCAGACATGCTTTATCTGTGCTAAACTACATTGGTATAGAGGAAATCCCAAACCAATACATATTGACCCGCTGGAGAAAGGATTTTAAACGCTTGTATGCACCAGAACTTGGCTCAAGCAACATAGATGTAAGTAACCCTGTTCAACTGTACGATCATTTGCACAGACGCGCCATGCAAGTGATTGACGAAGGAATGACTTCTCAAGATCACTATATGGTTGCTTGGAAGGCATTTAAGGAGTCCTTGAATAAGGTTCGTCTTGCAGCGGACAAACATGGATCATAAAACCAAGTTGAGGTTTCACATTTTGTGTAGCTTCTGAACTTTTTGTGTACTTCAATTTATTCACCATTATGTATAGTGAGTGCATTAGTGAATTTAAAGCCCTTCTTAAAGTCTAATCAAACTGTCTTGCTTAAAGAGAAAGTTTGAGTTTTGTTTTTTCAGGATTTCAGTAATACAAATGTCATCCACAATCCTTTTTATTCTTAATCAACATAATTATCCACTTTGCAAAGATCTTTCCTTTTCTGTATGATAAACATCAGTTGTAATAAATGACACTAACAATAGGATAGATTTGCAACTTTGCAAGGAAACATCACTAATATTCTATTTGAAAATAAGAATTCAAATTACATGAATTGTCGCCAACTCAAGGAGTGTGCAACTTTAGGAAATGAAAAGATATCAAGTAGTACTGTGATTTTCCTTAAAAAGGGTATTACATCGTAGTAAAACACACCGACTGGTGATATGTGGCTTCTCTTCGACGACTTCAACGGGTTTTTAGGATCATTTTCTCCATGACCTTAATTACAGATTAACATTTTAACGACGGTAACTTTCAGATTTCTAACTATTTCTTTTACGTCTCCGATATGACTTTTTCCTTTAATGGAAAATGTATAGAGAAAAGATAAAACAAAATTTAGACAGAGGCTAATAAGGAGGAGAAAGAGCGAAAAAGCGTTTTTGCAGCGTCTAAATTGTCCCTATCGTCAGAGGCTGCTAATAAGAAGACAACAAAGAACTGGTATAAAAGTTAAGGCCCAACACACTTGCAAAAAGCATACCTTTCTTGGCCTTTTGGCTAAGATGAAGTATAGTATTTATTGTTAGTTATATGGGCTATTGGTTCACACGATATTAATTCCAAACTCCATTTTTTTAGGGAGAGAGTTAATTAAGGTAGTTTGCTACCTGGGCTCTCGCGCGTCGCCAATGCGTTGCACTACAGCACGGGCCTGGCGAAACCCTCACCAAAAATAGTCTAATCTTTCAGGCCTCATCAAAATGAGAAGGCCCATCCTTGAATCGTCCAGATGCTTTGGAATAAGCAGGGTGTATTTGATCCTTGCAATTTTACGTTGCACTAGTTTATGATGATGAATGGGGAAAAAAGCCGGTAAAATCAAAGAGGCGAATTTGCATTAGTCATCCTTCAGAAATCTTGCCTACTTTGCAAAAAGGTACAATTGTAGTTAGTAGAGGGAGCAAAAGTTTACCAAAGGTAAAAAAATTTTCTCTATAAACTGACATTGGGATGCACACCGAAAACCAGAGCAAACAAAGTGTTGCACGGTGGCAATTGGGGGTTATACATCGGGTTTTTGAGTATCGAATTATATAGTGGGTTTGAGTAATAGAAGAACCTTTAGGTTCCAACCGATGCAATGACGTTTTTAATTACTTTCTGGGCCTTCTCACCACCGACCCTAGTTTCAAAAAGAAAAGCACAACTCTCTCAGGTACAAGCCAAGGAGAAAGACTGCCATCTCAAGCATACCATCGACAGAGTAAGAAAAGGACAAGTTTTTATGAATTATAGAGTGAGTCACTGATCCAATTTTTATTGAATTTTACTTATTTCGTTTGTTTTTTTTAATATTTTAATATTTACTTAAATTATATTTTTTTTAAATTATAATTAATATAAAATATAATAAATTGAAAAAAAAATGTTTTGAGATTGCATATCAAATCAATTTTAAATGAGTTAAAATTGATAGAGTATTTAATTGTGTAGGTTATAATCCGGTCAAACTTCAACAGTTGGATCGAGTTGGGTGGGCTGCACCCCTATGTCGCACCAAGAGTTGATCTTGCATTGTTAAAAAGTGATGCATCTGAAAATAAGAAACAGCTTTGATACCCAATTCAAACAACTCCTTTTTTTGGCCAATATCTATCAAATCTCCATGCTACTGTGTCAGACAATCAACGTCAGTGGGCTCAACTCAATATTAACCTATAATTCAGAGACCAACAGATATATACAAATTTACTTGGACATCCTATATCACCACTACATGACGCCAACTGGCTTGATCTATTTCTAGGTTCCATCTCCTTATTTGAGAAATTTCAATATTAGAAGACGTCTGGATGGAAGCGTCCAGGGATAGAGTTGAATTGCTGAGCCTGCTGCAAATGCATTTTTAGAGAATAATTGTTGACCTGCAAAGATGACCATGAAATCAACAAAGTTAAAAACTCGAGAAACTAGTATCTCGACTGAAGAAGTCTACTTGTGAATTATGATGGGAGAATTAGGCTGTATGCATGCAAGCAGCAATAATGCTAATGTAAAAAGTTAAGTTTGCTATGTCAATTTTTTATTGAAAACTAAATGACTACTAGTTTGAATTGATGTAAACATGTTTCACCAAACAATACTAAAGTGCATTACCCAAAGTTTCCAGTGTAATGAATAAGTAAATTTTCAACAAAAAGAAAAAAAGGAAAAATCTCCAGTGTTATCAGATCCAGTAGTTCAAAGGTTTTATTTTATTTTTTGAAATTCGATTTTGCAAATGTTGAAGTGTCTTCATAAAGGATCAAATGGCGTTCAGTAGAAAGGTTTAGCATTTAAGCATTAGTTGCAATAACGTTTACCTTTCTCTCTCTTTAGTCTCTATGGTTGTTTCATGTTGCTAATAGCAGTACTAAATTTTCTGTTAAGAGCATTGTGATTTGCTTCCATCTTCTTCTTAGTCCATGTGAAGTGTGTGCTAGCATTTCTCAAGATGCTACATACCTTCTGTAGGAGTCTTTAACTTTCAGAAATTACATCTCCCATCTCACAATGAAATATTTCTTTATCTTTCTAAATCTTTAATTTTACCCTGATATCCTTTAAAAGGTTCTCCTCAGATGCTTTACCTTTCAAAAATTACATCTCCCATCTCACAATGAAATATTTGTTTATCTTTCTAAATCTTTAATTTACCACGATATCCTTTAAAAGCTTCTCCTAAGATGCAAGACCTTTGGATAAGACTTGCATTAATGGCACTAAATATCAGTAAATAAAAATTAATTCTGATGTCTTGTTATTGTTGTAATTAGAACTGAATACATCTCCATTTATAGTGCGTTAAAGCAAATAAAAATAATATATGAAGCAGCAGCTTTTACCTCGAGAGTTCTCAACTGCTCTTGATGTTGAGCAATCAACTGCTTCAGCTGTTGCACTTCCTGGATCCTATCATTGTGCTCCTTTTGTCGTTCATGTTGGATGACCACTACACGTTTCAGAATATCATTGTCTCGAAGAATCATTTCTAGTCGCTCCTTCAGCATCACATTTTCCTGGAAAAAAAATGGTGAATATCGAAAAATGATAGGCAAAGGTCAATAAACTAGAATGCTAAAAGGTAAATTTTGCAAACATAACAAAGTTGCTGTTCTACCAGTGAAACACTACAATAGCCGCTAGAAATTTGCTCATAAAACAAAGCAAATATATCTTAGAATGCATTGACGAGCCGACAATAGGCATGGCCGAAATAGTTTTCTAGCTTAACTCCTCTGACTAAAATAGTAAATGCACCAGAAAAGTATGTACAATAAAAGTCGAATCTCATCCACTACTCCTTATAGCAGGGAATTTATTGTCTGGCAAATCCATAGATTATAATGTACAATACCAACCTTCTGAAAATTTTGAGCTGCTTGTGCACTTGCACTAACACTAATAGATTTCTCTAAGCTCTCCAACAGTCTTGTCACACGAGCCCTAGCATCATCTGTGCTTATAGCACTCATCATCTCCCTCACAAACAACTCCACCCATTCGGTGCCATCACCTGGAAGATTATTTAGGACAAAAGCAGCATTATCTATACCTGCAAATTTTGCATGCAAATAAGATTTCTGCCCTCCACAGTTGATGAAATCTGGACTTGGTTAACTAAGTTTTTGGTTAATGAAGTTCTAAAATGTAACCATCATTTAGTTAATCCAATGAACATCCATAGTAAATAAGAGAAATGACATGATATCTCTATATCAACAAGAACCTGTAATTTTCTGTGAGAAGGCTAAATATTAAATTAAAAGACATGCACCGGAATACTAAATTTACATTTAGTTAATCCAATGAACATCCATAGTAAATAAGAGAAATGACATGATAGCTCTATATCAACAAGAACCTGTAATTTTCTGAGAGAAGGCTAAATATTAAATTAAAAGACATGCACCTGAATACTAAATAGCCTCATACCATTCTACATCAAACGTATAATCATCTGAATGTATCAACAAAATCATGTTCTTATTTTTACTAATGATTCCTATGGGTTCACAAATCCAGAAACCATATAAACAAGTGCAGGTCACAAGATGAGAATGAGCTGCAAATTGGGCACATCTATGAGTTCCTCCAAAAGAACCTGTCACACAAACGTATTTTGAAATTTCTTTGCACCATTGGATGCTTATCTTTTAACATTAGCCATTACACAATTCACATTTCACATATCACATACATGTTCCTCAAACTGCGATATATCAGCAATGCATATAGTTAATTACTAAGCTTTTCCTTCTTTATATTCCCGCAATGCATATAGTTAATTACTAAGCTTTTCCTTCTTTATATTCCCTCTGTTTCAATTTGTTTGTCTAGTTTCACCTTGGCTTAGAGTTTAAGAAAATAAACTAGTCTTTTGAATCTTTTGGTTTTACACTAAAAATATGTGAAATGTACTAACATGTCCTTTAATCTTGTGGTCTTAAAATGTCATGTGGAAAATTTGAATTAAAGAGTTGTCAAAAAAGGAGACATTCTTTTTTAAATGGACTAGAAAGGAAAGTAAGACTAAGAAATTAAAACAAAGAAATAATTACTAAGGTAAGAAAAGAAGCCAGTGTATCTCTAAAGCAGCCAAAAAAAGAAGCCAGTGTATCTCTAATGATATCAACTACACATTTGCATAATTTTATACATCCGAAGTATTAAATTCTTTTTCTCCTATGTTTACAAGTATCAAAGGATCTGATAGCGTTCAAGACTGAATGTCATGCACAATCCAGTACAACTCTTTATTTATCCACGCTAAGCAATAAATAACAATCTAATTCATATTCTAATTTATAACTCCAAATTGTGTTTTTGGTTAATCTATAGTTGTTGTTCATGTCAGCAGGGTCCTATACCCTAAAAAAATCATCTTGGAGAAGTACCAGTAATTAAAATGAGTAGCACTTATGAGAAACAGATAGGACCAGAAATATCCAGAAAAATGTCCAACACCATAGAAACCACTGTCATATCACTGACAACTAAACCCTATATAGGAGTACTTAGGTTGATCAACCAGTCTCCTTTTTTCTGATGGTAGGGATATTGTTGACCTTTTCCTGGAACAATTTTGCAATACCATGCAATTAGTGAGATAGTCAATACAATTTTGTAGATGTATATATTCCAACTTTGCAGATATAGGAATCAGTTATGACATGTACGGAGTAATAAAAATGGGTATAAACTAGTATCTCCTTAATCAACACTCAAATATCGAACGTAACATTTATACATACCACCGTCCATCTCTCCATCAGCTTCTGAGGCGGTAACTGACTTTCCTTGTGCATGAATAAGATGAAGTTCATGCAGTCTCTTAATAGCGACACCCAAATCATTGCCACATTCTTCCAAGGTTTTATCGAGAAACTGCGCAGTATGTAATAAAATACTTAGTACCCAGAAATTTGTAAAACCAAAACAACAATAGAGTTCTTAACAGAAATACAGAATACATGAACAATCAATCTTTGCACCTTGTAAGTAATAATTGAATGCATCAGTTGAGATTCTTCTTGTAGAAAAGACCACCAAGAAATTTAATTGAAATCATTGAGGGCTTCTTGACATTATAGGAAAAGAATATTAAAGTTGCAATCAGATCATGCGAAAGAACTAACAAATACTCTCCGTTTCATTTCATACCAGAACATTTGTCCTACATTAATTTAAATACGCATCAGCAACTGTGGACGAAAAAAATATTAGAATAAACGTTACACATTTAGTTTGACAAATAAGCATCACCTTGAGTTTAAAAGTTGAATAGCCTTTAATATATTTGAATTGTTAAAAGTCGTGAAAGTAGTTTAGGAATGAGATGTTCCATTATGAAAAGAATGTCTTATAAATTGAAATGGAGCTTAAAGACGTTGTTTCCCCTCCAACCAATTCACCTTTTACTATTGCAGATAAACTTACAACTTACAAAGTCATCTACATTCGTTCCACTCTATTCTTAGCTTCTTTGCTATTGCAGATAAACACATACAAAGTCATCTACATTCATTCCCAGCCTATTCGGAGCTCCTTTACTATTGCAGATAAACACTTACAAAGTCATATACATTCATCCACTCAATTCTTCATCCGATACCAGAGAGTAAATTACATACATTAACCAAATGACGTTTAAAAAAAAGAGTATTAACACACTGCACATAATTTGTCCGATTAACGAACATTTACAACAAAAAATTCTAATGCCAGATAAAGGAAGAGGATCACACCTGACTGTCTACATCGGGAAACAAAACTCTCAGATTATCGATGGAAGCTGCAACCGGCGGCGGCGGCGAGAATCGTTTCGGAGAAGTCGAGGAACACCGAAGCTTCTTCGAAACAGGCGTTGATGGTGAAGTCGGCGATGGCGATTGTACCTCTTCGAAGAATGATCTCTTGCCGCAAACAATCGCAGACATTGTATAATCTCCAAATCAAAATAAACTTCTACAGCAACGCATTCAATTTTTCAATCAAATAATTCAGTTGATTCAGTGATCGGGATATAGGATTTAGGGTTTTGAAAGATACTATGCGAGGAGATAAGGGGATAGGATCGGGATATAGGATTCAGTTGTTCTCTACTTTGCTTTGTATATCCCTTCTTTTTGGTCCCTTTCTTTGTAGAGAGTAAGATAAACTGTGGTATGATGTTGATAGAATTGAACGGCGGGTAAGAGGATAGCAAACACGCGCCTAATGTTGCGCTTTTGAATATCTTCCAAGTTCCAATACCATTCACGGTGGGACGTTACAAATCTGGATATTGTGGGATCTGTTTTCGTCTTAAATTAATTAAATTTTTTATATTTTTTAATATTTAAAATAATTAAATTATTCAAAATTCAAAAAGAATATTTGTTAATTGAAGTTTTATATTTTCTAAGAGATAAATTACACTATATATTTATGATTCATAAAGGGCGATAGTGAAAAGTATGATGTAAATTTTATCTTTGAATTTTTTCTTAATACAGTGCATTATTTTACAAATTCAATTAATATGGGATAGAGAAAATATTACATTGCAAAATGGAGAAAGAAATCAACATAAAAGGAAGTAATAAAAAATATACAACAATATACTCGATGTGATTAGCCACACAAGTGAGGTGACGATGATTGTAGGTGTAGTGCATACTTTATTCTTACGCCGGACATGGCGAGGTTGTTTTTGATAGACTAAAAAAATAACATAAATGAAGAAGTCATGATAAAATTTACTGAACA
>JAABOM020000096.1:18589480-18610997 GCA_011800125.2 Solanum clarkiae | reverse complement strand
ATTGAGTTTAGATTGATTCTCGATTTTTGAACTATTTTCATTTTTATTTTAAAAGTCGGTCATTTTTCGGGATAACATTCAAGAATAGAATTAAAAGAAGATATTTTGTAAAATTTTAAATCAATCACAAAATTAGATGAAAAATAATAAACTCAAACACTTAATAAAAAGTAATTATTACTAATTTGTATGTTATTAATCCTTGCATTTTATTGATATTTGTACTAAGGGACCCTATGGAATAGCAACTTTCCTTCAAAGGATAGGATCAGTGTATTTCTCAACACTGAAGCACCACGTAGCAAACAAAAGAACAAATGGCACTCGTCTCTTTTCCCTTCCCCAATGCTGACACGTATTAAGCCAGACCATTCCAGATGAACCTTATATTAGGGCACTTTCAGTTTTCTCAAACCTTCCCCGTTGTTTTCACCCAAATCTGAAAAATTAGAAACAGAGACTACACAAACAGTACAATGCAGGCAACAATGGAGGTACAAGCGGGAAGCCCACGTAGATCTCAGAAGCAGATGCTTAAAGACAAGCAGGTGAAGGATCTCATTGTTGATAAAAGGAGGCTTGTGGAGGTTCCGTATACTGCCACGTTGGCAGACACCATGAAAACTCTGATGGTTAACAAGGTGGTGGCGGTTCCCGTGGCTGCGCCTCCTGGGCACTGGATTGGTGCTGGCGGTTCTATGATTTTGGAATCTGATAAACAGACGGGCGCTGTACGGAAACATTATATAGGGATGGTAAACATGCTTGATATTTTGGCACATATTGCTGGAAATGGTAGTGCTGATGATGCTGATCTCACAAAAAAAATGATGGTTCCTGTTTCATCTATTATAGGCCATTGTCTCGAGAGTCTTAGTTTGTGGACCCTCAGCCCTAACACAAGGTATCTCGAATTGACATCGAGACTGATTTTTTTTTTCCCTCATGGTTAAACATTATGTCTCTTCTAAACTTAAAATCACTCAAGTTTTGAGTATATCATATCTGCTATTGTCAATGCACTTTGGATATTGCGTCTCTAGGTCCAGTTTCAAACAAATGTATCGTAGTAACTGCTGATTTATATGTGAAGCATTGTGGATTGCATGGAAGTGTTCAGCAAAGGCATACACCGAGCCTTGGTACCAGTTGATGGAAGAGCAGAAAATTTAGTCGGCGTTGAGCTGACGGAATCTGCATCATGTTACCGAATGCTAACACAAATGGATCTGTTAAGGTTTTTGAATGACCAGGAGGAGTTCAAACCTATCAGGTCGCATAAGGTATCGGAAAAACAATTGCAAGCCATTACAGATACTGTGTTCGGGGTAACTAATAAGGCTAAAGTTATCAATGTCATCAAATGCATGAGAACGGGATCACTAAATGCAGTACCCATCGTGGAATCGTCTAATGACATAACAGAAGATCATACTCAGCTTGTAAATGTAAGTTAAAACTTGGTCTCACTGCCTTGAATTTAATTTATTTACACTCAACCATATTTAGATTCTTCCATGTGGCACAAGAATGTGTATTTTATACTTGTACAAAAAAATGATTTAGCTTTAAAATTCCCATTATGTAGATAGATATATTGTCATACAAATGTTCAAGGTGAGGGGCAGAGCCACAAGTAACTAGAACAGTAGAATTTGTTCAAAACCATGGCAAGAAATTCACTCGATATGTACAAATAATTATTCGAACTCATTTTTTTAAAAAAGCTTTTTGTTTCTAAATTTATTTGACCGGAACATAGTCTAAATATGTTCCGAGTGTCAAGTAGGAGGTGTCAAATGGGTGGGTTAGGTTATAACTGGGGAGTTGAAATGGTTTGAGATGGAAATAGGTTAGGTCATGATTCGTCCAAATTTATTTTGGGCTTAAATGAGCTAAAATTCAGGTTGGATCATAGCCGTTCAATCTCAATAATCTGAACATATTATTATTTATCTTCTGCAATGATGATTTGAGTTTCAACTCAAAAAAATAAATATACAAAGTTAAAAATAGATATATCCCAGAAGAAGATATAAAATAGATAATAGTTCATATAGATATCAGAACATACGTTACATCAATCCAAACGAATAGCCTTGGAACGGCTTGAAATTAAAGATTAAATTGGCATAATCGAAGATTATTTTAAAATGGGTTGAGGTTTGAATGGATTGAAATTGAACTCGAATAAAATTATTTTGAACTTAACTCATAAAATTTTGGCCGGGTTGGATGGGGTTGGACAGTTATGTGAAATATAAGGTACTATATCTTATTTGCTTCCTAGTCTCCGACATAACAAAGGCATGTAGAAAAAAATTTCTCTCCTTTCTTTGTAAGTCAATACTCTGTTTATTAAAAGGTCCTAGTATTGGTTTTGATTTTTTCAGATGCATCAGAATCTTCACCTTATTCAACCCTGATGTACGGGCAGTTTTTTTTTCCCATATCGCTAGCTTTTGGTTGGCTTTATAATGTAAAGTTTATACCATGATATTTTCCATGAATTTTTGCAGGGGAAAAATAGGAAGCTAGTAGGAACTTTTTCAGCAACAGACTTGAGAGGATGTCCTCTATCAACAATGCAGCCTCTACTTAATCTCGAGGTCCTTGAATTCTTGAAAACGCTGTCAGGAGTTCCTAATACCGGGGTGAGATCTTCATGGAAGGAACAGGTAACTTGCCGTCCAGAATCGTCACTCGGGGAAGTGGTGGAGAAAGTTGTTTCAGATAATGTGCATCGTGTTTGGGTGGTGGATGAACAAGGGTTACTGGAAGGAGTTGTATCCCTTACTGATATGATCAGAGTCACCAGGCTCTGGTATCTTACAGAGTATTTGCAGTGATGTGTAGTTGTGCAACACTGTTTTGCACCTGTTTTGTTCTGGTAGGTGGTTTGGTGTTTCTGGTGTCAATGAAATGAACTCCGTTTTATGCGCAAGCGACTCCAAGGGGGTCGTTTTGTGTGTACAAAAAGCATATCTTCCGTCTACAATAACATCCTCAGTATAATTTTAGGATTTTTGAGGCTTCTCAAGTAGGATTCGAAGTAGGCAATGCATACACGGCCTTATTCTTTCTCTGAAGTATAGTCTTATTTTTACTCTTACTCAGAAGGCATATATATATGTTGTTTTCGATAGTTTAATTAAAAATTTGAAGTAAATGTAAGCGAAAGAAGTCACATGCCGAAAACAACGTGCGAAAATATATAGGCTGTTTTCGATAGTTTAATTAATTAAACATGTAAAATTTTGAAGTTATGTAGGGTTATTTTCGATAGTTTGATTAAATATGTACAGTAAATGTAATATCGAATAAGTAGCGACAACTGAAGTAAAGCAAAGCAGATATTTAATCAAAAGAGAGTTCTAATGATGTCAAGTAACTCAAAAACACAACTATTCGTGGTTTCAATAAAAAATTGTTATGGATTAGATTATAAAAAAAATAAGAAAATTTAAAATTAAAATATGAATATTTGTGATGAGTAGTTCTGATGGAAGTAAACTGTTGATTCATTCGAGTACTTGAAATTATATGGATGAAAACATGATCTTTTGTGGTGGTTTAGACTTGAGATTCCAAGTTCAAAACTCTTTGGCAGTGAATAAGAGATTTGTTTTTTGGATCGAGTTCGTCATATCAAGTATGTGGATTATCTCGTCTATGTAATTTATAAGTTATTGCATAGGAGTGGAGTTTATCCTGAGCGTACTCAAAAAGATGATGGCTACGGTTCCTTGTCTAATTTTCTATCGAAATGAGAGGTTTCTTTGAAGCCTTTCTTCATCAAACCATCTTGTTAAATTTCTTACAAGTTGCATGTTTTCGAAGTCCCCTGCCTTGATCCACGGTCCTGTTTTCTTGTCCGCTTGGTTTTATGTACTGTCTAGGACTTATGAAGTGTACCATGGACAGAGAATATGTGACCTTCCAAGTTCCAACCATATTCGATATTTCCATGGACTGCGACTTCGTCTTCTCCTTATTGTTCCTTATTCGTCTAAACTTTCATATCATTCTTAGTGAACACTTCTCTTCTTTTCTGGGACAAGCACAAAGATGAAATTAAGTTAACATAGGATAGAGGGAGTAATGTTCTTATTGTTAAGTAGTATTGAGTTCCCATTTTGATTTAGTTAATTAAATTATTGCTTGCTTAGTTAAAGAGTAATCTAACATATACGTACTAATGGTGTAGTTGACCAGAAATTTGGCAATTGACACGTGCCACGTTATGACACATTTATTATAGTCCATTAGATTTATGCAAATTGGGTACGGGCTTCGTTCATTAGGCTCTATTTTCAATTAATCTTTTTTGCATTGATTTATTATAGATCTTGAACTTTCACTTTGGCCTATAATTACTCATTTTCTCTGATTTATTTTAAGTCAACAACGCAAACTTTTACTTAATTTCACTTATCATTGTAGCAAATTGAAGGTATAAATAATGGGTGGAAATAATTTGGGTTAGTATGTACCATAAAAATTAACTTATTGCCAGTTGGATAAGCCCTTATTTTTTTAAATTCGTTACAAACCTGCTTTATTTTATTCCTTGCAAACCAAATCTGCATATTAGTTCCCCATTCTCCTTCCATATCAAATATCCAACCTCATTTGTCAAAAACAATCTCTCCCTTTATGATTTTAGCTTGAAATCTGAAATTTCGAATTCCATTATCAAAGGAAGATCTTCATTTCGTTTTTCATGGGAGAAAGACATATGCGGTTGGACTAGTATAATTTTATTGATAGCATTATAGAGCACCATTCGCCATGTCTTCCTCCGTCGTCCTTCCAGGAAATTTCAACATCGATGAATGTACAAACTCTCCATCAACGTTATTCTCCGTGTAGCAATCTTCAATTCAAAAGCAAGGATACGAAAGACAAAAATAAAAATAGCGAAATGAAGAAGAGATCGTGCTCAGATTTCAGTGATTCGGGGTGGTTGAGCAATACATTTTTCATGAAATTGTCGGTTAGGGATATATTCAGTGTGGTGAAGTACCATCCCATACCGTGCATCTTTGCTGTCTCTTTGTTCTTCTTTATGGGGGTGGAATACACTCTTCATATGGTTCCATCTTCGTCACCGCCTTTCGATCTAGGATTCATCGTTACGCGTCCCCTGCATCGTTTGCTTGGTTCGAAACCTGTTCTTAATACTGTTCTTGCTGGCCTGAATACGGTATGCATTTTAGATGAAATGATCACACAATTTATACCGAATCTAATACTGAATCTACATTTTTATGTTCAATTACTGTAATTTTGGAATTTAGGAACGATTAAGGGATATGGTTTACGTGATTTTGAGTAGTGCAGATTTTTGTAAAAAATTTTTATGACAACGTTGTCCTGCATACAGGGGTTTGTAGCGATGCAAATGGTGTACATAGTATGGGTTTTCATAATTGAAGGGCGGCCACGGGCGACTATCGCAGCTCTGTTCATGTTCACATGCAGAGGTATTCTTGGATATGCTACGCAGCTGCCATTACCGGAGGTAAGCAAAAACTAACAAATGTATAAAATTTCCGGCACACAATGCATCCGTAGGATCCTGAGTGTGATTTAGACCGTCTACTTTAAATAAGTATTAATGATTGTTTCTACTGCTCGAACCTGTAACCTATAGATTATACAGATAATTTTACCATTTCTCCAAAGTAGCCTTTATCTGAACAAAACTTTTTTCCCCCTTCTATATTTCTAGTGCTGAACTTGCTTGTTTTTAAATGTTTCTTCATCGATCTGAACTCACTGTGGACCATAGACAAACTACATTAATATCTGTTGGGTATGCAAACCCACATCGGTTGTGGAAAGAGCAAATGACCAACTTATAAGGTTGAACCCAATCCCATTAGTATGAGGCTTTTTGGGAGATGCCCAAAAACAAATCCGTGAGGGCTTGGCTCAAAGCGGACAATATCATACTAATGCGAGGTTGGGGTGAGGATGCGTGCAGCCCCTACAATATCATGGTGTCAAACTGTCAGGAGCATGAGTCATATATTCCGCGGAACGCCGTTCCTGCCAAGGTTGTATGTCTTTTTTCAACTTACTCAAGTCTAAATTTTAGTCCTTTTGTTGATAGGCACATATAGTCATGTATCAAAAGAAGTTGCTTGCACTTGTCTAGACAAATATGATAATAATATTTCCAACAAGCAGAAGCAGCGGTACCTCATGTTTGATTTCACATGATATATGATCTTCCAACTACCACTATTTTTATATATGACGCATCGCACAAAGTATAAAATTGCACATAAATATTACTTGCTCAGGCCACTTATCGTTTTCCGGTTTGTTAATGTAGGATTACCTGGGGTCAGGGGCCGATTTTCCAGTAGGAAATGTGTCATTTTTCTTGTTCTATTCGGGGCATGTTGCAGCATCCGTGATTGCGTCGCTGGATATGAAGCGTATGCAGAGATGGAAATTGTCTTATTTATTTGACACCTTGAACGCATTGCAAACGGTGAGATTGTTGAGTACCAGGGGACACTATACTATTGATCTGGCTGTTGGAGTTGGTGCTGGAATTCTGTTTGATTCTCTGGCTGGAAAATATGAGAACAGGAAAAAGGAATTACTTGTGGATAGTCCTGATGGCACCGCTAATGGTGCATTTCATAACTCGAAAATGCACGAAAATGTTGAATATTCAAGTATTTCTGCAGATTAGAACTAGTCATTCTGGCACGGCCATTGATTTCATTCTTTTCAGCTGTAAAGAAACCTTAGGTATAGAGCTGGTATGTACTAATAAATTTCAAGTTCCCTGAAAAATATTCAAGTATGAACAAAGAGACTATCAAAAGCTTTGCTATAGTCGCTAGAGAAGTTATATGTCAAATAGAAATCCGTAATTCACAAATTATCTGCTAAAATATTCTAATAACAGATTAGTTTGTCACGACAGAGACAAATGCATACACATAAAAGACAAAGTATTGCAGTCCTGAGAAACTACACACTAAACTACGAGAGAATCGGAGATAACTATTACAACAATCAAATTGAATCTAAAAAGTCAGTAAACATGTAACAGGAAATGTCCAAAGGGCGATCGGGATGATGCATCAGCAGCTAATAGCCGCAGGCGATTGACGTTGCTGGGAATGAACCAGCCCTGATTGGTTAATATTGTTATTCCCCATAGCTAAATCAGTTCCTTCCATTTCTTTCTCCTCGCCTTTTGGCCTATGCTCACCATCATTGCCATGGGCATCCTTCGATTCCCCAATAACAGCATGTTCTGCTTGTCCTGCGGTCACGTTGGTCCCTTCTGCAGTGACTTCTTGTGGCTTGTTTTGAGACTCCAGCTTCTCTCCAGATACTTGTTTTTCCTTGATATCTGTACTTTCTGACTTGTTCTGTTTACCAACTTCAGCACTGTGCACTTCCTCAGATTTGGTCTCTAGCTTCTCCCCAGTGGGCAGTCCAGCGCCTTTTATGTGCTCATCTTCTGCCGCAGCTTCCACCTCTTTCTTCCTTTTGTCCTCCATTTCAGTTTCTGCATTTTCCGACTTGTCCTGATTGCCATCATCAGCACTGTGAAATTCCTCAGATTCAGAATCTGGCTTCTCCACAGGGGGCAGTTCAGTGACCTTTCTGTGCTCATCTTCTTCTGCAGCTACGACCTCTTTCTTTCCCTTGTCCTCCATTACCGTGTCTGCTTCTCCATCTTTCTTCTCCAAGTTTTCATTTTCATCTTTGGCAGATTCTGTCCCTTTAGTTTCTGAACTTTCCTTTTCAACTTTTGCGGCATCCTTTTCCTTGCTATCTTTCTTCGTACCAGACGATGTCCGGCGTCTTTTCTTTGGCGATTCAAGTAGTGAACGTGGTCTCATTGCCTTGACCTTCTCACTTAACCTTGCTGATCTCCTTGGAGTCTCACCAGTACTCCAATCAAATTCTGAAATAGCAGGGTTTCCAGGGTGTGCTTTGAGATACTGTTCCAACTGTTTGCGATTCTTGACCTCCTCTCCCGTTGGTGTGATAAATACAACTTCATTCTTCTTTGGTGTACCCCCTTGCTTTGGCGTGAACTGCAAAGTGACGGAGGTAAAATTCACGTCAGGTGTACATGTAAGCTACATAATAGCACATTTTGACTTCCCTTAGATAGAACTACTCCTGTTTCTCCCAAGAATGTCCAGCGTACACTACATAATGTAGCCCAAGTATCCATCTTCAGAACAGTTACAAAATACTCTCTCTACCTTTCACATGTAACGTTGTTTGATGATTTTTTGACGAGTAGGAATAGTTACATTAATGCTGATCCACTTAGATCACAGTGTTAAAAATAAGGCTACTTCCCTGTCATGATTCTAAAGATGGGCCTACCTACGCTGTCAAGAAAAATGTTAAAACACCGCAAATAAAACATGAATCGGAAAGTAGGACTTTCTTTTCATCTTTTGAGGTATGTGGACAAGGGATTCTAAGGGTGACACATAGAAGGATCGAGTTAGAATGGTTATGACCCAAGAGACCAATACCAAGAAGGATGTCCAGGCCATATTGTTTGGGCCAAGAAGGAAGTTCATAATCTAAACTCGCTCAACTCCAACCATGCTACAGTCAGGTTTTCCTTTCCCTTTCCTATCTTCCATTCTTCATCTTTCCATCTCAACTCTCTGGTTTATCTTTCAGTAACTAAGTAATTATCTTAGCCCAAAGTACAAGGTTGAGAATCAACCTGCTTAGTTTGCACTCTTTTAGCTCATTTCGGTCCAAACTTTGAAGGGACTATACAGGTATAACTATTTTGACGCACCCTGTGAAACTCAAAGATCGTCCATCAGCTGTTCTACCAGCTAAGTCGTGCAGACTCTTCACTTTCAATGCCACACCCTTGTCAGATTCTCCGAAAATGCACTACTTTTGGCGAATCCAACACGCACCCACTGACACTTTTTGAGGAGTCCAAGGAACATAGGCTACCGGAGGCTCTAGGGAAATCAGAATAGGAGAGCAATCATCTTGGGATGGGCTTACTATCTTAAATATCTCACCTACCTAACCATGATGAAAGAGAAAAATCTAATTGATGCCGCTCTTCACACCTAACTCAACTCATGGAAAAAAAAATAAAAAGGGAAACTGGAAATAGCGGTGACCTTTCTCTTAACCAAATTTTCAGAACAGAAAACCAAGTATAATTATACTGCATCAGTCAAAATTATTGGACGCTGTAAAGCTAATACTCCACATATTGTTGAAAGCTCCCTCTAAAACCAATTTTCCACCAAGAGATCTACTTTTCAAACTAGAAACAGGAGCATGTTTCCTATTAACTGAATGTTGGGAACTAAAAGACTAAGAATTAGACTAACCAACAACACCTACAAAAGTTCAAGACACTGTAGAACATGATTTAAAGCAAGCAAAGAACAGAATTTACAGGAAAATTCTAAAGTAAAAGAAAAAACATGATGGTTACAAGTAGAGTTGAGAAAGAAAAATTGTACCAATTTTTTCCAAGAAGGAGGTGCAGGAAGCTCCACCGACACAATTTCATCATCATGTGTCCCCTTCTCCATAGGACTTGCCATCCTTAAAAACTGACAAAAACAGTTTCCAGCAAAATCCTCGAAGAAAATTAACACTTGAGAATTTCAACCAAAGTTTGGGATAAGCATCTATTCTAAAGAAGAAATAAAACTTGGCTGACAGCAACCGTCACGCCGTGAAACAACCACACGTGCCACGTAGCCAACTTTTCGGGACAAACAAGCCTTATCAGTTAACACACAACTTTTCTATGCTCTTTCGAAATACTCCCACCAACTTTTATTATTTTATTTTACTTGATTTGACATGATATTTTAAAAAAATAGCAACAGACAAGCAAAGATATAATATCTTATTCAACAAGATTGTTTCAATAATAATATTATTTTACTAAGATAATGTTTAATAATCGCACAATCTTATGCGATATTCCAGATCATAATTAAGAGGTTTCATATATTATAAAATGACATATCTATCATGGTACACAATCTTCTTCGAATTACAGCGATTTGATTTTTTAAATTAAAATTTGTAAATCTCTTATCCTTTTGTGTGGAAGGTCCAAGTGGCATATTCGAAGGCGAAGATTCTTTCCTTAAAGCTGCTTCCACTAAAATCTCCAAAACATGTTTTATTGTTTAAAAAAGAGAAAAAGTAGAATTTTATTTGATGATATTATTATTATTTGAGAAAAGACTGTTCATATTAATATTGTTTAACATTTGAATTTACAAATCATTCAAATAATTTTTAAATTCTTTTCAATTGGAAATAGAGATCAAATATACTTTTTTTTCTTATTCCTCAAGTATATATGAAGAACAATAAAAAAATTTAAATTTTTTAAATTATTTGACATTACCTTAAATTTTAATAATAAATCCCTTCAAATTAATATAAAAATTTAATATCTTTTTAGCTCGAATTCAACCTAACTTAATAAAATATATTTTTTTCTTTTTCCAAAACTTCAACATGAAGTTCTCCACAACCTCAAATCACTTGAAGTTTTGTATATAAACTCAAAAAATACTAGGAACAAAGATTTAGTGTCAAAAGACAACCAAAAAAAGTTACAAAACAGCAGATTTTTGAAGTTTTAGGACTGATTTTTATGTTTTTTTCTTTGGAATACTCGAGTAACTTTTGAATTTATGTTCAAAATTTTAAGTGATTTAAATTTGCAGAAAAAATTTTACTATTAAAAATGTTGAAATTTTAAACGTATCTTTTAAATTAGGCCGAATTTAAGTTCAAGATATACTGAATTTTCATAGCTAACTGGGAGGGATATTATTCTTGAAATTGAAATAATTTCACAAAGAATTGATGAAATTGCAAATTTGCAATTTTTTATGTTCTTCATGCATTTTTGTTATTCTTGTGGAAAAAGCAAAAAAGGTTATTTAATTAAATATTCGTCTTATTTTATTTGATATTTTTTATTAATTTTAAAAAGATATTATTTTATTTAAATTATTAAATTTTTTTAAAAATAAAATAATTCACAATTCACATAAATATTTATGAATAATTTTATATCATATTTAAAAAAAATTAAATACTAAATTAAATCAAAAAATGTCAAGAAACGAACATAGTAATTTATCTTATACGAGAATAACATAAATAAGTGAAATGAATAATATTAAGTAAGCTTCTTTTTTTTTTAAAGTTCGATGGATTGAGGCTTTTCCTAATCGAAAAAGATATTTAAGCAGAAGGTCCCAGAAGTGATGTCCATTTATGATGCTGTCTATTATTTTCCATTCTCGATATATAGCGTGGAATTCACGCTAGACTTTGCAACCGTTCTATTTGAGGTAGTGTAATACACGCTCTATGGAGAAGTGTTTGATATGGCCTGCGGGGAACATCAAAACATGGGACCCGTGTTAATGGATATGGTTCCGGATGTTGGTCCCCAATATGTGCCACTTAACTGAATTGGAATATGAGTTTTAGGTCCGGAGACTCGGACTTCATTATGTTCATAAAATTCAGACATGACACAGTAGCATAATTTTATGAATCGGGCTCGTTTGGTATAAAATATAATTATATTTGATTATAAAAAAATATAAGTAGTTATTTTGTGAATTTAGGAATATTATTTTTGATATAATCCACATAATTTTAATGTGTAAAAAGTAAATTGTTTTGTTTTTTTAAATTTTTTTTCATAATTCTAAAAGTGTATTATTTTTGTTCACTTTCAAATACATTAGCATGTCTTTGAATACACAAGTGCGTGACTCATTGCCTTAATGCCTGTTATGTTAATTAAGAAAATAAAATATAAAATCTAATTAACATCTCATAATACATATGTAATTTTTTTTATTTTTTATCAATGTCCGATGCTCATATAGAAATTCAATTATATTTAGATTTGTGCCACATAAGGTTACGTAATTAAAAAAAAATAATCAGTCACTTCTTAATGAATTCAAATTTTAAATTTCTTCAAACAGAGCATCAAAAATACATTATTTTTGAATTCATTTAAGCAACTGTCAATCAGCCTTTCAATTTTGCTTCAAAATTTTGGAAGACTGCAGATACATGACATCACATAGTTAAAACAAAATAACATGACATAATTATTTATCAAATATATCATAAACATCAAACATTATACATGACAACAAACTTACGTATTATGATATATGATACATTCACCGTAATTTAGAATAAGGCATTCACCAATCCTTACTAAACATGACGGCGTGATACATAGTAACTAGATAAATTTAACATAATTATGTATTAAATATATAATTATTAAAAAAGATAATAGTTACGGAGAGAAATTTTGTAAATTTATATATCAAAAACAACACAATGAACATGATACATATTTCAAAGATACACACTAAATATAATAAAATAAGAAAGATGCGCAGGGGTTTGTAGCGATGCAAATGGTGTACATAGTATGGGCTTTCATAATTGAAGGACAACCACGGACTTTGATGTAATTATGAAAACTAAGTTTATATCCCTTTAAATCAAACTATTTATATTCATATATTTTTATATGTTTAGTATTCTCATGCTATTAAAATTTTATCTCCCTAATATTAAAATTCGCACATTGAAATAACGCTGATGTCAGCACCTGCTTGTATGAGATACTAATAGAGTGTATATATACCAACAGGATATCACAGATGATTAAGCTCAACCCTATATGATACCAATATGATATAAATATATCGCCCAAAGTATATAATGAATATATTTTCTATTAATTTAAAGTTTAATAATTTTTTTATTTGTTTCTTAAAAAAATCTTATATACTCAATTAAAAATCTTATATACCAATTGAGTATCAATATACCATTAGAGTATCACAAATGACTGAGTTCATTCTATATGATACCACTATAGTATATATATACAACCAGAGTATATTTCATAGTATTTATTGACGTCAACACGCGAAATAAAAAGGGATAAGTAGGTAGAAAGGTAAATAGTTTGGCTAATGGGTCCATTTAGGGTAAATAGTTTAGATTGGGTCTCTTAAGAGTAAATAATTTCAAATTAGTGCTATTTTGTGTAATTTTTCCTGTAATTATATTTGGTCTTAATTACATCCACGATTTTATAGACGAAACATTTTCTTGAATTCAAACTTATTCATGTAATTTTGACTTGACACTAAATTTAAGAAAATGATTTTTTTTAACAAAAAATTTGTGTGTTTATAAAGCAAAGATATGTCAGAAATACGAAATGCCTTTCAATCATGAGGCCGCAACATATTATGCATGTATAAAGTTAGTATTAAATACTAATTGTCAAAAAGGAATTGAACATTTTTTAAAAAATAAATCATAAATAAAAGTAAGAGGAATAAATTGAAATAGAAAACGCATTTCCTTCGATTTAATTTGACTTTGACATAAAATTTAAAAAATTAAAAAAAAATAATTTATATGCTAAACACAACAACAACAAATACAATAATAATTTTTTAAATTACATTAGACATGTAAAAACAATCTTGAAGACTACTTTAGTAATTAAGGACAGTTGGGAAAGAAACAAAGTTGAATGATGTAATTGTTGCATAGATATGAACATATCACAGTATAAATGATTTTATTTATGGAAAAAAAAAGTTCTTTTAACCAAACATTCAAAGAAATATCACTGTGTAAGTTTTGTCTACACAAGATATTTTTTTCCTCGGATATAAATAAATTAAACAGTGTAGTAGTTAATTTCCTTGCTCCCATTATTGATTTGATAAGTGAAAATTAATTTTTGTATCCGGAGATTTGACGCCTCGCTCTCTACTTGTTTTATTTGTTAAAAGTGCATCCAATGTTATTCCGACACGACCCAAGAACCTCGTGGGTTTTTCTTTCGGAGATTTGGACGGGCCACGAGTTCGGGACGGCCCCAAATTCCTTCTTACGTGAGTGGTCGAGCAAGAATCCTTAGGTTAGGAACAAGTTATTTCGAAAAAAATTATCACATCATGTTTATGGGATGATTTATTCAAATAATTAATTTAAAAATTATCTAATATCTCCAATCAAATACAGAATAAAATAATTCTACATTTTATCATAAATATTATACGTCATACCTCACTCCAAACGACTCTTGAGATATTACTTATTTTTACAGAATTTTTCTTGGACAAGGCCACTTCACTTTTTAATTTAATTGAGATTTCTCTGAATTAGCCATTTCTTTTGGTCATGCTTGATTGATTAATACCTCAAAAAATAAGTTATTTTGTGTCTCATCTTTTTAATGAAGAAAACCTCAAGGCAGGAGTTGTATGGTTCGAAAATCGTGAATAGCCTTACTCATCTTATATTGTTCTCTCACCATCAAAATAAAGTCATATTAACTTTTTTAATCTCATTATCATATGAGTTTTATGGAAAAAATTAAGTCTTTTCATATATTCCAATTTTAGACCATCAAAATCCATTAAGTCGCTCCAAGTAAAATCTATATATTCATATATGTTGTACTCAAGAACACAAAAGTACAAAGGTAAAATGTCCGTCTTCCACGTTGAATTCTTTTGACAGTCTTTTCTATTGATTTATCCCTTTGACTGGACTTATCGTTTCACTCAAAAGGGCCAAAACATGTAAGCAGTTTTAATTATCATACTGTTTTCATGCCATTTCCTTTACAATTCACTCACCATACATTTCTCTCTCTGTTTCATCAATAACCTTATTTGTCTAAACTTAACTCACATCAATTATCGATCATGCTTCTTTTCCATATTAGTCAATCATCACTTTCATGATAATCAATATCTAAAACATAATCACAAATTTAAAGTTGCATACTTGATGACATTGGTCTATTAGAAACCACCTCCTTACGTTCACAAAGCAAGAGGTAACTATCCTTCTAGGTGGAAGGTGATGGATACATCATAATCGATGAGATAACGACTACTTCAACAAAGAGTTTCGCAAACTTGGTTGGCTTAAATGTGGAAGATTTCATGGCGTAAAAGATCATCGAATGAGTTCTCGGTCTTTCCCTTGACCAAATTAATAGAGCATAGGAAAGTAACATCCGCTGACAGAACCAGAAGAGAGTCATCAGTACGTCAACAGGTTTACTAGAACAATAGTTTGTTTAAATGTACAGAAAGTTATTATTTACAAAACGCCCCATTATCCAGAAGCCTCTCCGTCTCAAAGAAAATCAAGTTTATACCATCCACTGCTTGCAAACTCTCAATCATACATTCCTTCCTGCTCCCAAACATCCACAAGAAAGTCTACCATTTCCTGTCCGAGTTTAATATGATGATTCGATAACAGTTAACTAAAGCATATTTCATAACGGCTAGAAAGTTGAATAAAGCATAGTAAGAGAAGCATCCAATGCATTTTAAGCTTTTTCAAAAAAACAGACTTACAGCAAGTGGGATAGGCTTGGGAAATGGCTTGTTCCTCCCCAGCAGACTATCATAGGTAGCATTCCAACTGCAAAATTAAAATTACTATTAAAATATGCAAGCATGATTCTTCCTCAAAAATCCATGCTGAAGATCTAAGTTACCTAATGCAAATCCCCGACAAGCATCATTTTCTCTGGCTTCTGCAGCCTTTCCTCTTTCAATTGTTAAATCTTAATGCAGTTAAAAAAGTAACTTGGACACAATTTTGACCTTCCTATTATCCCGACACTAGATGAAAATCCTAAAACCATCACATAGAAATTAGTATAACAAAAGACGACAATAGTATTGCCTGGTTAAACTGATTTTTTTTTTAATAACAAGGGGAACCCGCAGTGAGCACAGGGGTAAACCCCCACTCTTATGCAATAGCTCAAACCACATAGCAGAGGTAACCTACAGTAGGCAAGCCTGGTGCAACAAGCTCGACCCAGAAGGCAAAACCCTTGCTTTCACTGGCAAGGGGTTTTGAACTTGAGACCTCCACCATGGAAGTCTCAAGTTCAAATCACTGGGCCACACCGAAGGGTCGGTTAAACTGAATATATTGCCAGGTCAAAGAGCCACACCTAAACACCAACACATGCCATGTTCATATTAGATATTTACCTTAAAGAAGTTTTATAGAGCTTGACTTTTAGAATTAGTTACAGCATGTCTTAATTAAACAAGATCACCGAACCAAAAAAGGTGTTCGATCCCAACTAGTAGACTGTTGAATATACTCCTTTGGTATTCCAACTTGCCAATTAAAAATCAATCTTATCAGAAGAAGTTTCTAATCTTTTGTTTGGATCTAGTTTGCTGGAGGGAAGATGTGGTGAAGTGTTGTACAGTTGCAAGCCAGAGCTCTATAATTCTACATTTTATGATCAGAATTCAGACACTCAAAGACCTAGACTTTTTATGATCCTCAAATACATTTCATGTCAAAAAATTGCACCAACTCTAATAAAATATCTTTTAGATTCCATGCTTCTAAATCCAGCCTTAAGCACCTTTCCCACCCACCCCCACCCCCACCCCACATAATTTTCAGCCTCTAGAATGCTAAAACTTCAAATACAAGATCATTTGTAGTCAAATAAAAGATAGTGCGAGGTTCTTCAAGTATCAGACGGTGCGGTAAAAGTCATAACATCTAACCTTAATTTGGGTTCAAGCAGCTGTTTTGGTTGCTTCTCAGGAATTTTACATCCGACCCATTGCTGTCTGGTTTGGTTCCAGCAAATAAATCCTGATAGAAAAGAACTAGTTGCATAAGTTAACTCATAGAAATAGATTTAAAAAAAAAAAAAAGATGATAACAAGAACCAGAAGAACAGTAAGGAAAGAGTCCACAAACAATATAATCCCTTTCGTCCCATTTTATGTGGCACCGTTTGATTTAGCATAGTGTTTAAGAAAAAAGAAAGATTTTGAAACTTGCGGTCTAAAATAATCCTTAAATATTTGTATGGTTGAAAATAATTTCATAAGGGTAAAAGGGAAATTTTAAAGTTAAAATTTTCCTAATTATAATAAGGTGACATTCTTCTTGGACGGACTAAAAAGGGAACCATGACATATAAAATGGGACAGGGGGAGTATGTATTTTCAAAACCTATTGGCTGATTAATCAGTCTTATTACCTTTCTACAGACAAAAAGAGCAAGTTCACAAACTTCTCAAACATCCTGGAGGGCCGAGGGAGTTAAGAAGGAATTATCTGGAATGTCCAGCTTCTCAAGAATATTTGACAAAAATTAATAAATTAAAAAATTACTAATATTAAGAACAAGGACCGACTAGATTTTCCCAGTGCCGTAACTTTGTGGCATGATGGAGAACATCTCTAGAAGAATAATGACAGATATGATCCATGGCTGACCACAGTTCCAACCCACCTAAAAACATATAGAGAGGGACCGGGCAACATAGGAAAGAAAAAAAATCTATTGCTGAAACATGAGTGCAGCGCTTGAGCTGTTGACAACTGAGATCACTTATACTGGTCATGTTGAATAAAGGGTCATGTTGAACATAGGAAAGAAACAAATATTGTGGTTCATCTAACAACCAGGGTGACAAGAAAGGCATGGAATGATATTTAAGTGAGCAAGAGAAGATCCAAACCTACCATGATTTAAAAATTCAGAATGGCTGTTTGTATTTGCAGCGCCATGAGCATCGGGTGTTTGAGAAGATGTACTAATCGACGAGATGCTTCCTTGTGATTGAGCTGCACCATAGTTCTCCATGTCACGTGTGCTGGTTGTCCAAAAATCCGCTGATAGTTTAGATTTATGTACTAAATGATCTAGATGTTTCTTCTCATTCAGTGGCTGATGAAATGAAGAAGTTAATTTGGTTTTACCATCGGACCCCAGACAACCACTGCACTGTTACAAATGTCATTCGTTTCTGTAAGAATCAATTAGGATTCATTTATGTAAAAGAGAGGTCTTCTAGTAAAAAAACTCAAAAATAATTTCCATGCCACCTAAACAATGGGAAGTATTAAATGGCTAAATTAACCTTTCCACCTCAATAGGATCGATTCTTCCAGAGACTGTCAAAACCATATAAACCTATTTCTTAAATGAGATTTCGAGGCTATACTACTACGTATAGTTCATTTTGTTACTGCTTTAATAAGTTACAGATTTATGAGTGTCATATGGATGGACAGATTGGGATTATGGACTATGTGGTGACAAGGTCAGTGTAAAACCAATTACTTGTAAGATTCTTCTGTCATGGAAAAGACTAGATTTAAGCAAATAGCATCAAGATTTAAGTTTGATTTTCCTCTGATGGAAATAACTTAGAGACCCACATTTTATAGGAAAGTAATAGTTTTAACTACTGTAAAATCCTCGACTACATCCTCAGAGACAAGTGAACTGCATTTTGTGTTTAAAAACATGTTAAAAATGGTTACGATACCAAATTATTGGTATCAAAGAACAGAAAAGAAACAGAAAAGAGATAGAAGAGAATAATAAGAGAAAAGAGTATAGATGAGAAGAGAAGTTTAGGGAGAAAACTAGCAGACTGTATTATTCTTTAAAATGGTGCAAAACAAGTGTTTGAGCTCTTATACTACCCTGCTATGCTCACGTGAAGTGTAATGAGAATAAAATAAAGGGAAATAAGAAAATAAACTAGGAAGAGAAAATGCCAACTGAAGCTACCAAACTTTCCTGCCAAAATTAGCACTCACACACTTGAGCTAATTTTGAGCTTAGCCAGTAATTCAAGTATCAATACTCTTCCGACAAGGGTGACAGTCTGGAAGTAAACACTAGTCCACCTGGATCAAACGGAAACTTGTAATCCTCAAGATTATCTTTGGAACCACAAAGAGAAGACCTAAAAATGCTATATATATCTATCATCCATAGCCTCTGTTCTTTGAGAACTGTAAGCAACTTATTCTATTTGTAGCCTCTTGTCCATTGGGTCTATACCTCAAGTAACACGATACGGACTTTTCCTTACTTAGATAACTACCTCTGAGATGGTCAGTTCAAGCACCTTATTGAAACTCAACGAAGGTGTAGTTGCTTGTTGAAGAATAAGATTGCAATGAACAGTTAGACAATAATTTATGCCCAAAACAGACTACCACCAGGGTCATATGGAAATTGGGAAAACTCCCCCTGCACAGGTTTTTGATTTTCTTGATCAAGACAGATGGAGTTCTTTGCACTGCATTCTGCAGAAAAGACTCAGTTGTACTCCAGCCTAATGACACTATTAACTCTTCTGATGCAATCTTGACAGTAGAAACTAAATTTTGTTGGCTTGAAAATTTCTCAACTTTTGAAATCTAAAATTTCTCAAGAATAGGTTAATCCTCCAAATAAATCTCGATTGCCTCAAAGCCATGCTCCATTTTGAGTGTGTCACAAATTCATTATTCCTCTGG
Source organism: Solanum clarkiae (assembly GCA_011800125.2). Lineage (NCBI taxonomy): Eukaryota > Viridiplantae > Streptophyta > Magnoliopsida > Solanales > Solanaceae > Solanum > Solanum clarkiae. Next base: position 18,591,575 of record JAABOM020000096.1, on the reverse strand, counting down.
GAATCATACTCTAGCGAGTGGATTGGGAGGTTTCATGAACATATGATGCAATATTTTTCACTGGTGTAGGAATTGCTTCCTTGGTACTATTTTCATTCATATGAGAATCCTAAACAACATCAACTGATAATTCTAGTAGTGAATGGATACTGAGAGTCCAAAGTGAAATGCAACAATTGTCCGGGACACTTATTCCTGCTGGAACTGTCAAACATATCCTAACTAGAGTCAGAAGAAAGCACTGGCAGCAATTTCACAAGGAACTATTGCTGCATTTTGCGGAACAGTGAATTACCAGGTTTGAAGCACAAGAAACTGGAAACTGTTTAAAGGCATCACTGTAAATACAGATACAGCCATGACACAGATTAAGAAGGAACTTGTGTACAGACTTGAGGTAGTTAAAATGTCTAGAAATGTGAATATTTATAGCTGGTCGTTGCAGAGATTTGCTGTGTAATGAGAGCTCTGTAGGAGGCTTAACTCTCTTAATACCTTCTTAGAGGGTGATAGGAGATTTTGAGTGCTATTTAGGCATATTTGTTTTTTTGTTTGTTAATTGTAATTTACGTTGGTTACCAAAGAGAAAAAAAAATTCGCCAATTTAAATACTTCCCCAGTCACTGATTCATTTTGTTATTCCATTGATGTGTTTTACTACGTAAGTCAGCAGAAGCACACGGGCAGTTGGCTGCCTAAAGGACCCATTTGTAGTTGAAGGCTATGTTCATTCTTCAACATTTCACTCTGGTATGCTAGAAGACAGAGCAGCTTCAGTTTATTACTAGCCTCGAGTTGAACAACTAAGTAAAGCCTAAACGTTACTCCTTTCCTTAAGCGATCACTATCCTTTTCTTGCTTTCTTCTTGTCTTGAATTTTTATAGAATGGCTTTATATCAGGAATAGCTGGTGAGGATGAAGGGTAAGTAGATATAGCATGTGTGGCAGGGATGCACTATTGCTTTCAGGGTATTTGGAAATAGATTTAGAAGTCAAAAAAGAATAATTCTAACTCACTCATAACAACAAGAAGCCTGGGCATCAAGGCCATCACCATTCAAAGTTATACGGTATTTAAATTTGAAGCCCAATTCAGATGATTGTCATAGATTCATAGTTAAAAATTATAATAATCTTTTCCTCAAAATCATCTCCACTCAAACGCCTAAAAAAAGCCCTAACTCAATAAACAACATTAAGAAAAACCAACAAAAAACCCACAATGATAAAGCTATGATATAAACCAAAAACATATTACCCCATGCATACGATGAATTGGAGGAACCAAGGTGAAATAGATCCGACTAGAAACAACGCTGCAACTATATGCAGCGAACAGAGGTCACAGATGAATTGGAGAAATTCACAAGGCCTGCTAAAAAAAATAAAAATGTAACAAATTCTTGCGAAAATCGAAGGGGGAATTGGAGGAAAAGAAATGAAATACCTTAAGACTGAGAGAGAAGGTCACAGCAACTTCTCTCTCCAGAAAATGGATCCGGTGCCGGAGCGGTGAAATTTGTCTTTCAATGAATCATTAGATGGCTAACGTGAGCTGCTTCTTTCGTATTTATACAGGAGCTAGCTTAGCCCAAATGATCACCATGGATTAACATTTTATTACAGGGCCCCACGTTTTTACCCATATATTTATTTTTATTTAAAGAAAAAAATTGAATGAGGTTTTTGGAGATTTACACAAATTAATTCACGAGAAAATCTTTTTCACGTACATGATTTTCATTCAGAAAAATCTATCTTCAAATATTTGTATTTTTAATGATTTAGAGATTTCGTCCAAATGAGAAGCATTTCAGTACTTTGATAAGTATAAAGATATATTTGACCCTCTAGTATAATTATGGACAAGCTTAATTAATATACGAATTTAGAGAGATATCTTTTTATTTTTATCTATGCTTCGAAACGGATTGTTCCAAATGTTCTTGGAAATTCTTGCTCCCATTGGACCATTTGTATCTATATGCATTAGGATCCCAATTCATGGATCTCTCGATTCGAGAAATCAAAATAAGAGGCTCGAACCATTTCTTCTGACTCTTTTTCAAATTCGATAAATATTGGTTGATCGTA
>JAABOM020000096.1:18567813-18579481 GCA_011800125.2 Solanum clarkiae | reverse complement strand
TTAATTTGTTGAGGAAGCTACGTGGGAAGTTAAAGAAGTGATGGGACTCAAATACCTGCACCTATTCATGCCAAATGGCTTCACAAATTAAGTTAAAATGAGATGGAGGGAGCATTATATTCCCTTAAAAGGCATCTTATATATTTTGTAAATTCATAAAATATTCAAAAAATTAATGGAGATCAAATAAATTTCAAAAAGATTCACGTCATCCTAGTTCGAGAAATACACTATTATGATCCTCAAATGGCGAACAAATCTTAAGAAATAAAAGAATCAAAGGAATAAAATGAAAAACTACTTTTTCATCATTATATTTTTTATTATTTCAAACTATTCTCAGAAGATGTAATGTAATTAAAAATCTTACTAAAAAGAAGAATAAATATATATATATATATATATATATATATATAAAGAAAAAAGGCACCATATTTTTTTGAACTTAAAAATTTACTTTTTTTTTTCATCAATTCACTCAATATGGATGAAAAAAGTATTAAGAAGTCCACATCAGTTATGGATGAAATTTTTGTCTCATTATATAGTTGTGGGTAACTTTTGCTCTTTTGAGCTAGTTGAGAATAAATTAGGCCTAATACGCATTACTTATTATGACATCAAAGTGAATTTCGCTGAAATTCTTGATTTACTCGATATTGAGCTTATGTAATAGAAGTGGAAGAGAAATTAATTTATAACTTTAGGAAATATTTAAATTATTTTTTAAAGTGATTTATAAGTTAAAAGTTAAAAATTATAAATTACAAATCTATTAACTTTTGACTTTTAATTTTTTTTTTCAATTTTAGAAAAATATTTTAAATTAATATTTTTATATTACTTAAATACTTTTAAAAATAATAAAAGTCAAAACTCGAAATACTGCACCGTTCGACCGCGAAAAGAGAGAAGAACGTAGCTGGATGGTCAAAGTATGAGTCGCGTAAAGTTGGGCAGTGAGTTGTTGGTAATGTGGATAAAGTCGCGTTGAGGTGACCATAGTTCAAAGAAATAATATTTTATTCATCTATTTTTTAAAATTTATTCATCGCGTTAAAATTAAATATTATATCTATTTGATCAGTTTTAAAAATTTAAAAATAATTTATCATTTGACCTTTTGTTTCGAAATAAATATCATTTTAATAGAAAAACTTTTAATTTATTATGTATCTTGATCTTTTTGTTGAATTTTATTGCTAATATGAGTTACATATATTGTTGGAAAGCCGTTAGATGGGCTGCACTTTGGAATAGAAAAGGCAATACATATACATAAGAAAAAGAGGAGTAGGGCGATAAACTATATACACCTAGGAAAGGATTATATTTTCCATCTATAAAAAATGAAAGGTGAACATTCATGTAGTATTTTGTCCATGTGAACGGTGGACCTTAATATATTACAAGTCACATCATATTTATTTTATATATGAATATTAATAATTAAATATGATGTTTTTATAATTTTTTTCATGCATAACTCATCGTCAAATCAATATCAAATAATTGTGATATGAAATGAAACTGAATTATGTTTCTTAGGCATGGATAGAATTTTGGATCCTTTAAAACCTTTGAATCTGGACAAATTACAAATAGCATGCATCAATCAAATTAGAAGGGAGTTGGTAAGCGAAGATGTCATGATTGATTGCGTTGAGCATTCTAGATGGGGAATCCTTGACCAAAAGTCCTTTAGGATAAACAAAAATATTGTTTCCTAGCAATAATAATCATAGTTGTAACTAATAACAAGAGTAATAAGTACTTTTTCACTCTTAATCAAGACCTCGGGTTTGAGTTTGAGTATGAAATCGTCTTTAATGAAGTCTCCAAACTTTACTTGTAAGATTTCACTGGGTATGTTTTGTTGTTTATAAAATTGTCTTTAGCTTGAGTACGGAGTCACCTTTGTTGGGGAGTGTTTTACCCCAAGTGAATTAGTTCACATCATAATAATTTAATAACTCATTCCAAATTCCCATTTTGGCCGACTCTTTGTGCTCTTTCAACCAGATTTTTTAATAAGGGATGTTAAATAAAAATATATATATTGCTATTAGGGATAGAACACATGACCTGAAGCAATTTTTGCATACACTAAACAATTAACTTATATCAAGAGGTGTCATTACTTGTATAAATATTTATTAAATCAAATTTTGACCTATATATAAAAAGTAATTTTCCGACGAAAGGGTATTGCTTGACACCCCTCGGGGAAAGGTGGCTCCACCCCTGCCTGTTTTTGACTTTTTACCCACTTCTTGCCGATATCAATTCCAAATTAAAACCATGCGTGTTTGGATCAACTTATCTTTGTTTTCATTATGAAAAATAAATATATTTTTTTCATGAATCAGTGAAGTATTTATGTTATAAAATATAATTTTTTGGTCATTTTTTATCAAATCAGCTCTCTAAGAAAAATGCATGGTGAAATCTAAATCATGCCCACCAAGATACCATTTAAATCGAACTTCAGTTTAGGTGACCAACAATTAAATACTCGATTTATGCATGAAATGGTACACAACAAAGACTCAAATAACAGAACTCATATATAAAATGTAAAGAACGAAACTGCAACAAAGACTATAGTCAATAGAAAGCACCTCATACAAACTCAGGTGCACTGCCCAACAAAGTATCCAACAGAAATCTGAAAAAACAAAGTACTAAACATGTATTATTCCACAACAAACTGCACCTTTCAAGTAACAAGAGTTTATTACCTCTTCTCATAACAAGTTAAACACGAGAATTATCCGCTTATGTAGTGAGGTTAGCAGGAAGGTAGTCAGATTTAGTGCCAAGAACTCTAGCCTTGGTATCGGGGAAAAACTCGTGGCCTGGGAGCTCTGTGACATCCCCTTCACTGGCCACTCCAATGGGGTATCGGAGCAAGTGACCAGGCAGATCTCTTTCCAAACTCTCACTTGAATATATATCCCAGTATTTATCAGCTATTTGATTCACCTTCCTCACACATTCCTCACTTTCTGGATGTAGGAAAGTCTCATCGAGCATACCAAGGTGCTCGTACCACAATGCCATTCTGAAACCGTGAATTTGACCCCTAGCTGGTTGACTGGTGGCCAAATGATAAGGCTGGTAGGCTCCCATGGCTATTTCTGAATCTCTAGCACCATCCATAGATCTCTGGTTTATGTTGGCTGATCCAACTATGATGTACTCGTCATCCACTGTTCAGAAATAAAGTTAGATATGAGCTAGTATAGTATTTATGCAGTACTTCACATGAAAATGTGTTGCCATAAGCCATGAAAAGCAACCTGTGATCATTTTTACTTGGAATACGCCAAGCACATTTTCAACAATTAGAGAACCGTCCTTCCCTTATATTTCAATTCAGCTATGCTCAAAATTTCATCCAATTAACAAATTAAGAAAATTTGAAGCATCACCAATTTCAATTCCTTCATTGTTTAATTCCTGACTTATTCTAGACCTCTAGATTTCAAAATCAGAAAGACAATAATATGTTATAACTATTATCCCCAAAAAAAAAAATGTAAACCGGTCCTTACCAATCATCATCTTGGAATGGACATAGATCATGAAACGTCGAGCCTCCTGAGCTCGCATGTAATTAGAATCAGGCTCTGGGCTCTCAGAAGGTTCATATTCTCCGCTCTTCTTCATTTCCCGGTTACCAATGCAGAAAAATGTCAAATAATTCCTTGGATCTTCCTCAATACCTTTAGCATTCATTGCTTGAACAATGTTCTTATACATCATCTCCATTGTCCTCCTCTGCCAGTCTAATATTGCTTGTACTGACGCACTTTCGGGGATTCCTTCTGGCCACATTGGGACCACAATATAGACAGTAAACCTTTCCCCGGCTTCAATCTTACTGACAATCTTCAATGCAAGTTCCTTTGGAATGACATGCAAAGCACCTATGTCCTCTACCTTGATATCATCACACTGCCAGTCAGCACAGCTTCCGAGAAAATATTGATTTTCAATGTAAATAAAATTCTTTGCTCGACGAATAGCATGAATATAAGCATCTTGGATGCTTCTATCAATTATGTTATCCTTCCCGCTGACAAGACCAGCTTTTGCTGCATCTTCAGGTTTGTCGGGAAAGCCAAAAGCAGCACCTCCATCAATTGATCTGAATAACTGAACATTCCATGTTTCATGATCATCAGGGTACATCACTGGAGATGGTGGAATTATAATATCATCAAGCTCTCTAAAGTTGACAAGAATATCCTTTCCTCCCTGCTTTCTCCATCTCTGCTCAAAATTAAACAGAACGTCCCAAGCAATTGGGCCTTCAAGCCGAGAGTGGATGTCATGCCAGGGCTCCCTTGGTCCACCTTTGGTAATGGAGCCATCAGGAAAATTAGGTTGGTGGAAATCATCATGATGTGCAGTGTCCAATGTCCTAAAAAGCGAATGGAAAGGTGTATCATATCTCCCATCGCAAAGATCAATACCTCCCACAAAACTCACAATTCTCCTCTTTTCCGACTCTCCGCTGGGGAGTGCACTGTCCACTACTATGATTTTCTGGTGATGGGTAAACATGGTAGAGATTTGTATATCTTGGACAAAGCTTCCACCATTATCAGGATTCCGAGGGCAGAGGACACAGTGTACATCAGTGCCTTGGAAGTACTGTTCAGTTTCTTCGTCGTGAGTGGCCATCAGACCATCCTTCTTCAGCAAACCCACAGACGTCCTATCATCCCAAACAAGCATAAGAACTTTAACACCTTCACTTGCCTTCTTCTTGAGCAGCTCCCCCAATGTGATGTCTCCCCCAGGTTTTTGCCTCCTCGAGTCCCTCACCAAGGTTATTTCAGTATATACTGACCAGCCAGTAATGTAAATCAAGTGCTTTGCATTAGTAATAGCATCAAAGACATCTTCCCAACATCTGTGGGGCTCATAATACTTTCCTCCAGAGAGAGGGATTTTAGGAATAAAATTGTCTGGCACATGAGCATCTTGATACAAGCAAACCCGTGATCCCGCTCTCTGTGCAAAGTAAGTGTAAGGGACACCAGGATATCTAGAGCTTCTAATTCCACGTCCCCAGTTTGGATCTCGACTGACGTCAAAAAACTGAAGCTTAACATGGATTTTCGAACCTTCTCCTATAGGATTCATTTCTTTATCCAGTATTTCAACCCATTTATCAATCTCCTCCCCTTCCAAAACTTCTTCAACTGGAACATAAGCTCTTCCAATTAAGGATGCACCAAAGGGATTGTCATCTTTGATGGTGAATATAATATTTGAAGCCAAATGTGCACAGTAAATGTGAAAAGACTCGTACCACCTTGGATTTTTTGGTTCATTATCAATTATTCTGGTTCTCCCAACCCTAGCCTTTTCCAAATCAATTGTAGCATAAATTTTTGGAGTTCCTTTTCCAATACCAACTGTCTCCTCAAAATGTTGCTTTATCTGAAATATGAACCAAATTTGTCATAAAAGGGGAAATCACTTCCTCACAAAGGACCGTATTCTAGTTAAATCAGGATTAGAATTCCAAATAAATCGCTGTATCAAGAAAAAAGTTGGCTAATGTTCTATTAGAAATTTATACGAATCATATACAGAGATCAGCAAATTACAGAGATTCATCAACGGAAAATCACTTGATGTTACTTCTGAAAAGACTCAGAAGTTCATATATTTAGCTGAAAACATGAGATGCACTAAATACTGCACTGTACAGCCCAACATTGAATTCAGGGTGTATGGACCCACACCTCTAGCTTGCTTTCACTTAAATAGCGATATCGATCCTTGTGCATAAGATTCACTTGTCTAACAGGCGAATAATTGAGATCAGTTAGCATAAGATAACTATTACATGAATTACTAGGTTAAAAACATTTAAAGTACATAGAGCATAGTAAATTTCTCCATCAGCCTTAACCTTACGCTTTTCCATATGGACAAATTGCAAGATTCTGTATCATGAAACTATGCTTGCGCATACGCCACAACCTATGTTTGTGCTGCTGTTAAATTTGAGGGATTGACGGAATTAGATCATCACAAAGCATACATTCCATATGTTGATGCTTGAAAGAAAAGTAGAGAATCAACAAAATCCGTTTTAACAGATGGACGTAACCAATAATTACTACCTTCTACTGCCTATTTAACCTCAGGAAATCGCTAAAATGACTCGTTTACATTATCCAACTAATGGTGTTGGATAGTCCATCACGGATTTATAATGTTCTGATCGAAGGCTAGGTTGTAATCACAGGGAAGCTACTCAAGTCCAGAACTAGTGTAAAAATCTCGGTATAACTTAGCAGCTAGTAAAAGTAGCCCTTTTCATAAGTTTCATGGTACATCCATAACTTCTATTCAGTTCAATTGAGAATCAACATGGAATCTATCCGTTCCGCGCTACACTAAGTGTGTAAGAGTATTAGCCCTTCATACAAATAGTAACAACTGATCCAATCTTCCATACTAGCATTCTCAATTCAGGCAAAGCACAAAGCAAAAAAACAAAAATTGAGATCAAACACGGTGGGCCTCGAAACCCAAGTCAATCAACAACATAGATCATATGTATACCCACCTTGCTGAAGAAATGCCCACCCCCCTCCTGACCCTGCAGATTATCCACCTCGAAGATCGTGACATGTAGAGTTCCATGAAGCTGAATCTGAGCCATTTTTCACCTGCTCATCCAAAGATCAAAAAACCCCACATTACACATCAACCATATTACTAACAGTAAAACACCAAACCAACAAAAAGTACTAAAAAACACAGACTTTTTTTTTTAATTCCAAAAGCAAAACAAACAATCAACTATATCTGGATCCCAAATTAGTTGGGGTTGAACCCACACCAGAAAAGATGAAAACTTTGCCAAAACTAAAGTCAGACTAGAACTTAAGAAGAAAAAGATCTGAAATCTTACACCGAAAAACTCAAAACTGAAGTGTCAATCAAAGAAAACAAGTGAGAATATGATCCAATCTTGCTTGTAAGAGGAGTAAAGGACTAAGGAGATAGTGATCAGATTATTTTTTTATTTATTGATGTAAGAAGTGCAAAACAGGGAAATGGTAAGAGAACGAGGGAAGCAGTATCCTTTAAATTAATAGTATATCCTAGATTTAAGGACTGGGACCAGATCTTTATGCTCTCTGCAAATATTCTACTCCAATTTAGATCTGTATATATTTCAGTTCACACCTAGTGAAGTTGAAAACCAAAATAATAGTCAATTGATGATCATGAAAATCAAAACCTTTGTGCTTCTTCTTCTAGAACCAAAAACCTGAAATTTTGCCTTTTTGGAAGAAAAAAGGAAATGTAAATATTGATCTCTGACTGTTCATAGAACTCCGTGTAATTTGATCAATTTGACAAGTCCATTGTTTTTTCGCTTGTTGTCAGTTGTGAGTCTAATACAGTTCATTTGCACTTTAAATTTTTACATTATTTTAAAAAAATATTCTTTTCATTATTTTACTATTACGATTTAATTTAACAAACCTATTTTTAAAAAATTATTGTTGATATAAATACTTTTTACACCATTTCTATCAATTAACATTTAATACTTAAATGGTTTGAAAAACAATAATTACTAATAAAGATAAAATATAAAAAAAGTTAATCGACTTTTCTCAATATGTCAAAATAACGAGTAAAAATAAAAATATATTTCAAAAATAAATAATAAGTAAATTTAAATGAAAAAAATAATTAATAATATAAATATTTTACCATAGTACTCATATTATTGAGGATAAAACAGGAAAAGGAAAAAAAATTCATTGAACAAGTAAAAATGAATTAAGGAAATAACTATCACTTAAACTATATTATAAAACTAATTTATAGGTAAATATCTATAGTAAGTATTAATGGGTAAAAATAGTAAGAATCTCCTATCACATTATAAACTATATACAGACGTAATGTACTATTGTAAAATTATATGCATTTATCATTTAATAGTAACATGTTTTTTTCCTCCAACAACAACAATATACCTAGTGATATACCACAAGTGGAGTTTGAGAAGGGTAAATTGTACGCAGACTTTACTACTACATCAGAGAAGTAGAGGGGTTATTTCCTCTAGTAGTATATAAAACTTTTTTCCTAAAAATATAATTGAATTTGAAGTAATTTTAGTTACGTAATTTATATTTTTCAACATAAACTAATTATAACGTCTTTTTTGTGTTTCCCCTTTTTCTCTCTTATTTTCCTTTTAACATTATTTTTCAACATAACACTAATCGTAACAGTCCAAAAAAGTCATCAAGGAAAATATTAAGCCGCGTTTAATGCCTAAGCTTAAACACAAAGATTTACGCGTTTTTGCCTTGACATGACAACTTTTTTTTTTAATGGTAACTTTTCTCAAAGGTGATTTCTCCTTATTATATTTATTTATTCAAAATATAAATAAAAGAAGAAATTAACTTGAGTTTTGACACACGGATTGAACACTCATCTTAAAAATGAAATTTACTAAATTTCTCAAAGAAAATTAACCTCATCGACACAGATTGGATTGATAAAATTGATCAAATTTTTGTGATAAGAAGGTACCACGAAATAATGATTAAATCTTCTTTGTTATATAAAGTGGAGTGTTGATCAGTCAAAAACTCATCTGTTCATAATATACAAGTCACAGAGATGAGGATATTGAGATAGATGTGTGGATATACTAGTAGTGACAAGATTAGAAATGAAGTTATTCGGGAGAAAGTAGGAGAGGCCTCTGTCATAGACAAGATGAGAGAAAGCAAAATTGAGATGATTTATTTGCACATGTGCAAAAGAGGTGTGGCTATATCCAATTAGGAGATGTGAAAGGTTGAGTTATTCAGGCGTTACGCAAGAGAGGTAGTGGAGACAGAAAAAAGTATCAGCGAGAGGTGATTAGACAAGATATATGACGTATCTTCATAGCACTGAGAACATAGTCTTAGATAAAAAGAGTAGTGAAGGTCATATATTAGGATAAAAGGTCAGTAGATGTAAAATATTATTTTGCCGTGTGACAGTTTGAGGTATACCACAGAATTAGTCGTGCTATTATGGTTGTGTTGTCATTACTCTTTGATTATTCTGCTATTTTTATTATTTCTTCTTTTAGAATTGACCTTACTCTTGATTTAGTCATTATTTTATATCCATTGGTTTAAAACTTTTCTACTGTTCATAGATAGATCTAAGCCGAGTATTTTTCAAAAATAGCATCTTTATCATTTCATTAGATAATGATAAATTTTATGTATACTTTATCTTTTTCAAATCTTACTCTATAAAATTTTATTAAATATATTATTGTTATTGATCAAAAAGCACATAACACATCCGTAATTTGATGGATTAGACGAAAGAATGAAGCAAAAACTTGTATTCGCTGTTCACTTTTGGAATAACGATTAAATAAATAGCCCAAATTTCCAATTAGTCTGTATCATCTGGGATAAATGGATGAGTCATTAGATTTTTTGCTTTAGACCAATTTTATTGATTGAATTTTTGAGATTTTTTTTATTGTTAAAATAATTGAGTTATTCAAATTTCAAGATAGATGTTTGAAGTATTTTTTATACTTGTCGTTTCATTTATTAAAATTTTTTATTTTTTAGGAGATAAATTACATTACTTGCAAAGTTATATTTATGATTTCACAAAGGATAACAATGAAAAGTATGACTTAAATTACATTCTTAAATATTTTTCTTAGTATACGTGTATTGTGTCACAAATTCAATTAATATGAAATAGAGCAACAACAACAACAACAACATACCCAGTATAAATGTTCATCTTTAATAATATGATCATGTTTACAGAAGATCAATTCAAAATATACAAGAAATTAATAAATAAAATGCATGACAAAGTTAAAAAAAAAAAAAAGAAGATTATTATTGACCAAATATAATTTCTTCAATTTTATTAGCACTAATATAAATTTTTATATCATATCAAAATAATTACTACCCCATCTCACAATTATAACAAAGCATAATAAGTAGATATAACTTTTACTTTGACTTCAAACAATAACTATAAGCTCTAATTTCATCACTACATTAGTTGACATTTTAACTATTTATAACTTGGACAGATATATTAGTCCTACATGATATCCTACATGATAATTTAATGTCATATATGTCGTTCGACGTGTTATAATGCACACATATGTCTAATAATTTGTTCAATTTTATAAAAATATAAGTACCTATTTATGTATATCCAAAACAAAATTACATAAATACAATTTTAAATCAAGTTAAAAGACATATTATACCTTATAATAATTACTTACCCCCAATTTCAAAATAACTAATTCATTAGCATTTTATCCCCACTGTACTCAATTAAAACACATAAAAATTTTACATAACCATAATCACATTCAGACAATCTCTTTTAAACCTTTTATCTTTACTAGCTTTTCTAATCACCATTATATATTTCCTTAGGTGGTCCTCGACCTCAACTTATATGATGCCCAAATAATCTTAAGTGAAAAAAAAATTTAATTCACTTTTTTAATAGTAAAGATAATTTGATCCAAAAGTATTAACATGATGAATTTTAACTTCTTTCCAAGTTATACACTCTTTTACTTTGTGATTTAAAATTAATATACTTTTTATTATAAAAGTGCCTCACATATATTCTTATTGTTATAAAAGTGATTTACATATACGCCAATCTATAAAAGTAACTCACATATATTATTTTGCTAAAACATTTATTTTATCACTAATTCATCAATTTTGTTGCTTCTTTCCACTCCTAAATCCGGACAAAGAGAGATTTCTCTAAGAATAGGATTTCAGCTTTAAAAATATAATTTTGTCTTTGTTCGCACTTTACATTTTGATTTATTTTTTAAAAAATAATTATTATTTGAGTTTATTATTTTGATTATCAAATTTAATTTTTGACTCATTTTCTTATAGAATTTATTGTAGATGTTCAACTTTTTTTATCGGCACAAAAAATAAATAGCAATTCAAAAATTGGTTGTTCTGCCGGATCGGTCGCTCAAGATCTTTGGTCTTTATCCGTACCCGATGAAAAAAATGGGATCACTTCTTATGGACTCGTTGAGAATGATTCTGATCTAGTTCATGGCCTATTAGAAGTAGAGGGCGCTCTGGTGGGATCTTCACGGACAGAAAAAGATTGCAGTCAGTTTGATAATGATCGAGTGACATTGCTTCTTCGGCCCGAACCGAGGAATCCCTTAGATATGATGCAAAAGGGCTCTTGGTCTATCCTTGATCAGAGATTTCTCTATGAAAAATATGAATCGGAGTTTGAAGAAGGGGAGGGAGAAGGAGCCCTTGACCCGCAGGAGGATTTATTCAATCACATAGTTTGGGCTCCTAGAATATGGCGCCCTTGGGGCTTTCTATTTGATTGTATCGAAAGGCCCAATGAATTGGGATTTCCCTATTGGTCCAGGTCATTTCGGGGCAAGCGGATCATTTATGATGAAGAGGATGAGCTTCAAGAGAATGATTCGGGGTTCTTGCAGAGTGGAACCATGCAGTACCAGACACGAGATAGATCTTCCAAAGAACAAGGCCTTTTTCGAATAAGCCAATTCATTTGGGACCCTGCAGATCCACTCTTTTTC
>JAABOM020000096.1:18541892-18559690 GCA_011800125.2 Solanum clarkiae | reverse complement strand
TGTACAGCTTTTGCTTACGTGGACAAACGTGGCATCTCAGTATTGGCTGAAAAAAACATGTCAGCGCGAGTGCACTCACGCGCCACGTCAGCGACTGGTTTGTGCCTACTTGTTCAGGAATTGCCAAGTTAAGGGTCCTATTTGTGCACTATGAAAGTTTAAGTTCCAACTTACAAATTGATGCCAAGTTTAGGGTCCGATTTGGGGGTTTACTCCATGTTTTTTTATGCAATTTCTATGTACTTTTTGCACATATAATGGAGTGGTAATAGTGGTGGACGAATGGTATCATTCAAAAATGAATGGTGTTTTATAAAATATAGAAAAATAATTGTTATTGTGCAAATGATCGATGGATGCGAAAATGATGACAAAAAAAAAATAAAATTATCATTTTGATGTAAGTAAAATGATCATTATTAGAAAAAGTGATGAAAATAAATGAGTGAAAGAAATCGAGGTGCATGTTTTCATATGTGCGCATGTAATGGAGAAGTAATAGCGATGGATGAAAGGTATCATTTATATGAATGACATCTTATAAAATGCAAGAAATAATAGTTATTGTGCAAATGAACAATGGATGAGGAATGATGACAAAGAAAAATAAAATTGTCAATTTTACCATTTCGAAAATAGATAAATTTGGACAATTTGTCAAATAAATTCAGCAATAAAATTTAAGTTAGAAATGACATGTAGTGTCTTCAAAAGTGTTCGGTGTTGAATTTGGTCTTTACTAAATAAATTTTTGTATAATTTTTACATGAAGAAAATTATCGAGAAGAATTTTATGATTTTTTTTATAAGGCAGAACTTATGATCAGTTGAATATATTCACTATCTTGGAATTTTCTGAACTTCTATCTTATATACTCCCTCCGTTCAAATAAAGTTGGACGGAGGGAGTATAAAACTAAATTATGTCCACAACTCATACTCCATGGGCAACAAAGGCGTTGCTCAACGGGATAAAAATTCAAAACCCTACTTGGAAAAATCATTTATGAAATTAAATTAATCCAAATTGAAGTGTTAAATAGATATTTGATCCACAATTACAATATCCTTTCAACGGACAAATTATTCATAACCTTCTCATCTCATCAAGTACTACAAAATATTTGCATCCGCACCTAATACATACTTTGTCCAGGATAACAAATACATAACTAATACATTTGAATTTAATAGTTGCTAGCTTTCACAAATCAATGAGATTAAGATATAATTATCAAATTGAAAAGGACTGATGACTCAAATTGGATAAATAATTTGTGGGCTGTTGCATATATTTAAAGCAAGAAGGGGGATTGTTTCGTCCTGAGGTTGATCCATATGCCTTCCAGCAAAACGATGTCGTTGGAAGCCCGAAATATGAAACAAGTTGAACGTCTTTCAAAAATAACTTTCTACATGGAAAGTTATCACTGCAGGCAAATCTAATTGCATCTTTTGTTGCTGAAGTTCCTCTGATTCCCACAAAGGATACACTGTGAATGCTAACACCCCAAGTCTGCACATCAAATACAGATTGTTCGGATTCTCAAAAAATATTTTAGCACCAATTTGTATCTTTAAAAGATTGGGCAACTTTTGAGCATATAGCATACCTGGTTTGGACAGGGCAATGGAGAATCACAATAATATTGATCTATTATGATGGGATTTGACACGTTATCCATGTACACGTTCTCAAATCTAATATTTCTCACTGATCCTCTACCTCCCTGCAGATATATAATTAAAACGTTATATATTTTCCTTCAAATTGGTGCAGAATTAATTAACGATGGTTAAATTTACGCTATAATAATACTACTGTTTTCCTATTAGTCCTTTCAAAATAAAAAGGATTGATACCTTTCTAAATTTAAAAATAGTTTAAGGTGAAATTTATTGGAAAAAGTGATTCTAGTATCTTAAAACAAATTATTTTATTTTCTATTATATTGAGAATATTATTTTACCGTGTCCTAAATTATTCACTCCATAAAAAATTATTGATTAGTCATTATATGGGTCTTAATATCTTTTTAGTTTCAACATGTAGTTGGTCAAATATCATTATTTTTTCAGTATTGTCCAATGACTATTTTCTTTAAGGCGAATTTCTTTAATGTCATTTGCCTTTATGTAATTTCATTTCCACTGGCATGCATATGGTATTGCTATATATATGTTACTTAATTTTAATGTGAGTGTAAGAGATTGAATACATATCTCTAAGAAATAATTTTTTCTTAAATTAGTAAGTTGAGTTTCTTCTTTAAATTTTTTGTTAGATTTCAACTTCTAATTTTGTACTAGAAGAGCTTGTTGAATTCTGGAGATACATCCATACCAGGTGAAATATCCTTAAGTACAGTGTCTTTTGATATGCCTCAAGCTACGTGAGTTTCTTACAAGTGTTTGTGATGAAGTGTTCATATTAGTGATGATGTTCGTGAAGTGTTCTTGTTCGTGATGATATTTGTATTCGTAAAAATAAAGAAGTTTCCGTAAGAATTTCCAAACAAAATTTCAGTTTCAGGTTAATAGGATTATTTATATATACTCTACCTGCCAAGTCTTAATCCTGACACCATTTTCTGTGTTGGAAAGATATGCTCCATCAACACAGACATTTTGCACACGAGACCATGAATTTGACTTTCCCAAGCTCCCAATGCTAAAATGATGGTGCATATATACATATCAGCAAACATGTATGATCTTGACAAAAGGGAAAATTTAATATTGTACCATTACTAGAAAAAGAAAAATTTCTATCGCGAATCATCGGAAAATTTTGTATTATATAAGATGATTTTCACCTATTTCCCATTACCAAATCACTGAGAAAACAGATTCTCACTAGAATAATGAGAATTAAGCTTTCTAATTTTTTTTATATGATAACACTATTATTTTTCCTCTAATCGATTCAATCAAAATATGAAATGATCAGAATATTTTTCGATGGGAAAATAGTGAGTTTTTTTAGTAGCGTACCTTATACCATGGCCTGGACCACAAGCAATGTTTTTGATCATGATACTTGAAGAATTGCTGACTATAGATATGCAGTCATCTCCTGGCGTGTTCAGTATTGCATGTCAGAATACAAAAGAAAAATATAGGAATCACTATCAATAAAAAGGTCAAAATCTATAGCCTGAAGTTGATTTTTGGGTAATACCGACCGAAAACTGACCTCAAAGAGGAGGTTGGTATTGTATTGGTCTTTTCCTGATGTTATTTTTAAATAAATGGAATTATAAATAAATTCCAGAGCAGAGATGGAGTCAGGATTTGAAATTATAGATTCGGAATTTATAATTCATTTGAATTATTCAGATCTAAATTAATAATTTATACATATTCAACATATTTCTTAAGACAAATATAAAATTTTAACCAAAATTACTCGGTCAGACCGAACCCATAAAAGGTATACTAGCTCCGCCTTGCTCCAGAGGTCTACTTTATAAGTTACACAATTTTATAAGGAATAATTATCTAATTACACTACTTTATTTATCATATTTTTCATTATTCCAACTCATTTTCAAAAATTTAAAAAATCTCTTCTTTTCATTTGAATACATTAATTCAGTAATCCGGATACATTAATTCTGATTCTTAAATTATCTATATATTAAACATATCATTTTTTAAATGTTAACTGTTGATACATAAAACTCCTAATTTAAGAGATTTCAAAAAGGGTATAGGGAAAAATGGCACTATTTGTGGAACAAACCAAACCTGTTCGAATAGTGCAATCCTTGATAACAAGAAATGTAGATGAAGTTATGTGGATTCCATCAGTGTTAGGGCTCTTAGCTGGTGCATGAACTATCATATGTGATACTTCTACATATCTGCAGTTCGAAATTACTATATGCATTTGCTGACTATTTAGCATCCTTAGGTCCCTCACTTTTAGATTGTTGCATTTGTGGAAAGTCATGGCCTGTATATCACCATAATTATTTAGTTTAAGCAAAACGAAATGTATCTTGTAGATACATATTTAGGTAGCTTAATAGGACAAAGTTCTTTTTTTTTCTTTAATACAGTCAATATATAAAAGTTAAAACTCTGAATAAATAGATAAGATTGAGGAAAATAGCACCTACTGTTGGAGCATGTCGACAAGGCTGCAAAAATAGAAGATTGTACACGTCAGACTTTTATGACATTGAAGAAATTTATATTCTATAAAATATCGTGAAAAAGTCCAAATATAATTGAGAAATAGTCGTGCTAAGGAAAACTCTAATAAAGTAATAACTTTGCAATTTCATTTGTAGAAACTTTAAAACTTTAAAACAGTGATTATTTTTGCTCAAAAAATGAATAATAAATGCTAATTACATTAGTTGTATTAATCTTGCATGAAGTAGCCCACCATTCTTGGCCCATCCCATTAATTGTTCCTCCTCCTTCTACAGTGAGGTGTCTCACGCTAACAAAATAAAGCCATTTATGTGTATCCAATCCATCCCACATTTTTGGATCTTTTGGCGCTACAATTGAACCTTCAACCTGTAATATTAATTTAAAAAATATTAAGCATATATATAGTACTAAATTACTCTTGAACGAGTTACAAATATTGTTTAAGAGTTTAGCAGTACTCACTGATAGAGAAACCTTCGACCGGCAAGGCCCAACAAAATCAATTGGTCGAACTAAGAATGAATATCCACGTGGAATTATCATTTTTGGTCGTAAATATGAAGAACACGCCATTTTCCAAACATCTTGGAAAACCTGGAAAATAGTCACAAGTACAATACTCAAAGTAATTACTACGCACTCAAAAGAAATAATCCTTTTTGGATTTCCCACCTTACTAAGATATTACTCATACTGTATTTTTCCTCCACATGTTATTTTTTTATATAGTCCACGATATAACTCACTTTGCTCTCTATTTTGACATATTTAAATGAAGAGCTAAAGAGCTCCTTTTATAGGTAAAGATTGTTTCATTAATGCCATCAGTGCAGTGGTAGAGTCAGAATTTTTACCAAGGGGATTAAAAATCTAAAGAAGTAGACACACAAACTAGTGGAAGGGAATTTGACATTTACTGTATATACATAAAAAATTATTTTAATCATATATAATTTGTATAGTTTGTCATTGGAGGGGCTATGTAGCTCTGCCCCTGCATCAGTGACATCATGAAAACAACAAATTTCAAACTTTGCTGCATTTGTGATTTCAAAAAATGGGACTCAACCCCACATACGAGGATGGTAAGCATATTATATACACTTACATTGTAATTTAACATGCTATACTATCTAGTCATGTACGTAGTATTTGTACAATTTGAGGTACTTATTAATGATAAGTATATCAAGAAGAGTTATTACATAAGTTACCTTAGTGTCATCAGTGATGCCATCTCCTTTGGCTCCAAATTCATTCACGTAAAATAGAGCCATTGATCTGCCTGTTGCAGTTTTCAGTGTAGGAAAGTGAATGGGATCATCAAAACTGTTCACATTTACAAAAAGCAAGAAGGAAAATATAGTACTATATAGTAATGATGCAAAACTAGAAAGAGAATAAGATTTCATGATCAAAACCCCCTTAATTAATTAATTAAACTGACAAAAAACAACTAGGGGTTTTATAGTGTAATATACACGATAATATTCAAGATCATTTCTATTTTTGTATCACTACTATATAGTACTATAGTAGTTATGAAAGGAAGGTTCCAAGAAAGTAATTAAAAGGGAGTTGGGAATTTCCTATATTGGCAATATTGTAGAATAAGAAACTCAAACAAATCATTCAATCCCATCACTGTGAGGCGCTAGCTATCCTAATTAATTAAGTTTCAACAAGTTCAATCGATTTTTTAATATTATTTTTTATTAATTTGATGTAAATATCGATGCGAGTGAGTTTTATCGAGCGATGTTGAAGGATACTTTATTTGTACGGCACATATATATACATTTTGTGTGACATTCCTCCATGGAATACATTTTGAGCAAAGAGAATTAGGGATTGAGTGAGAATATTTGTGTGTACACAATCTAAAATTAAATACTTTTATGTTGCATAAAAAGATGGGTACTATTGTTTGTACATTTATGCATCATGCTCAAAGTTTGTCGACCCCCCCCCCCCCCCAAAAAAAATGAATATATTGTGAAATATACCAAAAAATCTCTTAGAACTAGAAGAGTTTTAAAGTATTTTAAAATGTATTTTTACGAAATATACTTATTACATAATACAACAATAGTAATTTAGTAGAATACAATCACTTATGAACGTCCTTCCGATCAAATGATAGAACTTGAACCTTAGATCACATATTTTGAGTTCTTCCGTCCTAAGGTCTGAAGTAAGCTCGAATAATCCAAACATATTATTCGAGACGATTAAACTTTAAACATTTCATTCATTTTAATTTATCTATCTAATTTTGATTTTGATAAAAAAAATTAAGAAATAAAAAATAATTATTTAATTGTGTGATCTTAAATCAAGGATAGCAAAAGGTACGAAAATTTATAAGTTTAAATATATTATATGAATAGTTAAAATATTAAAGAGATTCCGAAGTAAGCCACGGGAATTTATAAATTTTGACTCTGTATTAAATAGTCGTCCTAAAAGCGGCCATTTGTTGAACAATGGACTGGCCTCAGCATTTAGATCCGAACACCAGATGATAGTAGGCCCAAACTTTCACTACAGCAGTGTTTCTTCTTCGGCCCAGTTTTACGGCACTCTGTGTTCTCTGCGAACTTCTCCGTCCCGTTTCTTCGGCGAACTCCTTGCGATCTCTTTTCAAAATCGAGCTGTTAGTACTCTCTGTTTCTTCTCTCTTCTAGATTTACGTTGATTCAGAATTATCTCTAGTTGATTTTGATTGATATTGATATCACTAAAGTGTTTTCTAATGTGTAGTTAAAATGTGAATTTGATTCAGTTTTGTGTTTGAAGAAATTTAGGGATCCGTAAGATTAAAGGAAAATGGCAAGCACAGCATGTTTTATGATTGTAAGCAGGAATGATATCCCTATCTACGAAGCTGAAGTTGGCACTGCGCCAAAGGTAACTGACCTTTGCTGTACTTTTTATCTTCATGGCTGCCTCAGCATAAAGGTTGAGCCAACGGTCTATCGGAAATAACCTCTCCTCCTAAGGTAGGGGTGGGTTACACTGGGTATGTTAGAGGTTAATTCTTCTGTATCATGTTAGTAGTGATTTCTCATTTTGCATCATTTTGAACCTAGCTGACGAGAAATGTACATAAACCTTTTTAAATTTTTGGGAAGCTATTTACAATCAGTCAATATCGCTCGCTGTTTGGTAGCCCAGATAAAGAAAAGCTGTGTAAAGCTGATCTAAAAGCACTGATTTTTATTTGTCATTCTTTTTTCTATTTTGGTTTTTACTGGATGATCAGCATTGGATTTTTTGTGAGGAGCAATCTGTCGATATGTAGACATCATAATGTCTTAAACAAGGGTAAGAGATTAACCGAAGTGCTTATCAATATCTGGGTTCTTTTTTCTCATTTTGTTTCTTTTTGGGATATTAATCAGTCACTAGTTCCTATCTCATAGTAAACTACAGGTCACAACATAAGCCATAACTTTTATAAGGAAACTTTTACATCGTAATTTGAATTTTATAACGTGTGCACTTGAGTTTTTAATGAGGTAGTTATTGCATTTGAATTTATAGCGTCTTTGCCAGCATTGTCAAACCGACATCTTTCTACTTTCTATCATTGATGACAAGTCTTGTAGTTGCTTGATGATATTGTACGTTTTACTTGCATGCTAGAAAGAAGAAGCTGCTCATCAGCACCAGTTTATATTACATGCAGCATTGGATATTGTCCAGGACCTTGCATGGACTACTAGTGCTATGTAAGTTTGTCTTCCCGTAGTCATCAATGCATTAATTGCAATTTTCCATTGTAAAGTCTCTTGCTTTCATCATCGTGATAGTGACTCGGCTTTCTTCTTTCTTCATCCAGGTTCTTGAAATCAATTGACAGATTCAATGATCTGGTGGTGTCTGTTTATGTTACTGCTGGTCATATCCTCCCTACGTTATAGTAAATCAGTATTTTGTGACAGCACTGTTTTGGTTATGGAAAATAGATGATGGTGCTAGCTTATATTATCCCTGCATTTCTCTTTAACAATTGATACAGCAGCTTGCTTCTTCTTTTACTGAAATTATTTCATTATTTGATTCACGCTGGTAACTGGTCACTTATAAATCTAGCCATTGTTTACCAGTTGAATCTGCTTATCAGTTTTTCTCCAGCTGACTCCTCTTGTAGAAGGCAGACTTGTACATTCTCTCTCTATAGCATCTTTTTATCTATCAGAAGAGTAAAAAGAAAAAAGAGGAAGAAATGTGTTTTAGATGTTCTCATAGCTGCATAATTTAATATGTTGTTGCATATGAGAACAATACAATGAGCACCACCAGTTTGACTTTACAAATGTCAAAATTTTGTTTTTTGTTCCCTTGACCAATCAAGCATACATACGCGATTGATGCTGCTTCACGACTCTCGCAATGATGATGGGATCAAAAGCTTCTTCCAGGAGGTCCATGAACTATATATAAAGGTAAAGCCTTTTCTGAAAGCTTTTCAATAGGACATAAAAAACACGGAGGTGTCATACATTTTAATTTAATTAATCTACTCTTGCTGCTCAACCTGGTGAAGGCCTCACGCTTGATTAGTCTTTTTTTCCTTGGTCATTATTCTTTGGGAATGGGCAAGGGGGGTCGGGCGTTGCTGACATCTATGCATACCTATTGTGAGCTCTTATTGAACTTCTCCACTTTATTGTTTGTGTTCCTACGCTGGAACAAGAGATCTTTTTAAGCAGACACAGCTGTATGTAGGCATGGCTGTTGAAAGATTTGCTTGGAATAATTCTTTTTGTCTGTAATAATAAGATCAGTCTCTGTGAAGTCATCTTGAATTCATGTCAGCAATGATTAGATATCTCTGACCCTATAAAGTTCCTTTGGTCTTATTAGATTTCATCTCTTGGAGTTCCTCGGATATGATTAGATTCTTTGCCTTTCGTTCTCTTTGCCTTGCCCTTTCGGGGTTGCAGCATAACATGGTTATCTTCCGACGTGCATTAGTACCTTTTTGGTACACATCACTAGAAGTACTGATTTGTTGGGATGGTGCTGTTGTGTTTCTATGATACCTTTTTGGATTTTTTTTTCTATAAGTGAAACATGTGGTCTACAGTGGTTCATGTAACTACGGATCACTTGATATTAGATAGATACATGGCTTTTTGTCAAGTTTAGCTCTAAAGGTGTATGGTACAGCTTGAGAAATTGTTGAGCCATGAATTAGTTGGTAACTGTGTGATAATTCAAAATTTTGTAATGTGCATGTATAATGGAACTGATGTTTTGGTGAAAGCTAGAATTTTTCCCCAAAAACGTGGTTGCAGTTCAAGAAGTACATAATTGAATAAAAGTCTAAAGTTTTTGTTAAAAGCAGAGAGATTGAGCTTAGAAGCCACCCCTGGGGAACAAAGTTTGTGCGCGTCTTTCATTGCGACTTTTCATTTACTCTCGTAGATAATGTAATGTGCTACTTCTTCATGCCCTGGTTTCTGTCCTGCCTTGTGCTCCTTCCTGTTTTGAGAGATATGTGCTTTAATTATTTTTAGATAGAAATTCACTGATCTGTTGCTGCATAACTTGCAGATTCTTCTGAATCCTCTGTATTTGCCAGGATCTCGCATCACATCATCTCACTTTGATACCAAAGTTAGAGCCCTTGCCAGAAAGTACCTCTGAGCCAAACCACAGACCAAAGCTAAACAAGAATCAATTGCATTTAAAGTTCATTCCTTGTAAAATCATTCACTATTGATGACTCGTTATTGTGTTTGGAGTGATCAAATTTCTCATGGTAAATGATAAGTTGACCAGTGTACCTTCTCATATTATATATAACCTCAACAAGTGATAACTGAGCCTAGTTTGGAGGAGTAATTGTTTTACTATACCCTAGTCTACTACAATGGATCCATTGCATCTGTATGTCATTCTATTGAGCTGTTAATGCATATGAAGCAACTAGCTAGCTCTGGGCTGTCGAAGACTTCTCATTGGCCCGTAGTGGTCGCTTCAGCTCTGCCAAGTCAATTTGTAAAGACAGCTTTTTATAATATGTTTGATTACATTATTTAGTGTAAACATTCACACTGTCAATAGTCATATGGAGCCGCTTTCGATTAAAACTTTTCCATTTGCGTTGAAAAGATATTATGTGCTTATAAGATAGTTAAATACTTGGTTAAATCAAAATTATTCATATGTTAAAAAGTTAGATGGATTAATATATGATTTATAACTGATTTTGACTTGTATGCTCAAAGAGCTATACCAGTTTAACATGGAGGTAAGTCAGAACATCCTATATGTAACTTTTAAATTACACCAGTATAACAATAATTTTACACTATCACGGGTATGAAAGTTCAAAATGTATTATTTACATCTAAAATGGTATGTGCCGGTCTGTTTCATTCTCAATTTTCTCTCACTCTCACATACTAGACAGTCTCTCTCATATACATAAGCATTTTTGGTTTTTGATTTCTTGAGCCAAGGTCTATTGCAAAGAGACTCTTTATCTCTGACAGAAGATTTGTGTACAATTTGCTCTTCTCAGACCCCACTTGTACAATTCGCTCTTCTTAGACCCCACTTGTATGTTGTTGGATATCATGGCCAACTGCTTGGAAACTGGATGCAGTAACAACAAACACAGTGTAATCCCCTCAGACGGGGCATGGAAAATGTTCGTCCCTCATGAAATCTACTGTTAACAAGTTCAGCTCCTTTTTTTTCTCAGAATTTGCTGGTGGTTACTGATTCAGTATCTAATTACTCTCTTGCGTGCTAACTATACTAAAATGCTGTCCTCCGCCGTAATCCAAAGGGCATATTTTTTAAGCGCACACAAATTACCACTTCATCAATTATGACTGCTGGAATGGAATGAACCAGAGCTAATAACCCTTGGACTTAAATTGAGAAAGAGTATAAATTCGAAAACTTGAAAACATTTCTGGTGCAGACTCCAGGTAGATACTTAAACTAAAACAAACAAACAAGCTTAATAAAATCCCGTAGTTTCGATGAAAGGTAATCAACAATTTTCAACTCGAGTATTCTCTAGAAAATATGAACTCCAGGCCAGAAGGCATATGCTACGAGAACCATCTATTGAAGCTTCTTTATCCCAGGGAAAGAAGGAAGGATTGAGATTAGAGGGTCACCATATCCAACAGGATCTGTTCAATAGACAAGCAAAGTGCTTCAAGTAGTCACAGATAGGATGTTCAAAATGATTTTCAACACAAATAAGAATTATGAAGCATACCTCCATCTTCTCGGTGTATCTTGATAACCTCTCCAGATACGTCAGACTAAAAGGGAATAGAAAAGAAAAGACAGAAGGAGAATCAACTAAGATGCATGAGAATTTACTTTTAAAAAAAAAAATGTCTGAGCAAAGAGGAACAGCATGTATAGTAAAAAAGAAATCATGCAAGTATGCATCTATAGCGCGGCCCGAACCTCAACAGGAAGCTCCCCTCCAAGCTGCTCAATAAAGAAAAGTACTTGTCCCTCCTTCACTTGTTGCTTCTACAAAGTAGAATGGACAAAAAAAAAAGGTCATTCTAAAAATAGCCGAAAAGTTTAATACCGAAGCACACAGAGGATGCTTCTAGTCGTGAATTGATAGAGAGACGCAACAGAGGAAAAAGAAGAGACAGAGGGGAAGGTTGAGAAAAGGGAGGTTTCAATAATAGAGTATCATTTGCCTCGGTCTCTTATAGCCACATGACAATTCTAAAAGGATTTAGCATCCAGTTTGGATTGCTTTCTCCAGACAAAAAAATTACATCAGGAACCCTTAAAATTAGTATGCTACCAACGAAATAATTTTCTAAGCATATTTAAATGAAGGACCAGCTTTAAAAGGTAAAATTGGAAATAAACTCCGAGTTTACAAAAAGTGGTGTGGACTCGCAAATGAACCAACAGATTTTTAGACATAGTTAAAGACAGCTTTATATAGTAAATATTCCTGAATTTAGCTTAGACCTCAGCTTTAAACAGACCTCCTTTTTAAGGGAAGGAGCAATATCAAAATGAGATTGATAGTGAACTTTTCAGAACATAATTATTAATCAGTTATGCAAAGAATAAAAGTTGTCTCACTTGGTTTGATCAAACAGAAACATCACATCATAGGATTTAAAGAATAAAAAAGGAGAAAGAACACCTACTTCTTTACATGATGGAGGTGCACGTTTTCCCTTAATGGTTCGAGATCTTCTGAAGTAACCAACCTGCATGACATATGAGAATGTCATTTTCAGGGAGAGAAAGGCAGAGAGAGGGAGAGAGAGAGAGAGAGAGAGAGAGAGAGAGATTTTCACTGTAATCTCACCCTAGGAGATTGAATTATCACCAAGCCTTCATCCGCAGCTTTTTCAATCATCGTCTGAATTCCATCTGAGGGAGGTGAAGATTTAGTGATAGCTAATGATGTTGATGAGGCAGAGCCATTTGAATCAGCCACTTCAACAGATGAGGGAATAGTGACAGGACTGGATATTGGAGGCAATGAAGATGTACTTTGCTCTGTCAAGTCTCTCTTCACATATAAACGAAATCCACCAAGCTAATAATAAAATGAAAGAGTGTCATAAGAAGGAGAAGGATTTGAAAATGATTGAAGATAAATCATGTATCAGGGGCAGATCATGAATAACTTCCGAGAAGGACAATAAGAATATGAAATAAAATAAACAAAAAAGAATTACAAAACCAGCTTACTTTTAATTCAACTTCTGCAATGGAGGTTGTATCACATATTTCTGTAAGAAGAGACTCCACCTGTTAAATGAAGTAGGTATGTTTCATATGTTAATACAAAAATGTCACTGCATGCAGGCAATAACATATATTAATACGTAAGACCATATTTAATCCACTAGTCAACATAAACTGAGTGCCTCTTCACCAAAATAATTTTAGCAGATCAGAACAAAATTCTCCACGTGAATAATATGACTAAGATCTGTGTATGAAGAAAAATAAGTTCTAATCAAGAAGTTGGAAATAACAACTCATGTTTTATTTCCTTTTCAGAGTCAGACTTCTGTTACAACGAGGCGATGTAGCTTTGGAGGTATTAAGTCATGAACTAAGGTGGTGGCAAAACCATATGAGGTTGGGCAGAATCACAGACTAGGTAAGCAGGAGTGAAACGGTCAGAATCCAAATACTATAATTGATATTAATAATTACCAAATAATTGATAAAATTAAGGAAAGATCTGATAGAAATGGGAGGAAATAAAGGAATCTGCTGAGAATTCTCTGCATTTTATCTTTCTCAAAAAATCGATGAGATTTTTGTTGAAATTAAAGATTTAAAGTTAGGCTTCCTCTCTTTTCTTCTTTTGTTTGATAACCCAGAACCCCCCCAAGGGCCAGTGGAGCACAGTTTAAACCCGCGATGTTTGCCTAAGACCAAGCCTCTCGTACTGTACTAATTATCCATGTTCAAGGTCCCATCTAAAGTTTATAGACCACTAGAATCTAAATATGTTTAATTTTCTTGGAAGACCCAGCAGGAAGTTCGAGATGTATAGACAATCTTTATCTATCTTGCAGGTTCTTTTGAAAAATAAGGTACATTTATTAGTGAGCATTAACAATACCAAAGAGGTACCTTACCAATTATCTATCTTGCAGGTCTCATCTAAAATTTATAGACCACTAGAATCTAAATGTTGATAAATTTCTAGGAAGATCCAACAAGAAGCTCAAGTATTTATAGCCGACAAGCTGCTACATGATGGCAGAGGAAGTCGATTCGAGGAACTTCATACAAGCATAAGCTTGTATCCACAATATTCACCTTTTTAACTCCAACATGGATGGATATAGAAAAAAAGATGAGTTTGTCGCGCTTCACATTTTATCGGGGTACTACTGTAGTTATACTCTGTGTTATTTAAAGGTTCCTAGCTGTTTCCCAAGTTCCTGAAATTTCTAAAATATTTTTGAAATTGTAGCAGCTGACAACATACTCCACCAGCAAGAAAGTTTCACTACTTCATATCACTAAATACAAGCAATATAATGATCAGATTACTGTCTTTTGACAGAGTACAGAATGCAAATAGAAAGTGCTGACCTCGAATGAATTTGGAATCAATGGACTTGCTGTTTCTGAAGAAACAGCCTTTCTCGAACTATCATCTGAATCAGGAATGGCTGTTGCTGCAGCAGCTACATGACAGAAACAAAGAAAGCTGCATAATTATATATACATAACAGAAAATATGTTCATGCTCAAGGCGAGCAGGAAGTTATGTCAACTGAAAAAAGGAATCATAGATGTCAGGAACAAAGTGCTCAATATTTACAAACCTAGTAAAACAAAAACAAGACCAGTAACCTTTTAGAAAGGGTAATTCAATAACCAACTGAAAGACCTCCTGAATAAGAATCAGTGTTTTGGACAGCGAAAGGTGACAAGGATTTGCCTCGCTACAATGCGAGGCGCTCGTATTTTTGAAGTACGACGGCAATTAGTACCAAAAAACTAAAACATTTGACTTAAGGGTGGCAAATTAAACCTAACCCATTGAAGTTAACCCACCTATTTATTAGCTCAACCCATGTCAACCCAACCCATTTAAAATTGGGTTGATATGCAACCCGAATTGACTCGAGAGATATCTTGTGAAAATATTTTTAAAACGTTTTTTTTTTTTAAATTTGATATGTTTTATATAGCCAGAATAAAGAAAAATATAATTTAATTGAGTACTAAAATATTGAAAAAGAACAAATAAAATAAGTAAAACTTAGTAAAAGTTGGGTCGGGTAGGGTCTTGACCCACTCTATCACCCGTTTTGACCCAATTCATTTTGATCAAGGCAAATTCGAGATGGGTTAGGTCTTGACCTATTTGTTATCTTAACCCATTATGACCCGCTCAAATATTACCTAACCCGCCCAATTGCCAACCATAATTTAATTGCAAATATAAATAATCAAAATCTCAATAACATATCAGCAAATATTTCGATTCAAAAATTAAAAGTAGATAGTAGATACTAAAAGTCTAGAACTTGAATGAGAAAAAAATAAAACAAAAGTCAAAACAATGAGGAAAAAAATAGAGGTAGAAATCACTCTAAAGTCTTAAGAAAATGAAGGAGGAGGAGGAAAAAGAAATACATGAACAAGAAATCTCAAGAAGAAAAAAGAAAGAAATACGTATTGGTGGAGTCTCTGTAAAAGTTTGGCTGGTTGCCGAAGAATTCTAGTCGGGTCATTTAGTTGGAGTCTCAAAGTCTAAGAGTGCAATTGTGCAAATTTGGAAAGAAAATCCTAAAATAAATTTTTAACTTTTAAAACTCTACAAACGTTGCTTTTTAAAAAAAAAAATACAAAAGGCGACGCCTTTCTTGCCTCTCGCTTTGTTGCTATAGCGTCGCTTTGTGAAGATCGCCTCGCCACAAAGCTAAAAGGCAATAAAGAGATGCCTCGCCTCGCCTCGCCTCTCACCATTAGCGACAAGGCGATTGCCTTTCACAGCACTGATAAGAATGTAATAGATTCTCCCAAAGGTGAGCAAGGGCCAATCTGAGATCTTTGATCTATCGTAATTTGAAATCACACACGAGAAACCATCAAAACAGAATGGAAACTCCAAAAGCAGGATAAGTCCAATACTAAAAAGTCAAAAAGATAAAAACAAGGATAACCAGCCATTCTTCATTCACAGAAAAATATGGCAACTTAGCATTTCAAATCAAGTATAATCACTGGTATTGCTGTCATGATAGGTAAATAAACAAACAATTTAACTGCAAACGCTTTGTGAACAGGAAATTTGCACTTGTTAAGTTATGAGAACAGAAAAAATCCAGGATCCGTGAGGAAAATCACTCACGTTCAGCTTCAGCAGTTGAAGACCGACAATCAAATGTCTTCCTTGATTTCATGGTTAATATAAACCCATGACTTTGAACTAAGTTCTTCGTTCCAAGACTGCACAATCCACTCAATTTGGGCTTAGTGGCTCCCAAATTCAAACTTGTTAATTTAAGGCCAGAAGCCCCAAAACCACCTGGATTACATAACACATCCCAAAATCAACAAACACATAAATTGTTTCAAAAATCCTAAACGAAACAGAAAGCAATCAACACTACCAATAAACAGAAAAGAGTCAAAGAAGTCAGAATAGCTAATCTTTTTTTAATTAATTTTGCGCAGACAAGCAGTAATCTAAACTTTCTTCTAATTAAATTAGCAACCACCAGATCACCTCCCAATCGAGGCATATATATTTAGAAGATAGAGAGCGATCAACAACAACAGATGTTCCAAAACATACTTAGAATAGTAAAAAGAACTCGCATTTTTTACTAACTTAACAGAATGAATACATAAGAAAGACGCACAATACCAAATAGTTTGAGCTTGAAGCAGATTAAAACAGAAAAACACAATCAACAACGAAACAGGAGTCAATGAAGTAAGAAGAGTTCGCATTTTTATTTTACTAAAAGAGCAAGTGTAGAAACAGAAGAGGAAGAAGCTATACATCAATTTAGAGTACCTAACTCGAACCCTAGAAGAACAAGCAGTTAACAGTTCAGGTAAGGACCAGATGATAAATTTGAGAAAAAAAAAATTGCATGCATGATGAAGCGAGCCACGAAGAACACTAGAGAGAATGGGGAATTGGGTACTTACATGCAGCCATTAGGTCTAGGGCTGAAAAACCCCAAAGAAATCGGGAAAACGGAGCAGAGCTTGAAGCTTCGCTTGCTAGCGAATGGCGATGGAAACAAAGGCAGGCAGAGAAGTTAGAAACGACACCAACGCCCTTATTAATTTAATTGTAATTAATTATATTCTTCGGTTAAATACAAGGCCCATTAATTAAAGGCCCGTTTGTAGAGGGCCCGTAATTGAGGATAAGGTCTAGTGGCCAGATAGGTAACAACGCTGATTGTTTGTCCCTTTACTAAGTTTCTTGACCCAACGAAAAAGATGGAACAAACATATGTCATAGGTGAAAAGATTTTTAGAATTCAAAAAAATCATAGTCT
Source organism: Solanum clarkiae (assembly GCA_011800125.2). Classification (NCBI taxonomy): domain Eukaryota; kingdom Viridiplantae; phylum Streptophyta; class Magnoliopsida; order Solanales; family Solanaceae; genus Solanum; species Solanum clarkiae. Next base: position 18,542,498 of record JAABOM020000096.1, on the reverse strand, counting down.
CATGTCATTTTTAACCACAAAAGTTTAATTTATAGGTGGGGTCTCGAAAGAAAATGAATATTATTTAAATCGCAAAGTAAAGTTAAAAAATAAAGGTACTATATATAAACTGAACTCTTAACTTGGAGCGAAATTTTAAGTAGAAACTCAAACTTTTAAAGTGTACAAATAGGTACTCCAACTTGCTCAATTTTTATCAAATAAACACAAAGTGCTGACATGGAAAAGTATGTGTGTTACACGCAAAAGGGGGCGCGTGAGTGCTATTTTTTTGATGATTTCAACAGAAAAAAAAGCTTGAATTGTCATTTTTACCCCTACTACATCCATTTATATATAAATCATTATTTTTCAAATTAAAATACAATTTTTTTCTTCTTTCTAGTACTAATCTTCAAGAATTTCTTTTCTAGTTTTTGACACTAAAAAAATATTTCATAATTTGAAATATTTTTTAAAAATAAATATTTTAATTTTTTTTTGGGAGGTGGGAGGGTAAAGGTACGGGATTAGGGGTGGGGTGGAGTAAAAAATTAAAAATTTTAAAATTTGAATTTTTTGTAAAATTAAAGTTTTTAATATTTGAATGTTTTGTAAAATTAAAAT
>JAABOM020000096.1:18497640-18518825 GCA_011800125.2 Solanum clarkiae | reverse complement strand
GAAACTTAATTAATGAAGGGTAAAATTGGAAAAAATTTCCAACATATCCCTTGAAAAGTGAACAATTTACTTATTTTAAAACATTAAAATTTTTTGAATAATTCACTTAATATGAAACGAAGGGAGTATTTTTTTTGTCTGGACGTCAAGCTAATTGCTATCAACTTCCTTTTCACCTAATTATGTACTAGTGACATGTAGTAGATTAACCAGTTTGGTTGTTCAGGTACTTTTTATTTATTTATTTATTTATTTCTTTTTTATAATTGTCAATTCGCCATGTTTGAGTTTACTTTCGTGTATATTGATTTTTACGAAATATTTATTCATTTTATCAAATAAATATTAAATAATTTTATTTATTAAAACATTAAACAAATATAAAACATCACCTATTAATTTTACTTTTGTTAATTGTTATCATTTGAATTTTATGATTCTTAGTATATTTCATTGACCATTGGATTTAGCCAATCAAGGGGACTAATTTATTGGATGATTATATCACTTTTGTACAAACACAATAATATATTCTGGGAGCTAAATTATACATTATAATCAAAATTATTTAATAGATAAGAATGTCTAATTGTGTAATTATCCAATAAAAGTGTGCGTAATAACCCCAAAAATGAAAAAAGGGAGTACTTGTTATGTAAAAAAAGAAATTATGCTGCTGGCAGCATATATAAGCAAAGATATCATCTGTTCATGCCATTGTTGCCTGTTGCCCCACTCCTAGAGTTCTACCGGTGCCCCGCGGCGGCGCCTCCTTCAAATTCAAGGTCACGAGTTCAAGGATGATTGAACAACATTCCGGCAGATTCCTCAACTTCAAATCTCCATTTCTTTTTTCTGTTGAAACTTTTGTAAACTCCACCTGGTGACAGTTCAGGCTTGACCTAGTAAATCTACTTGCAGGTACGTTGTTTTAATTGATATCTGTTTTTCATGTGCGTTTTCAGTTTTAACTTGTGAATTTTGTCTGATATATGATAATTCTGTTAGAAATGTATTTAATCACCGCGATTATATATGCTTTAGTAAAAGTTTCATTTTCCGGTGGCTTCTCTCCTTATTCCGTCATCGGAGAATTGAGATCTGAATCAACACCGCTAATTATCTCTTGCTTCCAATCTGGACTTTTTGAATTCGATGAAGCAAATGTTAATTCATTGTATAAGTAGTACTTTGTGGATGGCCTTATAATTGGTTCGACAAATTAAGGTCTAGGGTTTGTGACATGTTAATTTTGGCCTAAATCCTAGCTAGAAGAAGCTAACTGTTGATATTTATCCCAACCTAGACAATGGCTGATGATTTTTTCATTCTTTTAATGATGATCTTGACAGTCATTTATTGAATTCTATTAATTAAATTATGTTTTATGAGGTATATATGCTATTTCCTACTAGTGCAGTATGAGGAGACTCTGCACTCCTAGGTTTAGGCAGATTGGACTGCCTCCTCAGGAGGATTTGAGCTTTGATTTCCCGAGGTTGTGACTCCTACTATTCCACCAGTAGGCTTATCCTGTTGGGGAGGTTTAGTCAACGATAGCATCTCAGGCCTAACCTAGCCAAGCATCAGTTAAATTTATTTTTTTCTAGCTTGTCCAATGATTTTTTTTGTTCATAGAATGTTTATTTACGTCACTGAAATGTGGCGAGAAGTTTAAGGTTTTAACCAACTCTGGTCATAGAATGATTATACAAGGCATGCTGTGTATATTTGAAGGTTACTCAAGGTACTTCCTCTCAACAATGACAGAATAACCCATCAGAGCAACAATAACGCCATCCAAAGTTCTATCATCGCCACCCTTGGACAACATTTTAAGACCTTTCTCTTCACTATTTTTTAGGTAAAAAACCTCCTTAGTTGCTTCATTTCCTACCATTAACACATACCGAGGAATGCATTGACGCCTCTGTGCCAAGCACCCAAAGTAGATGAAGATGAAATTCAGAAAAACCATGAAGTTGAGAGAGAATAATATTAGACCTTTGCTAATGAAGACACATAGATCTAAAAATTTGGTGGTGGAATTATGGAGAAAGATATACTGATATGGATACATAGATGAGAAAAGGGAAAAGGTAGTATTTCAAAGAGGAAGACACATTCAGGATTGAAAAATGTTGATCACGAAAAAGAGAGAAATATGATCGAGATAAAGACACAAGTAAAAAAGTGGTGTGTGAGATATACGTTGTCCCCTGCATGTGCATAGTAATTATGATTTTACCAGTTTTAAGTCAAATGGTTGTATCTGTTACATCCAAAAATGGGGCTTAGATATTTTATCCAAAAAGAAATCTAGGATTAGATAATTTGTTAGAAGTTATTTCCTAAAATATAGGCTTACTTAATGGAGCACTCTGTGATTGATTGGTTAAAAAAAGCAAAAGAATCACCACCGAGTGGATAAGATGGGTAGTAAAAAAAAGAACAGGGCTATTTTTAGTTTATTGTTAATGTGGACTGCTAGTTGAGTTAAATATACTAATAATAAATGCTGGATCACTGACGTTCTTTGCTAATGGCTTAGCTGGGAAGTTCGAGGTATTTATGCATCTGTATGATTCATTTCTTAGTCCCAGTGGTTGAATTGATATGATAAAGTGTACTCAGCTATTAGTAGTAGTTGATGCAGTTAACTTGATTAGAGCTCAAGTTGGAAAGTATTAAGAACACTTCAATAGATAAGGAGCCTTAATTTGTGAATTGAAGAACTGAATATGATTTCAGCTGTCAAGGTTAGTGCAGTTATCTGGCATCAAGAGTTGATTTAGTTTTGAATTAAATTTTCACATTCACAGCTGCAGTTATTATTTATAAGAAGACATCAGGGAATGCTTGATTCATTTGTCATGTGACTATCAAAATGAGAGTACCTTAGTTGTCTCCCACTTCGAATAGAAGAGACAGAAGGGGAGTTGCATAGAATCCCTGATATTAAAAGGAAGTGTCACTTTATAAATATTTGTTGAGTTGTCCTCCTCCAAAAAAATTGTATGTTAAGTTGCTTGAACTCTCCTAAATGTTGCTGCACCCACGTCAGAATTCAATCCCCCAAAAATGCACTACTTTTGGAGGATCTGACGCGACATCTGGATTTTTTTCAACAGTCCAAGGCTCTGAGCAACATAGATTATATGAAGTCCCGGTGTTTAAATTGTGCATTGATAGTTAGTGTTATTGGTTATTTTGTCTTATTTGTCTTCTGCCCATTTTAGAAGCAGTATTGGAGCATCAAAGTGGAAATTCAGTGAGCTCTAACAGCTCAACATGCCGAAAGATAGGATGGTGAATTCTTCGTCCTCCAACGGGACAAGGGTATCTCCTTATGCTTGCAGCTCAAAGAATACTGACAAGGGCTCCTTGGCACCTGTGGAGAATGAAAGAGAATGGGAAGAAGCTAGGTGCCCTATATGTATGGAGCATCCTCACAATGCTGTCCTCCTACTTTGTTCATCAGGGGACAAGGGTTGCCTGCCTTATATGTGTGACACAAGTTACCGTCATTCAAATTGTCTTGATCAATTTCGTAAACTATCATCTGGAACAGAATCAGAAGTTCAACAAGGGGGAAATAGTACATTGGGGATGATGCCCCAGATGGGAAATCAGGGACAACCTTCATCAGGAACAACCGGTTCTGCTGGGGGACAGCAACCAGAGCTTGTCTGCCCTCTTTGCCGGGGACAGATTAGAGGATGGATTGTTGTAGATGCAGCTCGTAAATTCATGAATTCCAAACAGAGGAGTTGTTCCTTGGAGACGTGCAAATTTAATGGCAATTATGGAGAACTAAGAAAGCATGCCAGGCTTGAGCATCCCTCACACAGGCCAGCCAAGGCTGACCCTCAAAGACTGTCTGATTGGAGAAGGATGGAGACTCAAAGAGATACTGTGGATGCTCTCACTGCATACCAGACGCCATCAGATGATTTCTTTCCTGAAGATGACTTCTTTCAGCTATCTACTGGTATGTTTGACTTCCTAGATGGTTTGTTCTCTGACACTGAGGATGGATTAAGTGAAGAGAGAGAGTGGCTTATGGATTTGGAATTGGAGTTCCCCTTCCTGAATAACTTCCCATATGTGACTTGGGACATGTGAAGAGGTGATGATGATGGAATGAATGCTAGTCGATCACAGACTAGTGCTAGATCCGGAAACAGGAGATGTAGGAGGTAAGAGTTCCATCAGATAATCAAGGGGGAAAGACTAGCAACTGGAGGAGATACCATAGGTCATCAAAGCGCATGGCAGCTACTTCGGGCATGTAACGATTGAATCAATACTTGATTCCAACTGTAATGTGCAGTTCTTTTCTTTCAGGTTTAAGTTCTGGTTTTTGGGTATCTCGTCATCACAGGATGGAGGAATTTAATCTCATAATTCCTGTTATTTTGTACTCTCAAATGAACATCGCCATTTTCATTTTTTTGCCTTCTTAGTTTGGTACTTTAAGAACAAGTGTTTCCCGGCTCATGAAATTATAGTTACTGGTTTACTAGCTTTGAACATATGAAACATAAAGCTTGTTAAGATCATCAGGGATTTTTTTAAAAGCTTGTTAAGCTTATGCCTCCTTATAGTATGTCTGTTTTCCGACATTTATATCTTAATGTTTCAGATTTGGCATATGTTTCAGTGTTGTACAACTGTACGATAATGAGATGTATGGTGTAGAAAGGTCGAAAGTAACGTGTTTATTATACTTTACATAGACTTTGTATTTGACTAAATGCCAGCTGAAAATAAAATTTTAACGAACTTTAAATATATCTTAGATTACATAGAGCACGACCTTAAGCCTCAAGGCAGTTAAGACAAGTTTGTAACTTTTGTTATATAGCAGAATATATGAATTGCGTGTTGTCTTTATGAATCACTCTTGAGTTTGGAGCTATATATACAGGTAAGCTCATTTGAGATTTGTTAACGGCATATGTTTAAATCCACCAATCATTTATTTTCACACGTCTTGATGTTATCTTTATCTATCCAAACTTGTATATAACCCAATACTTTATAGTATGACTCCACTAACCTTTTCAACATTTTTGATAAAACGCGTGTATGAAAATTACAAAGAAAGAGTTTATCAAGACTAATGTATTCAAGAAACATCTTGATATCAAGACTAATGCTTGCATGGAGGATCTATGAATGCATGGACAAAGAAAGAGTTTGAGAAGTTTACGATGAGACAAAATTCATATTCTACGAAGCTCTTACGGTCGATCAAATTTATATCAACTTAGAAAGGTTATACAGTTCTACTTGAAATTAAAGGATCATGTAATATCCAGTGGTAGAGCTGGCATTTTCATTAAGAATGTTCAGATTTTAGAACATGGGTGAGTGATTTTTATATCACGGGTGTTCAACAATTGATATATATCAATATATCTATATTTATCTTATATATTCGAAAAAGTTTTTCGAAGGGTATTCATCTGACCACCCTTGAATGAATGTAGCTCTAGTAACATCAGATTTCTCGTGGAGAGACATATCTTAATCAGATTATCACTATTGAAAGATTATGCTACGATAATGTCACGTGCATGGGAACTCAAAAGTCATAAACATGTATAGTCTAGTTATTCTTCCCAAGATTGCCAATAAATTTGGTTGACAAAGGAATCAATGTTTTTCATAGCTAATGCAGTTGGAAAATAGTGATCTTTTAGGCAACTAATAATTAAACAAGACCTATTTTGCGCTAGGGTGAAAATTAAGGTGAATTTGCTAATGGAGTTACCAAAGAAGATATAAATTAATTGCACTAATATATATATTATTAATACACTAATTAATATTATTCTTATACACTTTATCAAACAATCCCTAATACACTGTACAAAATGATCCCTGTATTACTATGTTATGTTAGCAAAATATTTAATTAGAAATTATTTTTAATAGTTAAAGTGTTTATAAGAACATAGTATTAAATATGGTGTCGAACTAAATTCTGTGGACAATTTTTTGGAGTTCAAGTTCTTAAAAAAAATTATTTTGTGATGTCAGATTTTTTAATGACAAATTTGATTGAGTAATTGTATAATGAAAAAAATTATTAAGTTGAGTCATTTTATTAATATAAAAAATAAATGAATTTTTTAAATATATTTTCTCATCATTAAATGATTTTTGATAAATTTACTCCATTTAAAATTATATTTTTTCACTTTAGTTCGTTATGTTGAGACTGGAAAACTTCAAGGGCAAAAATGGTAATACACTTCTCGTTCCTTCTTCATCAACCATCACCCTCTCGGCTAAATACCTAAACGAAAACCTTAAATAGGGGTTTAGAAATTACAAGTAAAAAACATAAAGCCTAACCGAAAGGATTCACTTTGGTCTTCTCTTCTCTGAGTGGTAATTTTTCGATTTTTCGCATCTATTTGTTCTTTAATCTTTCCCTAATTGTGTCATTATTCGCTTGGCAAGACAGCAGATTTCTGTGGGCACCAGTGTTTTCGTGACTCAGTACTAACTGCTTTCATGTTCGTTTCCAATTTTTGCGTGCTTTATTAGGTTGTTTTTGAAAAGTGAATTGGGGTTTATTGACTGAACATCAAAAGCCGATCTTTTTATTGTTTGCTGAAATGGGTGTGTCAAAATTTTCAGTTTCTTATGCTTATAGGTGTTTGAGGAATTGCTTCAACGAATTTGGTGTTAATATTATGTTGTATTTGTCCCAAATTTGAAATTGAAGCATTTGTCTAGATTAAAGAATATCCGATTAGATATTACATTTAACTTTATGTTGTGGTTTGGTATGATTCTTGGGTCATAGAGAAGGAATGTCTGTGATAATACCAGCAAGTAACAACAATATACCCAGTGTGGGGTTCTGGGGAGGGTTGGGATGTCTGGAAACCTTACCCCTACCTTTGTAGGAGTAGAGAGGTTGTTTCTGGTAGACCCTCCGCTTGAGGGAAGCGTTTCTCTAAACAGGTTTGGAAAATGCAAGATTAGAAAAAGCTATGACAAAAATATTGAAGAAAAGAAAAGTATTTACATAAAAAAAAAAACTGTTAAGTATAACCAAGGTAAACAAGCAACAGTAGTGATGAACTTGAATCCATTTTTTTACTATTTACAACGGCAGAAGTGCCCAAATCCTGTACTAGTAGCAGTCGGTTATGTGAATCTACTATCTCCAGTATAGTCCATTTATGCCCCTATTCATTTGAATACTAAACTATTTTTAAATTGGTCTCTGCCTGCACATAATTTTGATAGTTTAGCTTCATTGGTCCCATAAGGGGGTAGTATGCTTTGTAGCTCAGGTTTTTTACGATCTTTTTGAGAGTGAGCACTAAGAACTGATTTGTATATTTTTCTTATATAATATCACTGCAGCAGAAAGAGCTTGAGCGAATTGTCTCCTATAATATGGCAAGGTCATTATCTCAAATGATGTTGAAGCGTTTTGCAGCCTATCCACTTGCACGTTCATCTGCAATTGTGAGAAAAGACACTACTCTCTTCCTGTTTGTGCTTATTATTAACAACAAATCAACTAATGCCACTCTTCCACTGCTTTGTCTGACCTAGCTGATTGCTTGCAATATAAAAAACTTGAGCTTTACTGTGAAAAGCTTCCCTTTCTTTCTTCTCTTTGAACTTCGTGCACCCCATTGCTCTGTGTTGGACACTATAGTTTATTTCTCCCTAGCTAAATACAATCTGGGGTATATGCTGCATCTGTAAGTTATATTGTAAACTATGAACATTTGCTTGAATCTATATCCCCCACCCCCATCCCACAAAAAAGACCATTTGCTCAAGTCCCTCTACTATATGTCTCCATCCCGGATGAAACTTTGGAGCATTGACTTCAGTATTAATGAGTTTAGCCCGTAGATGGGATTAGACAAAATCGTATCTTTTTCAAAACGCTCTTTCTGTAATATCTGCTTAAAAATAGTATGCTTAACGGTTGCTTGATTTGGGTAATAGACATCCAGGTCTATCCACCAGGGTGAAGTGCGATATTCAACTACTGTGCCGAATGACCCTGACACTCATGAAGATTTCAGACCTACTAGTAAGCTTGAGAGTTCAGGTCTTTCTCTGGTGAATATTGTTGAGCAGGTAGCTCTAGTCAATATCTGTAAATTTTCTGCTTGTCGGCAGGTCAAAGCTCTTTTGTTTTCAATCTTTGAACATAGAGATTATGTTACTTTTTTTGCTTATATGCTGTTCTGTCAAGTATTGAGATTTATTTATTCTGTCGGCCTTCTATTGTAGGATGTCAAGGAAAATCCTGTGATGATATACATGAAAGGTGTGCCAGATCTTCCTCGATGTGGATTCAGCTCATTGGCTGTTAGAGTTCTCAAAGAATACAGTAAGTTTATATGCTATAAAGCGATATCTCTTGTTGTTGGATTTTGCATCACTTCCTAGTGTAGGTTTCTGATAGAGGTTCATGGGCCCTTAATTGGTTTTCATCTTCTTACCAATTAGTATGGTCTTTGCAGATGTTCCAATAAGTGCCAGAAATATCTTAGAAGATCCTGAGCTTAAAAATGCTGTGAAAACTTTCAGGTAATTTGATGCCAAATGGTCTATGGCTATGAAAATTATTTATTCACGAATTTATTTCCATTTTTTAAAAGGGATTGATACCCGATTTCTAGATGCTAGGTGGCTATCTTTCGCCCTTTGATGTGATCTGAGCAATATCTTTTAACATTATCCTTGAGAGAAACCAGGGTCATTTGGGTAGACATATTGCCGATGGGATATCAGCTGTCTTTTAATATAATAGTAAACTCGGGATTGATTAATGTTTTATTCATAACGTCAGATGATATTTGAGTGTCCTGGCAGCTCATGCTTTTTTCTTGTGACTAAATGTGGTTGAAATTGGTTCTTTTCACTCTTATAGTATCGCGTTGACTTTTTTCTTTATGAAGTATGGTATCATGAAGTATGGTATCACATTGATTCACCTGGGTGATGCCAACGTTACATTGTTGGTGATGACTCTGTGGTTCTATAGTTATTTCAGGTATATGTAGGTTGTATATCTATTTTTTGTTGTACCTATAAAATGGTGATCCTTTATTTGGTATATAATGATTGTATTTTAAAGAGCATTAAGTGGGTGTTATAGAACTTTACGAGTAGTTTATCTCTAAAGGACTCACAATTCAATCATCTGTACCGCGGAACAATTTCTTTTAATAATCGTGGTATCCAGGATAACGCTTCCATGCACCTCAACTAATTCCACGGGATACCTGTCCCCTCCCACCAACAATAGGTACGAGGTAACTCTATCCACCAATGGTAGGACAAATCGACACTTAATATTTCTGTCTTTGTTGGGATTGGACCTAAGACCTCATAGTTCTCAACCCACATTATTGACCACTAGGTCCCACACCCTTGGGTGCCCTGCAGAACATTATTTTGATTACACCAAAAAGAAATCTTGGTCATCTGTTTTCAAGCTGTGTTGTCTGTCACCTTTCCCGAGCCCCTTTTTTTTTTCCCGTCTCCATAGCATCTGTGGTACGCATAAAGGAATTATGACCCAAAACTCTCTTATACTCCCCTCGATTTCTTTCTCTTTTGCAGCCACTGGCCCACATTTCCACAAATATTTATCAACGGGGAGTTTATTGGTGGATCAGATATCATCCTCAATATGCACCAGGTAATTTGACTTGTTTATGTGAATCGAGTCCAACTGGTTAAGTGCAAAATGCTGATTGATTATTTTCTCATGTAGAATGGGGAACTCAAGGAAAAGCTGAAAACTATCGTGGATAACCAAGGTAAAGAAGAATGAGATACATTACTGCAGAAAGTAGTATTGGTCTGCCTAAGCGTCGAACTGTTGTAGTCCTTCAATCATTTGAGTTTGTAATCTTTAGGCCTGCGAGCTGTAATAAAATATCACTTGATATACCGTCTTCCATATATTTGTGGGAAAGATGAAGAATATGCATTTTTCATACTTCCATATCTAATTGATTGATTGTTCCAATACAATGTCTGTTGCTTGAAATTAGTATTATTAGTTTTGTAAATGACAACACAGCAGTCACCAGAAGGTGATTTTCTGGGTAGCCTCATGTTGGCAAAAAGGAGTCCTAAAAATTTGACAGGCTTTAAAAGGGTTATTTGGTGCATAGTCTTGGCATAAAAATTTAATATTGCTTTTATGCCTTGTTTGGTTGCTAATCCTAGGATTAGTTATACCAAAATAAGTAATTAGTAATATAAAAGAATTATCCCTGCCCGGGGGTGGAATAATAGCCAGATAAAACAATGAAAATAAAATATCTCTAACTCTGTAGAAATGTATAATGAAATTGCTTTAGTTGATCAAAGAGTGGCTGGGAGTTTTGGTTGAGACTACTGGGATTTTGAAAATCTTTGGCTAGTTGGAAAATGGATGATGATTTCAACTACAGACCTTACACTTCGTTTAGATGGTTGTTACTCGTTGTATTATGTTGTATTGTTAGTTTAAATATAATATTTATTTTGGTTGTTACTTAAAATTCATTATATCGTATTATTTAAATCCATCGTTAGATAACGACGAAAAAATCCATTTTGTGTAACGATCGATTTGGTTTGATGTGATAGTGTTGTTATCTTAATATTTTTTCTTCTCATTTTGACTTTATTTATCATTTAATAATTCTATTTCATCATATACCTTACATTTTCAGTAGTTCTACCATGTACTTACAATTTCTTGTAAGTTTATCATTCAAATTATGGATGTGTGAAATTATGTAACGACGAAGAATAATATATAATCTATCCTAACTTTGTATTCATAAAAATAATACAATATGATATGATACAATACAACACAATTCAATATATTATGAAACAATACATAACAACCATCCAAACAAAACTAAACGAGGGTATGTGTGATGGAGAGATAGAGAATACACCATAACACAATATCCATTAATATTGATACAACATGATACAATGACTACCAAAATTCTGAGTGGAATTGAAGAAAACAAAATGTCTACAAGTGATGAAAAGAAAACACATCCAAACCTTTATTTTCAAGACAAAACTGGTAGACTAAGTCCTAGAATTCACCAAAGGCATATAGTAATTAACTACATACAACTGTTAAAAGTGTATACACCCCATATTATTGCTTCCTCATGCACTTGTCCTCACTCCTGAATTACTTATAACATGAAACTCTTCGAGTCTTGAGGGAGTTCTTCATCGGCAACCTTCAAGCCCGAGCCTTGCGCTTAACCAACTACACACCTCATCCATTTCTCTTGGCACAGTGTAATGGCCAAGCCTGGAGAATAAGATGGTTGTTTTAGGAAACACTTCTTTATACCATTTAGAACTACATTATGCAAAGCAAAAAGAAGGGATACCCGTCGTATTTTTTGAATGCAAGGTTCCTGAATCCAGCTGAGTTCAAGACAAGGGTAGATCTCTCTCCGTATTTGTAAGGCACAACCTCATCACCTGTAAATTACAGAACAAAAGGGTAAAAGACGGTTATGAAGATTACAAGTTACTAGTAGTCTAGAATCGAAATACAAACTGAAAACACTAAGAGCCTTCTCCATAACTGCTATTTCTGTTTCTTGTGGTTATGGAGTAACAGAAACACCAAGGTAAATTAGGTATCTTGTATTTCAGATCAGAAGTAAGGAGCCTCGAGGATTCAGAGAGACGCACTATGCACTGTAAAAGCTAAAAATGACTGAAAGGTTTTACAAGTATGTGCAAGTAAAGTACATACACATTCCATGACAGAGAAGAATGGGCAAGGACGAGGCACGTCTTGCAGCCTCTAGTGATCCTTCAATCTTGTTGCGCACGTTCCTGCACAATTCTAGTCGTTAAATCCTATATCTGTTTCTTGTCTAAGAAAAAGAAGAGATAGAGAACACAAAATTAACCATATAAGCACTCTTTACTCTTTTAGGTACCTCCCTTTTTATAGCACTTGAATAATAGAAGCTTTAGACATCTAGGAAGCTAATTCATAATACTAATGTTTTCCAGAATAAATATAATTTATCCAAAATCTAATGCAGATAATACTCCATCTTATTTCCTCAGCTACACAACCAAGTTTGAGATATGATATGCAATCAAACCTTGAACCAGGAAGCCACCCGCTTAAACCTATGATAGCCCTTAAGTTGACTGGGTAGGTGTTTCCATTTCCATATTTTCCTTGAGCAAAGCAAGTCGCTGAGTAGAGTGCCGTGGCTGCACCCATGCTGAAACCTCCAATACCAAGTTTAACTGTACCACGGTGTAAATTGCCCATCAGATCACGAATAAAACAGACCTAACAATACAAATATCTTACAAAAAATCAAGTAAGCTTGCCACTCCAAACCTTTCAAAAGAGAGAATTCTTAGCTAGGAGAAGAACTAAGCCAGCAATATGAGCCACAAAAAATTGTTGGCTAATTAAGCATTCACAATAGTAAATAAGAACATTAGTTTATATACAGATTTTGGCGTACCAAATACACAGGAGAGACTGGTATTTAGGTCTACACTGAAGGATTATCTAGAACTTACCATCAGCAGGTTCAGTTGACAATAGGTTTGCAATATGTGCAACTGAAGCATCTAAGCCTTCAAAATCATCAGGACCTTCATCAGAAAGTTCTCCCACGTCAAACCCTGGAATAACATACAGGGGAGCATTTAATAACAGTTATTTTAATTAACATGTGATACTTTTGAGTTTCATTCTTACATGCAGTGCAAGGAAATCCACCGAGTATAGCTACAGGACGAGTTGGGGCAGTTGGACATATCCATTTTATCTGCAAGGTTACAAACAATGATTTAGGATGAAGACTAGGTTAAAGGAGTTGTATAGATGTAACCATGTAGAACTTAAGAAGTTATCCGAGCTCATTGCTTACGTTATGAAGGGGTAGGCTTTCCAAAAGTTGGGACCAACTGCATAAAGAAGCAAAGCAATCAGCAAATGCATTCACCATATCTCAATTTAGCCAAAGATAGCCAAAGTTAACCTATGAATCTTACAAGTGTGAGCCAACAAAAACATTTAACAATGATCACGGATAGATGGCTTATCATGGTGAACTCATTCAACACTTCTGTCTCAAATTACAGAAAGAAAAGCAGGTACACCTAAGCACAAGAAAGTAACAATCTTTTGACATTTTAAGCATAAAATAGCAGCTTAAAAGACGAACAGATTTTACCTGGAGCCATTATCTCCCAGGCCATGTAACCAAACTATAGTAGCTTGGTGTTTCCCCTTGGGCCTCACTACATATGTCCTCCCAAACTCGAATGTCGTCCTAGAAGTTCTACTTCCTGTAATGTTATTTAACTAACTTATTAGTCCATACCAAATGCTTAACAACAACAACAACAAACCCAGTGTGATCCCACAAATAGGGTCTAGAGAGGGTAAAATGTACGCAGACCTTACCATTACCTCATACACATAGAGAGGTTGTTTCCGGCAACCCCCCATACCAAATTCTTGAAGCCCAAAAAATGTTTAGCAAAGACATAATAAAACTAGATAAGGGGGCAAAAGTTTCCCACAATGATTGTACCTATTGTAATGTAAAAGTGGCTTTACTAAATCTATTGGCATGAAGACATAAGATACAAATACAACTACAACTACAACTAATATACCACAACCCCAGGCTAGTCAGAATATGTTATCTGAATCCCCACTATCCATATCGCTTCATTTAAACTCATCTCAAGCAGAGGCGGAGCCAAGACTTGAACTTTATGCATTTTAAATTTTAGGAACCGAACATCGACTTCGAGCTCCGTCCTTATACCACTACAAAGACATAAGCTAATTACTGCTCCCTCCGTCCCAAATTAGTTGAATTTTTGAGTTTTTTATCAATGTTCAAAATAATTTTTTTATGAATTTTTGAAGTTTTTCCATATTTACCCGTTCATCGATTGAAGTTATATATTTTCTTTCCAGGAAATAAACTACACCAATATTTACCCTTCACAGAGGACAATAGTGAAAAATATGGTCTAAATTTTGTCACTAAATATTTTTACCTCACAAATTAAAGTTAAAATGGGACGGAGGGAGTGTAACATTTTCAAAGGAGCAAAGAATAACCCTCAATGCTAAACTAGGTGGATATCAAGCGGCAACAACAATAACAACATACTCAGTGTACGCATACCTGACTCCTACCTCGGGCTATTTCCAATATCAAGAAGCAAAAAGAAAGAAAAGATTGTACATTGCAACTAACCAGAGCCAGTTGAAGGGTTTAAATAGCTCATATCACTCTGAACTGATGAAATGCAACCTTAGTTGTACTGACTGAAAGACCAATGAACTGAGAAATGGCACTCAACTGCAATGAAGACAAGCCAAACCAGTAGTCCCTATTTATAAGAGTAGACCCCAAATAGAATAAGACATATGAATATACAAAAAAAAAAAAAAAAAAATTAAGTATGTGTGAACCAGCTGCTTAATATACAACCTAGAAACTTATAAAGAAATAAAATGGCATCCACGAAAAGGAAAAAGCAAACAATCTTTCGAACAGAGTAAAAAAATTAAAGAGAATCAAAACAGAGCAGAAAAAAATCATCCGTTGATTTTCCCCATTTCTAGAGTTACAGAGAAAGAATCTATGCCTGTTGGGCAGGGACAATAATAAATAAAGTAACCCACTGTTAAGAATATTACTGAAAACAAGAAAGAATAATACCAATTTTGTATTTTTATAAAAAATAGTATATGTCTTTCAATCATTTATTTATGTATTGTTTGATGATTGATGGATACCCATTACCTTTTTTTTTTATTTTTGGGAAAAAAAGTGAAATTTCAAATCGTCCAATTTATCATCATTGTGACAATATTCAATGAAGCACTCGAAGAAGCAAGCACAAATTCCTTATTGTGATAATATATGCTGGCTGTGCCAATCTCTTATTGTATTGTAAGTTTAAATGTTATATTTATTTTAATTATTATTTAATTTATTTTTATATCATATTAGTGAAATTCAACTTGACATAATGTTGAAAAATCACATTTTGTGTGACAATCGATTGGTGTTATTTTAATAATTCTTTTTATTTTGTTTTTATTCATTATTTAATAATTTTTCTCTATACTTTACCTATCTTTTAGTTGTAGCTTTACTCTGTACTCAACTTTTCTCATAAGTTTTATTATTCAAATTATTGATGTGTGACACAATATCATGATGAAAAATGATACAATATATCCAAATATTATATTCATTAAAACAGTACTATTATGAAACAATACGTAACAACAATCCAAACAAAGTATTATGTTCCAAATTTTGAAGCTTCCTATTGAAATAACTAGATTCGTCACTATATATACACATACGTACATGTGCAGAAGGAGAGTGTCAACCACAATTTTAGCCGAATCCACTGGCTTTTGATTTAAAACATTTACTGAATATGTACAAATTATTTAAAAATTTAATTATGAGTAACTTTTTTTAAAAAAAAATCCTTAAAATTCGAAAAAATCAGACTTCAAATCTTAGGTATGTCACTCGTGCAAGCAGACACAAACATTTAATAGTAATAGTGAAAGAATAATTAAAATAATAGTTGTTTCACTTAAATGAAATTTAAAAAAGCTAAATATATATTTATGTGAAAACAGATAACTTTAACTAAAGATAGAATATTAGCATTTTAAATTAAATTTCTTTTTAAATATAAAAATACGGGACAGATAAAAGGTATATAGATATGGTGACCAACCTGGAAATCTTTGGTACAACATTTGGAAAAAGTAAATGAACTTTTTATCTTCAAAAATTGTTTTTGTCTCTCTAGATTAGCTTTTTATGCTCAAAGTCCTTTTCTCTTTGTGCAAAGTCTGAAAATTCAAAGTCCAAAGTCTAAAAAATCATCATGAGCCTTTTTTTTGTTCGTTTTATACTTAAAAGGGACTCCACAACCACAAAAGTTGCATGAACCGAACGCTCATCTGTCCTCACTTCTTAATAATGAATTTTTGCAATTACCCGTCTATTCAGAATTTTCATTAAAAGAATTAAAAATGTGAGTTAATATATGTGGAATAAAATCCAATTAGAGAAAGTTCATGAAGATAGTATAAGAATTTGTGAGTAAATGTTAAGAGATTTTAAAAAATAAAATAAATTGTGAAATATTTTAAGATTTTACGGTCATCTTAACTTGATGAAATAAGACACAATAATGAAATTTTCATCATCGTGTAAGCATAAATTGTTTCGAGAATTAATCTATTTTATGTGAGTAAGTTAACTTTGATTAACTAATATGATTTCAAAGAAGAGCGCGCCCATGAAGGCACCAACCAGATGATGTAAATAAGTCCATAAACATACTAGAGAAGTAGTTGAGTATATCATAGTAGATCATCATGACTAACTCAAATTCCGGGAGACCAATCTAAAAGCGGATCAACATAAAATCAGCTGAAAGTTACGATATGAATACGATGTCAAAGAGACTAACTAAACGTAACACAAAATTACTTTAAACAAGGATGTCCAAACTATTTTAAGGAATAAAAAAAGTTGACAATGGTATAAAATTAAAAAGAATTTTTCTACTAATACTATAACATATTTTTAAATGTTAAAAAATACCCATAAACATCCCATTCTATAAATCAATTTAATTATTTATAATTTTTATTACAAGATGAGATATTTTAAAAAAAAAAAGATATAATAATGTGATAATCCATATAGCTTCCCACTGTAAGGCAATGTAGGGGCACATAGGAGATGGATTCCTCGGCCCATTATGCGCCGCTTAGTCTTGTCCCCATGGGCCCTTCTTTTGGTGCATCATGGAATCGTGGACTTAAAACTCAAGGGAATCCTTGCTTTACATGTGAGAAAAAATTATCTAAGTATATATATTATTTTATTATAATTTTTTTTATTTACAATTTTTTTTTTTGCTAATACATTTTTATCTTTTTCTCTGATATATCTATCTCAATTTTGATACATAAATCCCATGTCGGATATATTCTTTCTTTATTTATTTGAATGTCCTATCATTATCTGATATATTTCTCTACTATGTATTCAAAAGTCCAATGATGTATCCCAAATTTCATAAATTTTCAGAAACTTTTGTGTTTTGAAAAAGAATAAAGAAATAATATAATTACTCTATTTCTCAACACTACAATATGTATGTAAGTCATACTTAAAGTGGACGACGAAATATTAATTGTGCGTTTGATTATAGAATTTGAGATTTTATAATTAATACTTTTAATAGTGTGAATTTTTTTTTAAAAAAATTGTACGATTCTACACCCCCCCCCCCAAAAAAAAGGTAATATCATATTGCATATTGAGGGTGTTTTTGTGCTGTATATTTCAGCAATATCCTCATAAAAACATAGAAATCTGATGACAACACCTTGTGAAAAGTACATATTTAAGATGAATTTGAATGACTCACAAAAATCACGTAGACCATGATTGAAGTTGTTGACTTTAAACTAGAGAATTATCATTCAGATGTTGAAACAATATATGCTTAGCTTGCACAATTTTTTTAAAAAGCATACAAAAATATTTTCAAGTGAAAATAGAAAAACAAATGCAGAATACCCTTGGTTGAATCTCGTCCAAGGTAGGTACCTATGTTCTAAATAAAAGTAAAAATCATACATGAATTTAGGACAAATAATGTTCTATGTTGTACCTCTAATTGTTCAATAATGTTCCATGACGCAACAATGCTTTTCATACATATAGAACAGGAATAACTTCAAATATATTTACAACAAATATAGCTCGTGTTTTATTTATATAAAAAATTGGTCAAATCGACGAAACTATACAATATTTGTCAAAAGTTATAGAATGCATACACTAATTATATATAAATGAACTATACACTAAATACACACTGACTATACATGCTTATACAAAAAAGAATTTTTTTTTTATAATTATTTTTATTAAAGCATTCCTCAGTGTAATTATCCCTATTAAAAATATTTTTAAAATTTTCAATCTGCAACACATCAGATTAAAAAGAATTATTGACATAGATAAAAGCTAATATTTATTTATCTTCAAACCATCAATTAGTTATAAGTCCTTAATGCAAGGGCGTTAAATTTTTTTAATAAAAATCCTGACTTCACGACTAGCATAGTAAATGTATTTGTTAGCTTGTCGAAGTGATCTCAAAAGATTTGGAGTTTGCGGACACAACAATTATTCCGTTGAAAAGAAAGTTTTTCTTGAAAAGTAATTATAATGAAATCTTTTGAATGTCAACTCCATTGCCCACTTAAAAACGAAAAGTATCATCCATGTTATAGTAGCAAAATATAATTAAATACGATGATAAATTAATAATCATATCTCTTGATACTCAATTAGAATCAAGATCGGGTTTGGTGGGGTTAATTTTTCACTCTAGGACAAGATATGCTGTTGCCACTAGTATATGGTTTGTTAGTTTTTTTGGTTTCCCATCGTTGTTTGGTACGTAATTAATTTGAAAATTTTTATTATAGAGGATAAAATATTTTCTGTCAAAGATATTTTTATTTGGGATTATATCACTTGCCATCCCCAAAAAAGAAATTATTTAGAAGTGATTACTCTTTTATTTTCCTACCCCGCGTTTTTAACTATTCTTATGCATTTGATATCATAAGAATATATATATATATTAACAGTATCAAGAAGAAAGAGATAATATTTCAGTAAATTTTTTTGATGCCATTAGATTATAATATACTCTGATGGTTCAAAGAGGGAGAAATTGTTTGATACTATCGTTTTATATAAATACCATCAAAGTTAAGACTGTGACTTTTTAATATATAAAATTGTGATTTTTAATAATTTTCTCTTAATCGTTTCTTATTTATTTCCTTAAAAAGAAAGCACAATTTTATATGATACCGATAAGGTATCACTATACTAACTGAATATCACATAAGATTAAGTTTTGTCCTACATGATACTGCTATGGTATCATATATCGATAGAGTCTTAATAGTTTCTAATTTATTTCTTAACAAAAGATCTCAATCCCATATGATACAGATAATATCAATATAGTAATGGAGTATCACAAATGATTAAGTTCAGTTTCATATGATACCACTATTAGTATCATATATCAACAGAGTATCACAGAGTAGTGATGCTAGGGATGACAATGGGGGGAGGGGGCTGGGCGGGTTGAGCTCAACCCGCAATTTTTTTAAACCGGCCCTCCCCGCCCCGCATGATGACTATTTTTCATTTTCAGCCCACCTTGCATCGCCCCACATAAACCCGTCCTACCTAAATTTTAAAGTTCTTTTATTTTTTTAATCGAATTTAGTTTTTTTCCAGCTAATTAACGTCTCAGAAACTAATTAATTATTTTTAGTTGATATTTTAACAATTATTTCTTAGTCGTTATTTAAAAGTTTCTAATTAACATTTTAAAAATTAATAATTTACTGGACATGTCTAGTTAAAATTTTAGGAAAAAAAATTTAAGTTAATATTTAATATAAAAAAGCTTATATCTTTGATTTTTACTAATTACAAAAATTTAATTTTTTCGAATTCCTATTTATTTTTTTAAACTCGCAACTCGTCCGACTCCGCATTAGTTTTAAAAATAGCTAGTTCAACCCGCCCCGCACCCGCATAGCTCTAAACCCGCCCCGTACCCGCTCGCCCCGCTCGTTGTCATCCCTAAGTGATGCTGATGCACCAAGTAGAAAAATAAAACTAGAGTAAGTGGATAAATAGTTTTGGTGATTCGTTTATAGTAAATTCATTTTATGTAATTTTTCTTTTTTATTTCATGGCTCAAACTCAAGATCTTCGATTAAGAATAGAAGAGTATTCACCGTTCTACACTACGACACTAGTATATAGCTAGCACCTTTTTATTTTGTCCAGATTTGACAAGATAAATACTATTTTAATAGTTGTAATTAAAAAATTAAAGTAATTGATTTATAAAATTAGATTAAGGAAAAACTGGCCTGAATGGGGAAATTCCTTTTCAACTTGTAAATGATGTGTGTCCCTTTTTCCTCCGTCATTTTGCGCATTTTGTTGTACACGGTTGCAATTTTCCTGTGTGACCTTTATTCCCTATGCCATTTGGAACGGTTGTAACTAAAAGACCCGAATCTTATTATACTTTTCTAGTTTAGCTTTTATATATAGGCAGTGTAAAGGTAATTATAAGTTTGTTTATAATAAATGCAGACTAACTTCAAAGGTATGACAGGTAAATTGCTACATCAAGTCAAATTATATTAATGGACTTCAAATACTGTTAATGTGTGTAAATAGATATTCTAAATCTACATATTTGTACAAGTTACATAAATTTTATAGTGAAATAAAAAAATTCAATATATCCCAATTATTTGCATATTTACTAAAATCTCTTAAAATGATCATTATGCGAATACACTGGCACATATATGATTCATAAGTCATGATTCTCGGATATACTGGCAAATACATGATTCATAAGTGATCATTATGCGGATTCATAAATCATGATTTGCAGATACATTGACACTCATACATGATTCATAAGCCAGTTATGCGGATACACTGGTACTCATACTGATTATAGGTCATTTATACAGATACACTTGTAAAAGAGAGGGATTTTAAAAATTTATACAAATAGTAGAGAATATTTAAAAATAATGCAACACGATATATATATTTTCGTAAATTTCCCATATTTTAATTCTATGTAAGGCTTGTTTGGTTGTGGAAATACATTTTTTAAAACAATCTTTCTATTTGTTTATGTTTGATTGTTCGAAAGTTTTAGAGAATACTTTCAGTAGATTTTTTTTTTTAAAAAATGACTTTTCTAAAATGACAAGTTACATAGTGACATTTCATATTAATATTCTCTGGTTAGCTTTCCAACTCATTTCAGCCCAATCTGATGAATCAGTGTTTAAAGGTTAAATTATTGAAATAATTTCAGATATATATAATAAAGTAATAAATTTATAATAAATATAGTCCTCTTTTATCTATATAAAAAATTATCCAAAATCATAAAAAATATACATGACTATATAGTAGAACTATGGAATGACGCATGATAGAGAGTCTTGATGA
>JAABOM020000096.1:18480740-18497540 GCA_011800125.2 Solanum clarkiae | reverse complement strand
ATAATGTAAATATATATACAAAATAAGATATAAAAAGTGATAAAGGGAAGGGTACATTTGTTATTTTATAAATTTATTCCATGACAATTTGTCATGGGATTATTATACCATCCCTTAGAAGGGATAAGTTGTCCCTTCTAAACCATCCAAACGGACATTTAAAGGGAGATAAAATTTTATCCCAGAATTGTTTTTTAATTTATCCCTTACACGAAACGACCTCTTAGAGGTCTCATCCAAAGATTGTTAAACCTTAAATTAGTTATTCCTCCATTTTACAGGGATAAATAAGACATTACATTAAATATAACTAATCCCTGAATTTAGTTAATAAAATAATCAAATAATAAATTTTTTAAACTAAATTCTAATTCAGAGACTACACTTATTAATACTGCCTACCAAACAGGTCCTTAATATCACAAGTTAATTTAATTCAAGACATGTTTAAATCATGAGTTGAACTCAATAAATATAATGTGATATTTTATGTACACCTAATTTGTTGAAGAATCAGGTTCTTCAGTTGCCTAACAAGAGTTAAAATGCAAAATGTAATTAATACAAGAAATTTTACGGTGAAAAATTCTTGCTCAAAGGAACTATTCTCATAGAATTTGCCTAAAATAAACAACAGAAATCAAGCAATTTTTAAATTATAACTCTATTATTAGGGGGACTAACTCCATATAACATTACCCTTCCTAATTGTAACTGTCCACTTTAAGATTATAGCTCAACAAAATTCCAACACTTGACCTGTTTAAAATTTATTTAAAGACAAAAGTACGAAATAAATTATACGTGGAGAAATGTATCACCATCTAACCCAAATATCCCGATGTTGAGGGGTTTATTAATTGTAGAGGATCACAAATGTAAGTACTGTCTTGACAAGAGCTTTGCAGGAAAAAAAAAACATATAAACAACGTAATTAGATGCTTTAATTAATCATTAAGTTGTGACGTGACTGTCTATAATGGAGAGGACATAACAAAAATAGAATTTTGATGTCACGTCGCTTTAGTTCACGGGAATACTGTAACAGTAAAGACATAAAATTATTTTTCGTATTATACAAAGACAATATAAAATTATTTGTGTAGGTTGCGGAGATGAGGATGTTGAGCTGGATGTGTGGGCATATAAGGGGTGATAAGATTAGGAATGAGACTATTTGGGAGAAGTTAGAGGTGGCATAGGTGGCAGATAAGATGTGGGAAGCGAGACCGCAGTGATTTGGACATGTGCAGAGAAGAAGTGTCGACATTCCTGGAGGTGCGAGAGGTTGGATTTAAGGGTCATGTGGAGGGGTAGAGGTAGACCGAAAAAGTATTGGGGGGAGGTGATTAGACAGAATATGGCTCAACTTCATCTCACCGAGGACATGAACTTTAATAGAAAGGCGTGAAGGTCGCGTCTTAGGGTAAAAGACTAATAAGTTAGTAGGATTATAATGATGTCTGATCTTGTACTATAGTATGTTGGTAGAATTAATCGTGTATTTATATTTGGTGTTGTTATTGTCCGTCTTATATGTATTACTTTTATTGCATTTATATATTATCTTTTGTTTTCCACTTTATATCTAGTATCTTCTGCTTTTGGGGTCTGATATTTCAGAGACGAGAGGGTCTCTCAAAAACAGTCTCTCTATCTCTGAGGTAGTAGTAAGGTCTGTTTACATCTTAACCTCTCCAAACTTCACTTGATATTTCAGAGACGGGAGGGTCACTCGAAAACAGTCTCTCTATCTCTGAGGTAGTAGTAAAGTTTTGTTTACATCTTACCCTCTTCAAATTTCACTTGTGGGTTTCACTGAATATATTTTCCTAGGAATTTCTCTATAAAAAAAAAAGAAGTAAATGCTTGAAACTTGGAACGCTAAGTTTCCTAGGAGGTTCGACACATAACTTGCCACGTTAATGCTTTTTACTCCTAATTCCACGACAGTATAAAAATAAATCACCATAAAAGAATTTTAACTATCAATAAATAGCTAGCAATATTCTTGGTATTTGTCCATAATTGGTAAAATTTCTTTGTTTTTATGATGAGAATGAATTCCATTTTTATTCCCATTACACTAATGTATCTTTTTCTTTTCTTAGCTATCCTGACCCTTGCAAAGTAATTAATCCTTATAATAAGATATCGAAATTTTGTAGGACTTTACAAGATGAGTCCTATTTCAGTTAGGATTTCTTGGAAGTTGTTCAAACTTAAACCCTAATTTATACCTATATAAATGGTACAAATTTGTTACTTCGTTGATTCTTCTCTCATAAGATTTGTCAGGATTTCTTCGAAGCTCCTCAACCTTGATTCTTCTCCCATAAGATTTCTCAACCCTTCACAACCTCCAAAAACCTCAACCCTAAACCCTTAGAGTTGAACAACCTCCAAAAAAACCCTGATTGAAATAGAACTCATCTCGTAAAGTCCTACAAAATTTCAATACCTACACTTATTACTATGAGTCACGAATATTCATGCACCATAAGTATTGTATTGTGCTTAATTATTCTTTAAACTTCGAACCAGAATATGAAATAATTGCTTGTCCAGAGTAATGGAAATAATAGAAAATTTGCTTTAACTGAGAAAAATATTCATTTTGTGCCAGAAAAGGAAATATTTCTATTCTCTCGTATTGTCTCATCTGTTCCAACTTTTTCTATTGTTATTTTTCCCTTGTTCATCTGGATAATATGCTTCACTTTATATTCCTTTTTGCCTTTCCCTATAAAGGAATTCGATAGATGTTCGTTATTCCAGGTTTGAGCCTCCTGGAAGCTAAACTTGGGTAACAATCATGGTAACACGTATCCTCAATCTTTGATTCAATGACCACGACAAAGTATACAACGATGACATACCCAATGGGATCCCACAAATGGAATCTGAGGAAGGTAAAATGTACGTTTTTACCACTAACTCATAGAGATAGAAAGTCTATTTTCAAAAGACCCTCAACCACGACAAAGTACAATGTCAGTTTTAACTTTTAAAAAAAAAATGTTACGAAAGCATGTTGCAGCAGTTTGGTGATGACGACACATCATTTTGTTCAAGTACAAGTTGTGCCATCATGAGCACTTCAACAAAACAAAAAGGAACACTTGCAAGAAAATCCAATATGTGGCTATTGATTATTGAGCTCTGCATTTGGAGAACCTGGGTCTGGAATTCTAATAGACCATGCCACGTCTAAGTAAAATCTAAAAGCAAAACTATTCAATTTAACTGCTGCCACAGCAGCTGTAAGAACAACTGATCCACTAAAAGCCAAAAAAAACATAGAACTTTGGAATGCTGTGTTTGTATATCAAGAATCTCTCTTATCATCTCAACCAGATTTATTCCGGCAGAAAAGCTGCAAGCATTTCAGTGATGATCATCATCGCCATGTCCATCAGGAGGTCCTCCAGGTCCAACCACCTCCAACTGCATAGAATTAGAATCATTCCCAGTATGAGCTTCATTATGAGTATAAGCTTAAGAAATTAAGGTCGGCATGGATAACAATTTTCCTAGAATTAGAGCATTTACAGCTCAGATTCAGCACTCCCTCTCCCCTCCTCCCTCTGCTCTCAAAAATTGGAAGGAAAAAAGGGAGAAAATTGCTTCACGAAATCTTATATTCCCCTGATTATGAAATGCCTTGGCCTTTCACGGCTCTAAAAGTTCCCTAACAGACTAGGACTTGACAATATCGCCCAAGAATACAGAAATCTGCACTTACCACAAAATACTGCTTGCATACAGGGCATTCATGTGGCTTGCCCTTCTCTAGCCAGAACCAAACAACATCATGCTCATCTTCTGTTAATTAGAAAACGACTAAGACGATCAAGTGAACTGGCTAAAGGAAAAAAAAAATCAGCAATAGACACATTTTTTTATCTGAATCTGTAATGAAGACTTACCGCCTTCATCTCCTGGACATCCTACAATTCTTTTGTCGTAGTAGGACTTAACAACAGCTGGTGCTTCCTGCATTTAAAATAATTCAAATATTTTATCATGTTCCCACACATCTAACTGGAAAGATGAACAACTTGTTGTTCTAGCTTATATAACAACAACATTACCCCAATGCCTCAAAGGCTCCCGCCCATTGCGGGGTAAGGGGGGGTCGGATGTACGCAGCCTGACCCCTATGTTTAAAACATAGCGCGACTGTTTGCAGATGACCCATGATGAGCTTCGAAAGTTGCATTGACTAACTGCTACTTCACAATTAAAAGAAGCGCAGACGGTTTAAAGAGTCATTTTGCTTTATTCCATCATACCCCAAAGCCAAAAAATAGTGAATCATACATAAGAACCAACAGCAGGCCACATGTACATTAAATTTTTCTGCAGACTCATAAGCGCACAATGTGTTTTACATTAGCAGATCTCATCACTGACAGAAACAAAATATATATTCGAGTGTTTTAAAATGTGCAACACAAAAGTCGAGGGGAAATTCTTTTAGTCACAACAAAATAAGATTGGAGACCTACATGCTGAGAGAACCGGATTCAGGTATGAGCTTGACATGACTACATGAGTAGGTTCACAATTTGACAAGTTTCTAGTGGTCTATTTTTTTAATTATTTTTTTCCTGAATGGTGCAAATGGCATTTAATTGATGTCAAAACACCACTAAGTGCTGTGATATTTACAACATCAAAATAGAGAGGGTTAAAAGAGTGGGAGAGCGAAAAACAGCAGAAAAAGTAGATTTGCTGACAATTGGAGCCTCATGTATACATGCAGCAGTTCTAAAGCGTCCAGTATGGTATCAACATTTCTGGTGAAATCTAATAGATCTGGTCAAAATACCCATACTCAGGCAAATTGAAGTTTCATTGTGACAACACTCTGAGAATTTGTAGAAATAAGTTTCACACCATAGAAATGGTTATGCTGCACAATTCTACCCACATACATGTGCACTTATTCACACAT
Organism: Solanum clarkiae; assembly: GCA_011800125.2. Taxonomy (NCBI): domain Eukaryota; kingdom Viridiplantae; phylum Streptophyta; class Magnoliopsida; order Solanales; family Solanaceae; genus Solanum; species Solanum clarkiae. Next base: position 18,492,579 of record JAABOM020000096.1, on the reverse strand, counting down.
GTACATATCTTTTTGTTGGTAGGAGATTATGTCTTATCCAAAATAACATTTAAAAACAAAATGACAAGTTAAAAACTGCATTTCTGACAAGTTACAACCCATGTAAGCATGATCATATTTTAAGATTGATGAGACTCGGACTAAAGTTAATGATAGGATGGAGGCTTGAAGACACGCCTTGGAGTCCAAAGGATTCAAACTGAGCAGGACCAAAACAGAATACTTAGAGTGCAAATTCAGTATTGCGAGGGATGAAACAGACATTGATGTGAGGCTTGCCACTCAGCCTATCCCCAAGAGGGAAAGCTTTAAGTATCTGGTGTCCATCATCCAAAGTAGTGGTGATATCGACGATAATGTCACGCACCGTATTGGGGCAGCATGGACAAAATGGAGGCTTGCCTCTAGAATATTGTGTGATAAGAAGATACCACCTAAACTCAAAGGTAAGTTTTACAGAATGGTGGTTAGACCATCTTTGTTGTATGGGGTAGAGTGTTGGCCAATAAAAAATGCCCATGTTCAGAAAATGCAGGTCGCAGAGATGAGGATGTTGAGATGGATGTGTGGTCACACCAAGAGTGATAAGATTAGGAATGATATCATTCGAGAGAAGCTAGAGGTGGCTCCTGTGACCGATAAGATGAGGGAAGCAAGACTGCGATGGATTGGACATGTCCAGAGAAGGAGTATCGATGCTCCTGTTAGGAGATGCGAGAGTCTGGATTTGGGAGTTACACGGCGGGGTAGAGGTAGATCGAAAAAGTATTGGAGGGAAGTGATCAGACAAGATATGGTGAAACTTGACCTTACAGAAAACATAACCTTAGATAAGAAGGAGTGGAGGTCGTGAATTAGAGTAGCAGACTAATAGGTTAGTAGGTTGATGTTTGGCCGTTGAGTAGTAGGGTAGTAGGAGTTGTCTATGTTAATTGTCGTGTATTTACTTGTTATCATGTGTTTTTCGTTATTAGTCGCTCTTTCTTTTCACTTTCTCTTTCACTTCCTTTCCTGTTTTCATATCTAGTTTATTCTGCTTATGGGTTTTTGTGACGAGGGTTCCCAGGAAACAGTATCTCTACCTCTATGAGGTAGTGGTAAGGTCCACATACATTCTATCATCCCCATACCCCACTTGTGAAATTCTACTAGGTATGTTGTTGTACACATGTTGACAAAGAATGCCATCCGAAATGATCAGTTTTTGTTTCCATGTACGAGCAAATTACAAAAATTGAAAATATTTGTACTCCGACGTAGTAGAATGTGAAAGAGCATTGGGAAATGAACATAAGCACGTCACCTAGGCACAATAGTTGAATGATAAGAACACTAGCCATTAGAGCTCACATCTCATCTAACAGCTAGCACTAAACATAATTCATAAAAGGAGATAGCATTGACTACTCAATATTCCATATATGATGAAGAAGTAAGCAACACTAACTGCGCGAAATTGAACAAAAATGCCCTCAATTCATAGATTGGTCTAAAAATGCTCATGCCATCAATAGTTTGGTCCAAATGCCCTTATTGAACCACTAGGTCTGTTGTTGTTAAGTAACAACAGGACAGTTTGGACTAAAATATTGATGGCGGGGCATTTTCAGACCAAACTATTAACTGAGGGCATTTTTGTTTAATTTCGCACAGCTCAAGGGCCCTTTGACCCTTTTTCATAAGAAATATGATTACACTTGCTTGAAGAAAGAATAGAAATGAGAGGAAATGGGACAAGATTCTACTCCCCCATTTGGTCAGAAAATGAAGTGAAGAGAATTCACAGTCACAGTCCTATCTTTTCTAACCCTTTCAAAATTGACATAAAGGAGGTGAAGCTCATCTACTTACACTTCAGTCATGCCCAAAAACATACGGGAAGTAAACAAACTCACTCCAATGCCCCTCCCTCTCTTAAAGGAAACACAGTATCATGAATGCGACAGAAGTTTGAAACAATAATCCAGGTCTTACTACTTATGATGGATCAAACGTTGCACCATGGCATGTTCCATCAATGAAAGAGGGAAAGCAGCAACCACGTATGACCTATTACTTCACTTAAGAAAGTCGCCGTGGTTTTATGAAAAATTCAGAACTAAATATGTGAAGGAACAAAAACTGGAAATTTTTCAAGGCAGAAGTGTGCATTTTCTTTCAGATACTTGTATTATACATATCCTACAAATTACTACTGAATGGGGGTTAAACTCAATATGACCTAATAGAATTGTACTCAATACACATTGCTAGAATATAGAGAAAGTGAGTCAAATGCCTAAAGAACAGCTACTTAGTTCTAACAATACCTATCCTTGAGAAACGCACATTATCCATGATAGGGAGAGCTAAGCATCACCACAAGTGCAAACTACTGACTCAATCTAATACAACAATACACCATCAGATAAGATAAAACAACTTCATTAATCGACAACAAATGTAACAAGTACAAGAAGTAATAACCTGCTGTTTGCCAACTTATATTCAAAACAAATATCCAGACTGACCTTTGTGCCAAAGGGACCCTCAGGAAAGTTAATGCCGAGAAGATCCTTTCCCTAAGCAAGAAAAAATTTACACATAACAATATATTTGAATAAGAACTATTAAGTACAACCACAACCAAACATATAGAATCAAAATCCTAAAAGGATGAAGCTAACTCACTTGAATCTCAGCTTCAAGCTCTTCGCGCTCGTGACCAGTAGCAATTGGCATTACATCCTCCACTTTCTTAGCAACATTCGCTGTTCCACATAACAACGATTTCCATTCACAACAAAACAAACCAAATATACATACATGCTCATATACATATGTGAATAAATGAGTAAGATCTGATGAAACTAGTATTACCAGAAGCAGTACTGAAGTGTCGAGAGAATAGAGGAACCGTAGGCCGGAAAGCCGCCGGAGAAGAAGATAAAGAGGTGGCGGCGGCGGAAAGCCGATTGGTTTTAGCGGTAGATCGGAGTGGGCTGAGAGTCCGAAACTGGGAAGAAAGTCTTCTCCACATGATTTCTTCAAGGAATTAGGGCTCCGATTTGATCTCAGGTGTGGATGAGATCAGTAGTTCCTTTTATTACTATTTGCTCTCTCTCTTCCCCGTTGTTGATGCTCGTTTTTTAGAAGCAACTTTTTTGGGAAGTGGAAAATGTGAGAGCATAAAGGTGGCACAGGCCCGAAGCCCATGGGTTGACTCGCTCGTGCGACGATTTCTCACTAGTGTGAATGGATACCTCGTTTGTGAATTTCTTTAACTAAACTTGCATTTTTTTCTCTAAGGAGGAATACTACTAAATTCACATTTCAATGTTTTAAATCGCTATAGAGGTGAGAGTCCCAATTTCAATTAATTGAATTCTAAACTTAATATTTATACATATTTAATGAATTTCTTAACACAAATATATTATTTAAGTAAAATTTACTTGGTTCGACCGAATCCATATCTGAACTTCTAACTTCGTCTCTGATTGACTGATTGCCTAATAATTTAAGAATATCATTATCAAATAATTCAACAACCAAACCCAAATCAGATCAACAAAATATAACATTACCTTTTCGTGTTTAACTCAGGATTAATTTTGAAGTATTTTTTTCAATTGTCAAATCTTAATATATTGTTGATTATAATTTCATATGGTGAAGTCAAGATTTCAGCTAATTGGATTCTAAAATTTAATATTTTTGTATATATTTAATGAATTTCTTAATACAAATATATTATTTAATTAAAATTTACTTAGTTCGACCAAATTCGTATCTGAACTTCTAGCTCTGCCCCTGATTGATTGATCTAATAATTTAAGAAATTAATGATCAAATAAGTCAACAACTAAGCCCAATTTAGATCAATTTATCAAACACAGTTATGGTCATTGATCACAAAAGTCATCAAGGGCATCATCAACATTTATCAAACAACAAAACATATATACATGATAATAAAGTAATAGGCATTAATTATATATTTATATTAATCCATAAATAGAAAAATAATTGCCAAGATTTTTTCATAAATATAGTACTAGTACATGACATATTGGATTTAGGACCCGACTACAATTTCTTGAAAATGATTGGAGCTCCATATTGTGGACACAGGAATATAAGAGTCGTAGGAGCATGTTGGTAAGTAGGAGCAAGTTGAAAGGAGAAGCGCATCAAGATCATAGAGATGGCTAATTTAGCTTGTATGATAGCTAAATTTTGTCCAATGCAGTGGCGAGAGCCTAAGCCGAAAGGCATGAATGCCGTGGGGCTTTTCGCTGCTTGAGAGACGCCGCGAGCAAATCTTGCTGGATTAAATTCATTCACATCGTCTCCCCATAATGCTGAATCATGATGGATACCTATAGTCGGTATCAATAGCTCTGTCCCTTTAGGCAACTTCAAGTTCCCCAATGTTGTCTCCGTTTTGGCCCGGCGGAGTGTTGCTGCAAGAGGTGGGTAGAGTCGGAGGGATTCATTCAGGATCATACCAAGCTGCCATTACAAAGTTGAACCACATGAATTTTTTTTTTTTTTTTTGAATCAAAACAAAAGTGAATTAGGTGTAAAACTCAATGCTTACCGTCTTAAGCTTTGCAATATCGTCCTTAGATGGGACATCACGTGTTCCACAGATGTTGAAGACCTCGTCACGTGCAAGTTGCTGCCAGTGAGGATTCATGGCCAATAGAATGGTCGTCCATGTCAGCAAATTTGAGGTTGTATATTTGCCAGCTAAGAACATTGTCTTGCATTCCTCTACAATGTCATCAACTTTGAAATGAGTTGAATTTCTAGCTTTGATCATTACTTGCAACAAATCCTTTGGACCTTCCTCCTGTTGATGGCACTCCAAATTCTTTTGCCTATGCTCAATTAGCTTCACCAATGAATTTCTAACCTTTCTGTCTAATCTCCAAGAAATTATGTTCTTCTTAGTTGGCAAGATCCTGTAAATATGTAAAGAAATAACAATTTGAGTTATGTCGATGTTTCTGAAATTTAGTAGGCATTTAAATTTAAAGTTGTCTATGTATATAAGTTGTCAAATAAGATCTTAACCAAAGTTCTCATTGTCATTGAGGTGAGATTCATTTCATTCATCATCCCGCCAAGGTTCTCGCCCTTCATTAATGTGAGCAAGATTCATTATTTCACTCATTGTCTACTAGCTCTTGCTATGCCCAGATCCAGACATTTAGGATTCCATTGTCCAGTCTGGTGCATGCACATTTATAATTATGGATCGATATTTCCACCCCGACAACTGTTCGGGACCTAATTTGGTGCCTACATCAAATCAGGTCTAGATATGATATCACGTCAAATTATATTTTAATGCTAACTCACACCTTAAAAGTTAGCTCAAAGAAAGAACAATTGCTCAAATCTTATAAAGAGACCAGGTTTCTTGACCTTCACCAACATGAATTCATTAAGCTAGCTAAAAAAAAATAATTATGGAAGTCTTTTAAGAACCTAGGGTTCTTATCCTTCACCAGCAACGTGGAGTCATTAAGTTAGCTCAAAGAAAAAAAAATAGCCCCCTAGTGTTCTCATCCTTCACTAATGCGGTTCATTATGAGTCAATAATTCTTTTATTCTTTTTGTGATGGATTGCGAAGCACGTACCTGTATCCAGGAATGAAAATTTGTTGAAAAGCTTTAGTGGCATAACCCAACTGTTGTGCTTGCAGCTCAAAGATGGTTTTTCCATCTTCATAGCTGCTTCCAAACACTATGTGTGTAACCACATCTTCAGACAAGCTCAAGAACCATTCTGAAACTTCGATTTCCACCTTGCCATCGCTCGACATTTTTGACGACCATTTGGTCAACATATCCATCATGCTCTTCCCCATCGTAGGAATCATTAGCTGTTTAATATATTTTTAACAAAAAAACAAGGATAACATTAATTTATGACATCCCTTCAAAAGGGATCAACCATTAAACGTCAATGTATATAAGCTAAACTTATTAACAAAACAAAGAGGCAAAAAATAAAAAGCTATAGGATTCCATAGAACTCAAGACGTAGGTAACTTCAGTTCAGACATTCTTATGTCAAGAATTTCATAAAGTATGTATAAATATCAAATTTTGAACTAAATTATTTCACCATCTTTACTTATCCATATTTGACTTGACGCACTCTTATTTAAATAATGAAAAGATGAAAAATATTTAATAGCAAGAATAAAATTTACACAAAATGACAAATTATTCATTGATTTTATAAATTAAATAAATACTATTTTAAATAATATAATGAACAAATAAATTCGATGAAACGAGGAAGTAGCTAGTATTTGAGGTTATTGTTCGTGCATCTCAAAACTCCTAAAATTCAGATATTGAATACGGCCCTCCGCCTTTTGGCACCTCAAAATCAGGAAAAGTGGTGACAAACTTCCTCTATTTCACTTTGTTTTTCATAATATTTTTTTAAAAAAGAATGTTACTTTCTTATTTTTGTAATAATCTTTTCGTATGGTGAGTTTAAGATCACAATATTTTGACATATTCTGTATATATAGTATAAGATGACAAAATTTAAAAAAAAAACTACCTTAATTTCTTAAACTTCGTATCAATTCAAAAATAGACAAATAAATTAAAATAAAATGAGCAATGTAACAAAGAAAGAGGGTGGTTGTTGAGTGAGTTGCCTTGAGATTTTCTGAGTAAAAAGTTTGATTTAATATCTTTCTGTGGTGAGCCCATTTTTCACCTTTGAGATTAGACAAGCCATCGCCTTCGAGCTTCTTGGCAGATGGAGGTGTTTCAATTTTCTCAAACTTGTCTGAGTTCAAAAGGAAGATCTCCCTAATAAGACTTGGATCTGAGATCATGACACGAACAGTTGGCCCAAACCACAGAAGAAATATTCCACCTGTCCCATGGTATAAATATCGTTAAAGACTAAATAATTTTTACATCATCAAACTTATACTAACATGTCATTCTAGGTTATACTCCCAATCAATGTGTATATCAAGAGTTTACTTTTTTAAATAAATATTGTCATCTTTATCTGTGGTAGCAAATAATAACTTGCCTTACTTTTAAATTTGTAGATTCTATATTTTATGAAGGCATCCTTCTTTTAGATAACATGACGTACGAATCTATGCACACGTTGCCATACATAAAATTTATACGTACTTGCTTTTAAAATCATACACACAATCAATCAATGCATATAATTAAAACTCAATTTACAATTAACTCGAGTTCAAGCGCAAGACATTGGCATATAATAGATAGAGAATAGTTCTATTGAGAGTAGTTTGGTTTGAATACAAGTAACGATGAGATAAGATAGAATTAGTTATGATAGAATATATTCTTTTTGTTGTTTAATTTATTGCATTCAAACTAATATGCACTAATAAAATTTAAGAACAAATTATTTGTTTACGAAAATACCTTTATGAATGTGAAAACTGATGTATGAAAAGAGTTCAAACTCTAAATAGATATCTTTGTCATTTACCTACTTTGTTTCAGGATAACTTATCCCGAAATTATCCATGTACTAATTACAAACCCTAAGATAAGTTATCCCAAACTTACGAATCAAACAACCAATTGACTAATACTAAAATTTAATCTCAGGACTAGTTGATATTATCCTTCCCACCACGACTCCATAAGAGATATATATATATAGATGCTAATAAAAATGAAGCAATTGGATGTAAGTTATATAAATTGGACAGTGCTATAATTTAATTTCCAATTAAACGCTAAACACCCTTTTCCATAACCTAGATATTGTTCTTAACCAATTCAATCAGATCCAAATAGAGACAAAAGAAATTAATAGAATATAAATTAAGCATACATAGAATCATCAAAAGAAATTAAAATGAGAGTAATTAGCAAGTACCATAGATATTTTTCCAGTGATGGTAGAAGGAAAGGACTCTAGGAACAACGTCATGAGATAAAGGGAATTTGTTAGATGATGAAGGTTGTAAACTAGCAATCTCTGTAAGATTTCCCAACAAAAACTTGTATTTAGGACCTCTAATCCCTTGTTTCAAGAAATAATTTTGAATTCTTCTTGGTCTCCAACACAGACTAATCACCAATTTCTTAACAATTAACAAAACAAACCAAAATATAATAAGAAAACATATCCAGTACTCTTCCATCTGCACCAATAATCAATAATCAACAGCAAGCTATTCCCTCTAATTCTAGCACAAAATATATGGCTCACTATATTTGGTTTATGTAATACTACCGGTGAATTAGAGCCTATTTGGCTTAGCTGGAAAAAATAGATTTTAAAAAGTATTTTAGAAGCACTTTTTAAAATGGTGAAATTTATTTTTAAAATATAAGCTATGTGTTTAGATAAAAGGGTTGTAGCTGAAAAAAAGGTGTTGATGTATTTGGCACATAAGTGCTGTTAAGTACCTTTTAAATTAAAATGTCTGAAATATCCTTCAACAACAACAACAACATACCCAGTATATCCTTCAAGCTGTTAACATTATAAAAACTTATTAGTTTAAGATTTTTCTGTCTAAAAAAATAAAATAAAATAAATTAAAATAAATTTATATTTTAGTTCAATATCAATATAAACTTATTATTTAAGTAAATTTTATATACACAAGTTAAAGATAAAATTTTTGATTAGTAATAATTTTACAGTAAAAACTAATGAAAAATAAAAAAATAGTTAAACTTACATTAATGGTAGCGGAGAAGAGAATCTAAACTTTGTCAAGAGAGAGCACGACGAGAAGAGTGTTGGATTGTGGTTTGAATTGAAATAATGAGAAGCGAGATAGTAGTTAGGGTTACTTTAGTTAATGATAATTTTGAAAATATGAAAAAATATTTAAGATAAAAAGGTAATTGTTTTGGTCAAACGATAACAACTTTTAAGTTAAAAAATAAAAGTTGAGGGTGCTGCTTTTAACTTATTTTAAACAAATTTTAATTTTTTAAAGCTGTTTTGAAAATTGTCAAACACTTTTATAAGCTAAAAAGAGATTAAAAACAGGTTTGACCAACTTTTAATCTAAGTCAAATAGGCTCTTAGTCCATTTAAATAAGGTAATTTAATATCTTTATCCTTTTTAAGTAATTTAATTTTCTTATTAAGGACATAAAACTTAATTTAATGTTTATTTTATTTAATGTTTATTTTATTAAAGATGGCTTGATTCACTTTTTATAGAAAGAATTGAGCGCTCGCTTCAAAATTTTATGTCTAATTTGGAAATATTTGTTGTCAGAAATTGTTTAAAAAATTATTCATATGTCAATGGCTTATTTGAAAATTGAAAATGGTTATTACTATCAGTTATGATGAGTAATTTTTTTTTCCATAAATAAAATTTAACAAGAATTCCATAAAGGTAGGCTCTTCCAAGATATATAGACTATAGAGTAACACCGCTGGTCAATTTTACTTTTCCATTATTATACACTAAAATATATACTTATTTTTTACTTATCTAATTTAAAAAAAGAAAAAATTTTCATAAATGACAAATATAAATTACTCAGTAAATAATGAAAAAATTATTTAGATTTCAATAAATAGCAAAAAAGAAAAAATTAAAAATATATAATTTCCCATAATAGAACTGCTACTTTCTTATTAAATGCAGATTTCATAATATGACTTTTTCTATTAAATTTACTATTATTTTCTTATTAAATGCTAAAGTTACTTTTTTTTTTTTTTGCCTTTTGTTACCTAGCAATCCTATTATGCTTTTTCCTTTTTAAAACAAAAATATTTTATCATTTTTCATGAAACAGATCTGCATACATCCATTTAGTGTTATTTTATGGGATATTGATTTAATACATACATAAAATCAATTTTAAACATTAATTATCATATCTACTTTAAACATAAAATTATTTCTTCAAAAATTTTAATTAATTTTATATTTATATTGATTTAATACGCATAAACTAAATATAGAGTTAGTATTTAAATTTTCTTGATGAAATTTAAATCGATATCAATTTAATATTTACACGTAATTTGTATTGAATATATTTTAATAAAATTTAAATATATACCAATTTAATAAACATAAATCAACATCTTCTAGTTTGAAAATTTTCACTGAATTTTTAACTTTTCTAAAAATATACATCAACGTAGTACAAAAACAATATCATGCAAAATCTTTTGATTGAAAACAGTAAGAAAACAAAGAAATCCTAAACTAAAACAAGAAAGAATATATGAAAATCATAAAAAATCTTTGGAAAAAAAAAACTTTAATTCAATAGTGATACTTTAATGGGAAAAAATCATCATTACCTTTTTGAAAGAAGGTAAAAGAAGGTGAAGAGTCCTATGGGGAGACTTGTTCCGTAAATAAGGCAACAAATTTAATCAGAATTTGAAATAAATTAAATAAATATTAATTAACTATGTACATAAATAAGTAATCTAATACTTAGATGTGGAGTAATTTATTTTTAAAAAATTAAGAAATAATTTATCATTTAATTTTCAAATTTATCCTTGCTATTAATTAACTATACTCATTTTTAAAAAAATATACTTATTATATCTAAAGGTAATATAATAAAATTATAATTTTATTTATTACTTTTTAAGAATATATTAAAGCAATACTAAACAAATAAAAATAGATAAAAGAAGTATGTAATATACTACCAAAAATAACATGCCCCTCCAACTTTCACGCATTCTTAATTGTTCACAAGTTTTAACTATTAAGAACACACCCAAAATCGATTGAAAAAATTGTTTGAAGAACGATCGAGTTTGTTCATTCTTTGAAGTTCAAGAATTTAAAAAACAGACGAAATTTGATTGTTTTTTTTTACACAAAGATTCAAGAAATAAAATTTGATTAAATCGAATAGTATTGATTTGTTTTACGTTAAAATTTTAAAAATAAAAGATGTATGATGTGATTGGTTTATTATTTAAAATAATTAAAAATAACTTTCAAAAACTCAATTGATTCAAATTTTTTGGTCCGTGTTAGTTCAATGTCAAATAACTTGCTTCACAGAAGATTTTATTAAACATGCATTGCAAAAAAGGGTAAATATATCCCTCAGGTTTGCCATTTAAAAAAGATATACAAATATATATATTCTTATTATCTGTCTAACAAATAATGCAAATTTATCCTTTTTGTTAGCTTATTATATTAATTAAATTTTTAAAAATAAATTCTTTAAAAATGCACGTAACTTTAAAAATTACATCCACAATTATTTCTAGGAAAAATTATACAGATTGGATCCAATAGAAAACGTGTTTACCTAAATTAGACCAAATTCAATATATTTACTCTTATTAGACTCACAACTTAAATATTTTACTCGACTATGTTAGGTAGTGGGGCCTGATAATATATTTAGCAAATATCGCGGTTCAACCATGTATATGTGTACCGAGGTTCTAGGTGCTACTGTTCATTCTCCATGTATATGTGTATTTTGTGTAATTATAAATATCCGAATATCATTAATATATATAATTCTGTCGCCGTGGAGGTTACGCATTATTGGGGTTTACCACGAAAATACTCTCTCTCTCTTAAAATTATTCTCTCCCCTCTCTCTAAAATCGAGTTACTATTCACCTTCTTCTTTCTTCTTTCTTTCTTCTTCTACTTGGAAGTTGCAAATTCTTATTACCCAACAGACTATCCCTTATTCTATTTTTGTGATTTTTTCTTATATAATTGAAATATAATCTTTAATGGTATTAAGAAGTAAGAGAATGGTATTTTTACTAAACCACTATTTCTTTATAAGAATATATATATATATATATATATATATATATATATATATATATATATAT
>JAABOM020000096.1:18445344-18480640 GCA_011800125.2 Solanum clarkiae | reverse complement strand
ATATATATATATATATATATATATATATATATATATATATATATATATAATGGGATCAACGATTTACTAATGTTTTTACTGAAGCATTAATGCTTTGTCTTTAATCTCAACATAGTATATATTAGTATCAAATGCGAGTTGATAGTTAAAAATAGAAAATACGAAAATAATATAATAGTCATTTATAAAGTAATTTCACTTGTGGGATTCTATTGAGTATATTGTTGTTGTTGTAAGGTGCAAGTATTTATTTCCCTTACTTTTACCCTTTCGGACCCGAATTCTTTGTACTTGCCTCACCTAAAAAAATTATTTTCTCCATTTTAAAAAGAATGATCTAATTTAACTTGATATAAAATTTAACAAAATATTTTTTTAATTTTATGATCTTAAATTAAATTATATTAAATATAATAAATTTTTTTAATCTCGTAATTTAAATATGAAAATTAAAAATTATTTCGAATAAAGTGAAAACCCAATTTAACCCGAAAATTGGCGGCCCGAGTTGAAGATTGGATCAATTTCTGACCATTCTCAAAGGGCAATAAACCAGACGACCCTCTTTCTCTCGCACACGAACAAAATCGTCTCGAACAGTGCAGTCATCGCGGACGCACGCTACGTCCATCCGCTACTCTCCGGCACCATATCCTCCTTTTGAATCATGAGTAATAGTTCGCATTAATATTAATCTCGATTTGAATTTCATTGATGCTGATGTAAAAATGAACTGAATCTTTTCAAATTTGCAGGTTTAGGGAAGAAGATCAGAATAGGATTTGACGGTATCAGCTTAGCTCTCAGCACCGATGTGGAATTCATTGATCTCTTGTTTTCCGCTCAGTCCTATGTGAAATTGGAAACTTATTTCTTTTTGTAAATTCAGGATTTGGAAGAATCAATCGGTTTATTACGAGAGGAGCTGTCCAGAGGAATGTATCAAAGCTTTCCAGTAGAAATGAGACACTGAAGGTATCAATCCTTAGGAAATTTTTATTGCATTGTGAGCAGAGTTTAATTGGTAGAGTGATTTGTTGTATGCTCATATGTTCTGTTCATGAACTATAAAGCTCTGTATGTTTGATAACTTTGGGTTGTCCCATGTTACTTTGCTTGAATATCAGATACATTTTATATCTTCTCTGTCCTATTTTATATGACAATTTTGACCAGACATAGAGTTTAAAAACTTAATTTGACTTCTCTATTACATTACTGATAGCGGAGGAGAATATTGTTTGGTAGTTGAAAAGTTAATTTGATCAATAAAACATATCATTAGAGTTTAAAAATTGAATAGTTAATTGAATTTGAATAATTGAAAGCTGTGAAATAGAATATAAATGGAATGTTTTCCATATTGTGGCATCAGAAAATGGAAAGAGTGCTATGAAAAGTTGAAATGGAAGAAGTACAAAAATTGCTTCAGCATAAAAGCAGGTCTGGTTGGTGCAATGGAATTGGTTCCAATACTCATTTGAATTCATAGATTTGTACCTAAGTAATGCTCCATAAAGTACAACATCTCATTTGTTGTGATTGAAATTGTAAGTGCGTCTCAATTGACAAGAACTAAAAACTGTGTGCTGAAGATAGGACGAGGTGGTAAATGTGTAGCTTATACCATCCATTATGCTTTTCTAACCTTGTAATGTGATGTGTTATTTCCAAATTAAGAAGCTATTGAACAATCTAATGAGTTTGTGCAGAGGAGCTTTTTCTTCAATAGTTTCTTTTTACCATTTGAACCTGGTAAAAATAGAGTTGCTCACACGTGTTAATATAAAACTTTGGAAAGAAGTAAGGTAGCTTCCAAGAAAGATCATTCTAGAGTAGAATTGGCTTAGTTTTCCTTCAGTCCCTGTTTCTCTTTTTTACTTATGAATTCACCAGATGATCGTGTTGTGCAACCTGATTTCTTTACCAAAGCTAGACAGTCGTATAATACAACACTTTCTTTTAGAACGTAAAGTCAATTGATTGGGATCATTTTGTCCATTGTACTACAAGCAATTCCTTTATCATTTTGTAGTCCAAAGAGTGCAAAACCTTCTAATAGTTATCAGTGTATTTGAGGTGAGAATACTTCATCTTGGCATCAATTTTTTCGCTGAATAGCCTTTGCTTTCATTTCACAAATGGTACAGAAAATATAGGATTTTCTTGTTGAGGGGACTGGGGAGGGGTAAAATGAGTTGCCGCGTTGAGGTGGCATGCTACGTGGTGTCCACCTCATCAAAATGTCAGTGCTACATGGGATTGGGTGTCCACCTTGGACTATCCTAATGGAGAAGGGGTATATTTGAACCATATAGGTAAATGGGGATACAGATAGGTAGGGTAAAATTGATCCTTTTCACATAGTATAGGGGCAAATTTGACCCTTTTTCTTTAAACAAATGTGGAAAATAAGTTATAACAATAATTAAAACAAGAAGTCTAGAACTTATTCTCACTAGTAGATATCACCTGTATGAATCTCTCTCTTCCATTATGCCCTATCTTTAGCTAAGTTTGCATTGATGTCAAAAATTTGTCAGTCTTCTGAGACAACTTCTTTCCAAGTGATATTAGTTCTACAGAGTCTCTTTTTAACACTTTCATTCACCATAGTTTCACGCCTAAAAGCTGCTGCATCTGTAGGTCAATGTAGAACATGTCCACACCATCTCAAGTGACTTTCTCACATTTTATCCTCAACGTGTGCTACTTGCACCTTTGGTGAATCATGAATGTAATTACTTTTAGTCTGATCTTATTTTGTATGAGCTTACATCCATGTTATCTACAACACTATCTTGTGGAAATGTTGGACTTTAGCAACCCTACGTTCCTTACCGTATGAAATTGTATTTCTCAGTCATACACAACAATATCATATCTATTGTAGTCCCACACAGTGAGGTCTGAGTAGGGTAATGTATATACAGACTTACCTCTGTCTCAGAGGTGATATAGAGAGGCTGTATTTCTCAACTATATGAGGAGAAAAAATGTATCGTTCAAAAAAAGTTCTCATAAGAATCTACGCCTTCTGAAGGTGAAGTTTGGAAATAGAACAATTTCTTTTGTTATGTATCCTCGATTAATGCAACCTCAAATACTATGTTTCAGTTCTTAATTCTAATAGTTAGATAAAGGTTATGCCCGGAGGTTATGTATTACAGGTCTGTACTACTCTACTAGCTAATAGGCAGTATAGGGGAAGACACACTACACCTAGGAATCAACCCAAAAAAGACAATGTTCTTTTCTTCCTTTTAGGTGAATCTATCATAAGAATCGAAGTAGGCTAGCATTGGCTTTATTTCCCCTCCCATATATTAGCATGACTTCTCTTGCCATTTAGGCTTCTTTCGTTCCAACACAATAACAACAACTATGCCACAATCGTAAAAAAGTTGGGGAGGATGGCAATAGTTGTCTTGCCAACTTCACTTCTTTTATTTTTCAACAATGAAAATAATGATGCAGAACAGAAGATACTGGGAGGTCTCATGGAAGTCCCCTTTGCATCTCTGGTATTCCAATGTATTTGCATTTTCCTGAGGGAAGCTGTTTGCGGAGGAAGTGCCCTATAACTGAACCTCTCACAAACTTTGTTCTAAATTTAAACTGGTGGGGCTTTAGATAGTGTGACGTGCCACAGAATTGCGTCATATACTTGAATTTGCTTTTGATTGTGCCAACATATACTTTATGCCTTAGATTGCAACAATAGCATCTTTCAGGTGATCAATTGCTCTTCTACAAGGATATTAATTCCATGCATTCTTTGATGTTGGTTGTGCTTACTTTAGCAAATGGAGAAAAATGAAGGTTTATTTATGATATAACACCACCTAAGAGATCAAAACTCTTGCTTCTAGCTCACGAGATAGATAAAATATATCAAAGTAGCTTTTGTTCATTATATTTTGTTTCCTAGAACAATTCTTTACTTATGTTGCAATTGGAAGCTATAGTGATGTTATGGTAAATTATTAACATTGTCATTGGATGCCTTATTGAAGCACATGGAATAATTTTCAGCTGATCAAACTATTTCTATTATTTATTTTGAAGCACGGCCTTGATGGACTTGGATCTGCTGGCTCAAAGTCTTTCAGAGCCCTTGCAGCCATTGGTGCTGGAGTGTCTGGGCTGCTTAGTTTTGCAACAATTGCTTATTCTGATGAGGCAGAGCATGGACTAGAGTGTCCTAGCTATCCCTGGCCTCACGAAGGCATCCTCAGTTCTTATGACCATGCTTCGTAAGTACTTATCTGCTGCTACATGATTGTTAAAGTTTCTTAGGTCATATTTTCTTTTTATTGGTAAAGATTGGTTCATTAAGTTTGCTCTTAGTTATTATATATCATATGGAAATAAGCAGCTGCGAGTTTCCCTTGTCATTAAAAAAAATTATATATCATATGGAAATATTTATCCGCAGACAAGTAATTCAGCCTGGGTTCTTACAGTATTTTCCGATCTATCGTGATGGGTATAGGTGTAGTTGGTTTTCGTGCTGTTTAGCCTTATTTTTTATGTCTCTTACCATCTAGAGAAGGGATATAAATTTTTTGCTTTTCAAATGCTATCTTTTGCACTAGGTTTCAAAGAAGATGCAAAAGCCAATTAGCTTGTGTGCCTCCGTTTTTGATACAGGATCCGTCGAGGTCACCAGGTTTACCAGCAAGTTTGCGCATCTTGCCACTCAATGTCTCTGATTTCATATCGTGATCTTGTTGGTGTCGCATACACTGAGGAAGAAACCAAGGCCATGGCAGCAGAAATTGAGGTGGTTGATGGGCCTAATGACGAAGGTGAGATGTTCACCCGCCCTGGGAAGCTGAGTGATCGTTTTCCTCAGCCTTATGCAAATGAAGCAGCTGCAAGGTTTGCTAACGGAGGAGCCTATCCTCCTGATCTAAGTCTAATTACTAAGGTACTAATTATCTTCTAAAGTTTGAGAAACATATGGTCTGCATTGCCTGATATATTCCACTTTTCAGGCTCGTCATAATGGTCAAAACTATGTTTTTGCTCTTCTAACTGGCTATCGCGACCCTCCTGCTGGTGTATCGGTAATTCCTCTTGTCTCAAGCTACTTTTGCTATGTGACTATTTCTCATTTGTTTTGAATAGGAGAACTAGGAGATACAAATAGTTATATATGAAAAAAAGCAAATATGCTTCTGAAGATATTGCTAGGAGATATTGGTAATCACATTCCAATTTAGTTGGTTGACCCCGCTTTGTGACTGGCGAAAGCCTTCCCTTATCTTGAGTACGAGGAAGGAGAAGAATACGCCTACCTCTGTCTTTTGATACGAGTTTGTCAATAAATCTTCATTCCAGTAGAGCTCATATTGCTCGACTCTCACTATAGATTCGAGAAGGACTTCATTATAATCCTTACTTCCCTGGTGGGGCTATAGCAATGCCTAAAATGCTTAATGATGGTGCCGTTGAGTATGAAGATGGCACCCCTGCAACGGAGGCACAGGTAATATATGCTTCCTTTTTTCCCCTTTCATCTGCTTTATGTTTTGAACCATTTCTGCAGAAGTTATAATGCTTATTTTGACAGATGGGAAAAGATGTTGTCTCATTCCTGTCATGGGCTGCTGAGCCGGAGATGGAAGAGAGAAAGCTGGTAAGTTGCAACAACTTCACCTTCCTCCATTTCCTGCATCTATATCAATCTGTGTTTTATTTATTAGTTTGTGGGCGCCATCTTTTTTAATGTATGTATAACCCGAAAGTGTCTATAGCGTATGACTGCTGAAGCCTGAAAGAATTAAACTTGCTGAGAGTATCCCACGTAACACCAAGTTTAGTGTTCTACTATCACATTCTGAGTAGCTGATTTCTGTGCATGTTGAATGTCAGTCGATCACCCCATATGTTATGCCACAACGTATTCCGACTGACATATTTTAATTTCTACAGATGGGTTTCAAATGGATATTTGTTTTGTCTCTCGCACTTCTCCAAGCAGGTTACTACCGTCGTTTGAGATGGTCTGTCCTCAAATCTCGCAAGTTGGTCCTTGATGTTGTCAACTGATCTCAAGGATTTCTGAATGTACACTCTAAGCGTGCAAGGGCTTAGAGAATAATATTACTATCATTTTGTCCAATGATTTGAGTTTGCAGCGTTATACAACATAGTCTAGACAATAGAGTGCAATTAGAACTCTCTCTGCAGGTATTCTTTTTGAGGGGTAAATAAATAACTACTCAACTATTTATGGTACTTATATATCTTTCATAAGAGAACGTTTTGTTGGAACCTAACGTGTGTCAACTGTACGTTCCTTCTGTTGTTGAAGGATGAAAAAGTTTCACAGTAATGGTCAATGAGATGAGTGATCTCCTTATAATTAGATAATTCTCCCCCATTTGATCAAATTTTTGGGTCGTAGGTCAGGCCCAAAGCTTAATTTTATATTTTTGTTCCAACTTCTAAGCGACAATTGAAGTATGTTTAGTGGCGACTTAGTTGTCTATTCAATGCCCCAAGGAGATGGCCTAATGGTCGAAGAGCTGGAATGACAGCCTTGAAACCAAGGCTCAGACTCTAGTGGAAGCGTCACTAGGTTGATTTCTCCTGTTTGTCCGATTTTTGGTCGATAAGAGTTAATATATGTATACGCGCGCATGCTGGTTAGTTTACATAGTTTTTCTTGGATTTCTCAACTATTTTGAATGTGTAAACTGTTTCGTGTCTTGCTCATAATTGTAAAATTTTGAAAAGAGCTACATTCTTGTAAAATTTGAAAATAAGCAAATCGGTACACAATTGATTACCAAAAGAACAATAATATCAATTTGGTTCAGTATGATTTGACCAGTTATGTCGATTTTTAAAAATCATTAATATCACTAAAACCGACCTACATTATAGTTCATGGGTTGAGACATTGATAGTTCACAATTCAAGAGAAGGTTTATTTTATACCTTGATCGTCTATCTTTATTTGTCCCTTATTAACTTGGTATAGGAATTAAGAAGTAATAAATAATAAAATAATTTTACGAAATCACCATTTGAATATAATAAATATAATATTTTGAAAAATATAATAAAGAAATAGTTATAATTAATGATAAGGATAAATTAAGAACTAAGTATAAAATTATCTTTTGATTTCGTAAACTAAATAAAATTTATTAGACATTCCAAAATAGTATATCGAACAAGTAAAGATGTCGATACGACATGAAGACGAACAAACCGGGGACACTAAAAAAGATATATCTTTAATTTCCTTTAAGCAGGTGCAAATTTTTAAGACTAAATTGGTGGTGGCTTATGCAGAGAGAAATTGTCACAGTAAATATAAAAGAAAAGTATCGGGTGAAGCTAGGAACTTTTAGAATATTCAAAGGAACATGATAGAATTGTAAAATAATGAGAATAAAATAATAGTGGATCATTGTCCTATTGCAATCATCAGAGATCTAAAGATTATCATGTGTGTATCTGTCTGTCTCTTGATGGGTGTGTATAATTTATTGGACACAAATGAACTTTCTACCTTGGTTAAAACTTACAGACACTCAAAACACATTTCACAGTAGAAAGTACCAACGTTTATTTATGTTTTAGTTCTTTAGAAATTTATAGCAACTTTCGTTTAAGCTCTTTTTTGACACGTGTTTTTTTTATATAAGTTAACACATCTACGAAATTTTATATAACTGCCATACGATCAATAAGAATAGTGAACTTTGTTTCCCATTTTCTGTTCGCTTCTCTTTATGGGATCATAGCGCTACTAAATTTTCACGAATTAATACCTTTTTTTCATTTACTCACCCAAATGATCCCCAGTATTTCTGTAACCAATGTTGATGGTTTCAACAACATACGTATTTACTTACTTACCTAATATCAAAAAATTATTTACTCCCTCTGTTTAAAAAAGAATGACTTACTTTTTTTTGTTCATTTTAAAAAAAACAATCTCTTTCCACGTGGTATGTTTAGGATCACAAGATTAAATGACATTTTGATACATTTGACACAACTTTAAATGAAAGGAGTATGGTATTCTTTCCACATGGTTATTCTTTTAAATTTTGTGACAAGTCAAATTAGGTCATTCTTTTTTAAATGAAAAAATGTATGTTCTAAGAAAATATTTTATTTTCTTACAACACCTTATACTTATAATATCTTCCTATATATGTATACCTAGTCCAAGTAAAAAATAATGAGTTCAGTCAAAATTAATGGGGAGCGACCCCACATCCCACACTCGAATTAAGATGGCTAATCACATACTTTCCATCCACCTTTACTTGTCCCTTATTGACTTGATACAAATATAATAGAAAAATTATTATAATTAATGATAAGAGTAAATTAGGAGTAGGTGTAAAATTCTCTCTTAATTTTATAAACTGGACAAGTGTTATTGAACATAAAAAAAATAGTGTAATGGATAAGTAGAGATGGAGGAAGGAGTAATACATTGTCCACTAATTCCACATGCCCTCCTCATTATTGTCGACCGACCACTAAGGAGCTGCCAAAAACTCTTTGAACGAAAGACAAATAAATTAAGGATGCACTGAGTTCCACATGGGATTGCTTTTGAGTAGCAGATCTTGAATGTCTTATATTCCCAATTGCCTACGATCACGTTCTTTTGTTTTTTCACAATCTATGATTTCATGGTTATTTTTTGGAACATTGTCATTTCTTGAATTGAAGATAACTATAATATCTTGGACATCAATTCAACCACCCAACATTATCCTGCCACAACCATGTGCCTATGCCAGGTTAACATCTTCAGCTAACTTAATTCGTCGGTTGGATCACACCACAAGCTTCTAAAAATTATACTATGTGATACATTTTTTAAAAAAAACTTAATGGGATAAATTTATCATCATATGTTTACATTTAATTTAACTTGTTTTAGCTTTCAGGCAGCGGGGCAACCTTTTTTCTAACGAATTTTCATTTTGTTTAATAAAAATTCACGTTTAGTTAAAATGCATTACATCAGGTGAGAGAGATGGAATATATAGGAAGTACATATTGACAACCCTTTAAATTTATTTGTAAGTTTTAGATCTTTGAATTATAACTTTAATTCTATGCATGCTTTAAGTCTTTCGTATAATGCAGAGTATAACCCTGGAATCAAGGGTTTCTTTTATTAGTTTTAATAATAATTTTGTTTAATTTAATCTAATAAAAAGAAGTCTATTTTGTACTCTATCTGTGTACTCGGGGTAGAAGTTTTGTATAAATGTATCGCCATGCTATTAAGTGTTTTTATTTAAGTTCTTTTCTTTCTAAGAGGTGGAATAGAATAACCAGGTTGAAGCGTAATGATCATACGTCTGTAATGCATTGAAAGTTTTATAAGGTAACTGTTCGCTTTAAAATCGAAAATGGATTCCATACAATTCACCAGAATTTAAGAAATGATCAAATTAGAAAATCATTTGGAGATGAAAAAGAAGACCCGAAATTTTGTGAATAATGCGGAGTCGAATTTGTTGATAACTATCAATCTGGGATTTGATAGGCAAAGAGGGAATGTTTAGTGTAATAATGAAGTGAGTAGAGATCGAAAAGAATACTAGTTAGTGATAATAGTACTCATGGGATGATACTGACATCGAGAGACAAAAATTAGGAAAGAAAATGTGATTAGATACTTCAGTAGTTTTTACTATAAATGATGAATGTTAGGCATTGTGTATATCATTAGTGTTGTGTTATAGTTAACGCCTTAATTATTCAGTTTGGAGTATGCATTTTCTATTCTCAAGCATCTAATCCGTAGCTAAGTTAATCACATAAAATGTGTCCGCTTATTCACTTATATACATAACCTCAATTAAGGATAATATGTATAATTTAAAAAGGTGACATCATGTAAGTGGTTAACTTACCGATACAAAAATTGCTTGAGAACAAGCAAAAAAATCACTTTTAAACTAGAAGTATCTAATATATATATATATATATATATATTTGTATTAAGATAATTTATTGAAACAAGCCCTAATTCAAATGCGTTCTTATTATATCCTTTTTTCTTTCTGTTTATATTATTCTTTTTCATATTCTAATTAGCATAATTGCGTCTCAGATTAAGACAATATAAATTATAAGTATGCCGTCACTTACTCTTCCATCTCAAATACTTGTCACAATTCATTTAAAAGTTAAACTACATGAAATTTAACTTCAGATATATTTTTTTTATCATTTCAATATTAAAAAATATTGCAATTATAATATTTTTTATACACTTTTAAAAAATTATAAAATTAATATAATTTAATTTAGTCCTTCAACAAAATTGACTCTCAAAAAGAGAGCCTAACAAATCGAGATGTATATATAGACTGTTTGAGGATGTGGCAGTTTGCTATTTAAATTATTGCCTAATTGGTTGCATTACAATTTACAAGTCAGAACTTTAATTATACATTTGTACTTCTTCAATATGATATTTTTATGTTTAATATATCACAGTATTTTTTAAATATTTTTTTATTTTAATTTTTAATACACTAATGTATGAATTCAGAAATATCTGTAGTTTATTTCAAATGATTCAATGAGATGACAATGTTACTATGAGGCCGAAGTTAAGCCAGAGATAACTATTGCTACCTCTGTTTTAATTTTGTTTTTTTTTTCTCTTATTTTAATTTAAATGGAGTTTAAGAAAATAATTTTTTTGATATTTCATAGTTTTTTAATTAAAATTATGTACTGATTTTTTTTTTAAATTTCATAATATTAAATATGTAATGTGAAAAATTGAATTAAAAATTATTAAAAAGAGAAAAAAATATTTTTTTTTTAAAATCAACTAAAAAGGAGACTAACAAAAACTAATTTAAATAAAAGAAATATTCAATTGTACGACCTTTGCATTGACTATGATTCCTAGAACAAGAGATTCTTTGAGGATAAAAGATGGAAGAAGATCATAGGCTAAATTTTTTAATGCATTAAACAAATAGAAAAACACAATAATTCGACTTTAGGTTAAAATTTTGCATGTGCATGGGAAGATGGTTGCTGCCATAGAAACCAAAACAACACAATTAATTAAGATGCTTACTCATTGTTCTGGACTCTAAATATGCATATTTAATATATAATAATTTTTAAAAAAATTATGTATGTTATTAAGAGTGCACCTATCTCCAACCAAAAATAATAAAAATGCAGTCTTCAAACTTTTGGCCCGGGCTCTGTCCATGGGATTTGCGTTTATTTATTTTGAAGAAAAAACTATTTAGACGGATCCTTTTTAATAAATTATTCTTGATTTTAATGATATTTTTATAACAATGTTATGATAAATTTATATTTATATTAAAAGTGAATTATGCATGTAATATAAATATATTATAAGTGTTTTAAAATATATTATGCTTATTTAATAAGAAATTGACACAATGTATTAAAAATATATCAAAATATCTGATAAATGTATTATCTATCAATAAAACTTGTATTAGATATGTTCTATAAATAATTCTCTGTAATATGAATTAAAACTGTATTATAAATTATTATAATTGTTAGAAAAAATAAATTATTATTGCTACAAATGGTAAATATTTTTTTAATCTAGTATATCTATGTAATTTCTCTTTATTCAACGGGAATTCCAATCTTAAAAAATAATATTTTTTTTTTAAAAAAATCATGGATGGACTATAAAATCAATTCTATATTATTAGTTCTAATTTTCTTTTTAGCATTTAAGTAAAGTTTTTGTAAATCTTTGTCCCCTCAATCTGCACGAGGATTGCACGTGCACCTTTGCTTCGTCGTCAAAATTTGCTAGGAAAGAGAAGTGGTGGCAGTTTTTGTAATTTACTTCTCAGCTGGGGGCAATTTGACGAAAGGAAATTCATAAAAGCCAGTTGAGAGCTTGTGAATTTCATCACACAGAGACACACACTCTTGAGTGTCATTGATATATTAAAAATGAAGAAGGCAGCCATACTGTTGGTGCTGCTCTTTGCCACCATTTTTGTTGCTCATTCTCAAAAGGATGGTAAGTTTCTACTATCGATCTCAGTTTATGCTTTGTATTTTCGTCGAATCAATAGTATTTTGTGTTTCATTCGACACACGTTGATGATATTAAATCTTCTCATATATGGTT
Organism: Solanum clarkiae; assembly: GCA_011800125.2. NCBI lineage: Eukaryota > Viridiplantae > Streptophyta > Magnoliopsida > Solanales > Solanaceae > Solanum > Solanum clarkiae. The sequence goes on along the minus strand of JAABOM020000096.1, from coordinate 18,468,483 downwards.
TATATTATGAAAATTAATTATGATCTCGTATTCGTGTTCGTAATGCATGTGCTATAGGGTTCATTAAAATCTGATCTGAGAATACTCATCATGATAGAAAGGAAAAATAATGAATACTCCTAGCTGGTGCATGTCCAAATTAAACTAGTAGCGGAAGAGAGGAAATCGTCAAGTTTGCCACTTGTTAACATTATTATCATTCTCCAGTTGTAAAATATGTATCAGAAATAGGTGTGGAGTCAAAATTTTCACTAAGAAGATTCAAAATTAATAAAAATAGATAAACAAACTAATTGAAGGGAATTAAACATATCTATATTTACATAAAAAAATACTTTAATCATACTGTCGGAAGGGGGTTCAAATGAACCCCTGAGCATAAAGTAGCTCAACCTTAGAAGAAGAAAGTTGTTACTCCATACAACTTCCTTGGTCCAGCCAGCCTAATTATAGCATAAAATAGTATTACGCCTGTTCACTATTCCAATTTTATTTATCCATTTTTTAGCATGTCAAGAAAATACAATGTGCCAAGTCAAGTCACAAGTAAAATTGAACAGGGGAGTAATAATTTAAAAAATGGGTTTGCATCAAAAAATGGGTGGATTGTTAATTTTATAAATAATTTAAAATATTTAAATTTCAGCTGCCATGTGGATAAAAGGGTATTTTATGCCCAAAAGATGGATAAAGGAATTTTTGTACCATTTCTAATATTTCAAAGATATTTTAGGCTCTTTTTTCAAATAAATACCTATTTACAATATCAACATCAATGTATACAAATCGAATCGAAGTTGAATACATGTATATATGTAAATTTATTTTGTTGTTTGTAATTTGATCAGGACTATTGCCAAATGGGAACTTTGAGCTCGGTCCAAAGCCATCCCAAATGAAAGGCACAAAAATAGTGGACCGTCACGCCATTCCGAATTGGGAAATATCAGGCTACGTCGAGTACATCAAATCAGGGCAAACCCAAGGCGACATGCTCCTTCCAGTGCCGCAAGGAGATTACGCAGTTAGGCTCGGGGAAGACGCATCGATTAAGACCAAAGTGAAAGTGACCAAAGGAGTTTTCTATTCAATCTCGTTTGTGTTTGCTAGGACTTGTGCCCAAGAGGAGAAATTGAATGTTTCCGTTTCGCCTAATTCTGAGCCGAATGATTGGGGAATGCTGCCATTGCAGACAATGTATAGTTCTGAAGGATGGGATTCGTATTCCTGGGGATTTTTGGCCGAGGCGGCGGAGATTGATGTTGTGATCCATAATCCAGCTGTCGAGAAGGACCCGGCTTGTGGCCCGCTAATCGATTTCGTCGCTCTGAAGGCTTTGAAAACACCTAAAAGAGCAAGAGGTAAGTACTAAATTTGAATCCGTGTAGAATAAAAGCACTTAATTTCTTCAATAGAATGCAAATTCTTTCCCTATTTTGACTTGAACTTGTGTTGGCAGCATTGGCAGAATCAGTATTTTTTATTAATAGCATTCATATTTTTAAAATAAGGACGAGCGATTTTTTGTACCAAAGTGTTCAAAAATTGATATATATCAAAATATCTATAATTATTCTATATATTCGAAAAAAAATTCCAATAAAAGGTGTTCATCTCACTATCTTTAGATGAATGTAGCTCCACACCTGATTGGCAATCCCTTGAAATGCCAAAGGATTAAAACCGTACATATTTATAATTGTTTTCATTATTGGTGCAACTTAAATCGTTGTATTGATTGTGTAACTTAACACATGTAGTTTTTTACTATTACTTTATGGAGAAAATATATTTTATTGGACTATATCTAAAAAATGATATTACGGTTATAACAATACAAATTTAACAAAAACAGCTGAGTAGTTGAGTGGTGAATATTCACCATCAAAGTGCACATTTCAATTATATTTTTAACTACAATTTGTCAAATTACTAATAACACAAAAATTTCATGCAGGCAACATGTTGAAGAATGGTAACTTTGAAGAGGGTCCATTCATTTTCCCTAACACGACATGGGGCGTTTTAATTCCTCCCAACATTGAAGACGATCATTCTCCGTTACTCGGATGGATGATCGAGTCTCTGAAAGCAGTAAAATACATCGATTCCGAACACTTCCACGTCCCCGAGGGCAAACGAGCGGTCGAGCTCGTGGCCGGAAGAGAGAGTGCCATAGCACAAGTAGTCAGGACAAGGCCAGGAAAAATATATGATCTACTTTTCTCAATTGGAGATGCTAGCAACTCTTGTGAAGGATCAATGCTTGTTGAGGCATTTGCTGGAAAAATTACTATGCAATTCCCTTATGTGTCCAAAGGTAAAGGTGGATTTAAGAGGGCTAGGCTTAGGTTCACCGCGATTTCTCCACGCACAAGAGTGAGGTTCTTGAGCACGTATTATCATATGAAGAGTGACAATTCGGGCTCGTTGTGTGGTCCTGTGGTCGATGATGTGAGATTGGTAGGAGTTCGCAATCCCCGCCTTCCATAGGTCTCTTTTAATTGATTGAACCAGATAACTATTGATTGAGTTTAAGTTTTATGCTTGACGGAATACAGAGATGTTATTCCTTGTAATATGTGTTATAGTTGATGTGTCATGTTGTTGCTTCTTTTTTTTTTTTAAAGTTCATGTCATAGAAGCAAAAGAGTTAAAAATGGTGTACTGTTACATTATATATTGTTGTATTTTACATGTATTTATACAAAATTTTCGAATAATCAAATGAAAGAACCTTTCTTGGTTCAACATAGTATGTGTTTTTCCCCCTCACTATTTCCATTTGACAAGAATATAATGTGCATGAGTAAAAATTCCAGGATTAATGTTAGTTACACAAAAATTCAACTATTTCCTTGAGTTCCAGTTTCTCAACTACTCAAATTGTAGAATGTCAACTGTGCTACTTTAACCTCAACAGGCAAATTTTATGCAAATGGCAATGTTTTAAATAGGCATTTTCTCAATTTTCACCAACAATTTTGAAGGGTTGATTTGGTTTCTCAAATGATCACTCAACTAATACGAGTAGTTGTTACCTCAGAAAGTCACTCTTCTTCTTGAGTTTAATCTTTTTCAATAATGAAATTGATTTTCTGAGATAGTAACTATTAGTTGAGTGACCGTATGAGAAATCAACACTTGTTTTGAATATAAACTGAAGTTTTGTTGAAGGAACTGATTGTCAAGACACCTGTGGACGTTTATCCTCGTTAAAGCTCGTGCTCCTGACTTTAAATTCCCCTCTGCTTGTTGTAAGGTCATCTAATATCTCAGCGCCACAAATATCTACTCCAACCTTCTTCATGAGTTCCATTAGTAGGTGCTTCCTTTTCCTTGTACAAACAAATTTTTAAGATCATAATATAAGGGGTTGATATACTTGATAACTTGAAGAGAAAATCAAAAAATTGAGCATACTTTTGGGATACCTTAGAAAGAGACTGCGCAGACGTTGAGTACACCAACAATTTCCTCATACTCAGCTGCATCTAGCTCTCTCAAATGATGAGGCTGGAATAGCTTGGGGAGTAAGTGTTGTCTGATGCTTAAAAGAAGAAAAAATGGCAAGGGGAAGAGAATTCCAGCTATGGGGATCCAAGTGACCCCAAAGCACAACAATAAGTACACAAATTGGAATATTGTGAAAATTGTGATGTATCTGAATGGCACTAACTCCAGAAAAGATGCATGAACCCCTTCAAGGACCCTGTCAACATGGTCACTTAAGTTAGTTGGAGAAGAAACAGGATTTGTCGACGCTCTTTAAGTTCTATGCACTGAACGCCATCATGGTAACTTTTCAAATCAGTATGATATAGTACTCTAGAAATATGTATATATGCCATCAGAAAGTTACATTTGACTTCTTAGGAAAGAAAGAACACTATTTTCTGAATTACTTGCGGACTTACTTAAATCTCCTCCCAGGCGTGATAAAAAGAAGTAATAATCTTTCCCAAAGTTGATTTCCTGGCAGGCTGTCAATAGCCATATAAGCAAAATATCCCCAAAGAACTGAGGTTGGTATCTTCTTTATCAGTGGCATAGCGCAAACTGATGCTGCTACTAGTATTGACTGTAACAGATTGCTCACTCTTTGTTCATTGACTCGGACAGGCAAGTAAATATCTATGTGTTTCTCAGGATGAAATGCGACCTCTGCTTTTTCTCCATTTTTGTTTTCAGTACTTTTCATTACTGCCTCCTTTAGGTGTTCCAATTCTCTAGCTACCGCGGTCTGCAATAGGACACAATCCTGTATGAACTAAGACGTACATTGCTGTGGACTAAAACATCACTTAACATATCAAACTGAAGAACTATATAATGAGCAAATTAAGCGCAATTCCAATTGCTATAGGCAGCAAGAACTGAACTGATAAGAGGTAGAGACTTACATCAGGAGAACTATCAATCTCTACGAAAACTGCTTGCATATTGCCATAGATTTCAGAGTTGCTAGCATTTCGCTTTATACTCTCGTTGGCACTTTTGACCATCTTTCTCCGAATCAACTGGTTCACATTGCATAAGGTTTTAGGACTCAAAAGAGTAGTATATATAACAATCATTTATTAGAATTTCTAGCAAGTATGCTAATTACCTGTCTCTTGAGAACAGCCAAGCTTTTCGTATGCATAGGGGACTGTGGCAGGACACCATTTGAAGGAGGCACTCCAATTAAACCACAAAGCAAATTCTAAACAAATACCATTCATGTAATTAGATAATCAAGAGTTATTACACCGGTGATGAAAAACGAGCAATAGAAAGACATCAGTTATTGTTGAATACCATAAATCCCAAGAGCAATATGTCATGATGATAAGCAGAAGGTTTCTTAAGATTGAATTCCTTTTGTTGTGCCATCTGTGAAGCAACAGTATGATCAAAGAAATAAAGTCCAGCTATCATTAGAGCTGGAATTAAGGCAGCAAAGATGTATGTTGGAGGAACCTTCCCCATATCCTGTAATTCAGATATCTAGTGTTCAGTTTCAAGATTTTTCAATAAGAAGGTGCAGCCTGGTGCCCGAAGGATCCTGCGTTCATGCAGGGTCCGAGTAAAGGCCACACCCTACCCTGATTCCGCGAATTTCAAGATTTTTTAATGACCATAGAAAATTAATCCATCTTTCCGTTCACAATCAACACACCTTGATTACAGTCCAGTGATGTGAAGATGCAGACTCCCATGGTAGGGAACTAAAGAGCCTTCTAGGAACTCCAGATGGCACTTTGCTTGGCACACTATATGAGAGTGCTGACCACACGAGAACCATTAAAGGAACGCCATAATCAGCAAGAAAGCTTCTCAACCAGCCTGATTTAAAGAGAAAAGAAAGTAATATTAGTTAGTCAATAGTCACTACAAGAGAAAAGAAAGTAATATTAGTTAGTCAATAGTCACTACATACATGTAACTTCATGAAAAGATTTATATTATTTATACACATTGACAACGTAAGAGGTAGATTGAAGAAGTATCGGGGGACGTGATCAGACAAGATATGACAAAACTTGATCCCACCGAGGATATGACCTTAGATAGAAAGGAGTGGAGGTCGCGAATTAGAGTAGCAGGCTAATTGGTTGGTAGGGTTAGGGGATGTCTGACCTAGGGTATAGTAGGGTAGCGGGAGTAGTCGCGTTTTATATCATGTGTTGTCATTATCCGTGTAAATTTTATCATATTTACATCCTGTCATGTGCTTTTTGCTATTAGTCACTCTTTTTGTTCCCTTTCCTTTCCTTTTTGTCATATCTAGTTTATTCTGCTTGTGGGTTTTTTGAGATGAGGGTTCCAGAAAATAGTCTCTCTACTTCTATGAGGTAGTGGTAAGGTCTGCGTTCCACTGGGTATGTTGTTGTTGTATATGCATCGACAATGTAAGAAAATTACATCGCGAATAAAATTTTTGCTTAACATATATACCTGTTCCATACCACCATGACCTTGCTTTTCTGCTTTTCAATGATGTGTAAAGAAGGCCAAAGGAAAATATGACTCCAAGTAACCCGTTCGTATAGAGCCACTGGAATTGATATTTGTCTAAAGTTGAGTCCTCAGCTTTCGGAACTTTGAACTCGCTCACTAACCCCTACAAAAATCACATTAGAAGTGCTACAAGTTAAGTCATAAAGGTGTCAAATAAGCAAGTTGGACTAAATTTGAACGCGTTAACCTTTTAGATGGGCTAGCAGTTACCTTAATTGCCTCTTGAATAAAAAGCACAGAAATAAGCATCCCAAATGTCTCCCCAGCTATCCTTGTAAATCGATTGATAATGCAGCACGCGTTAAATATAGCTAGAAGAACCAACAAAAGTGCCGTCCACACACAAACCCTGCATCAGAATAGCACATCACAATTAGTAACAAAAACATTTCTCATCTCAACTGAGGTTTTTTCAATAAAAATGTTAAACACAGACGATTCTAATTAAATACATACCATCCAGCCCAAGCTAAGTAAAGACTCTGTCCCAATTCTTCTCTCCCTTTAGCAAATTTGTACATGTAAGTGTACATAATAATAGTTGGTTCTGCAACTCCTAATATTAAAAGAGGCTGCCCGCCAAATATGGAGTGTATGATCCCACAAATAGCTGTTGAAACTAAAGTTTCCACAGTGCTCAGACTCCCATCTAAATAAAGACGCAAAATTATATATATGAGTCTATCGTATTGATGTGTTCTTGTTATTTAACGAAATTCAAAATGTTATGAACAAAGTAACCTGTATCTCTGTTCAATTGTTCTCCAAAGGCAATTACTGGAAGAGCAGATGCAAAAAATATGTAGGTAGTCGGAGCTAATATCCTGATATATGTTCAAAAGAAATAAACATGCTCAGTGTCATTCTACGATTAACATTATCTGAACATAGTTAACCATAAGACGAAGCATAGTATATAATATTACGCGAATCCAGATGTAAGTCCTGTAATCCAATCGCACTTGTAGCAAGATGATCTTGCTCGAAAATCATCGATAATCCCTCTGAATGGAGTTGTGAAACTACTCTTCATCATCTTCACTGAATAAAAATTTGTTGGTGGGAGGAATATTTGTATCAAAATAATTATGAGTACTATTCAACATGCACAACTATTCAGAAAAAACGGTTTGGTGTATATTTTCACTACGACTTAATAGTATTTGTCAGTGGAAAAATTAAAACACAGTAAGTCCGTCTTTTTTTCTTTCTATTAGAAAATTTTAAATATAAAACATAGGAGGATTGTGTATTTGACAGGTAAAAAAAAAATGGAAAAATATTATTTTCCATATTTTTTATTTATTACCTAGAAATTTTATATTTGAAAAATATTTACCATTTATAGCAACTGCGTGTAACTATTCTGATAAAAAAATGTACTCTATATTAAAAATGAATTGTGCATGTAATATTAATGAATTACATTATGTATAAAAATGTATTAAAATTATAAAGATATATTATAAGCGTCTTAAAATATATTAAACTTATATTTTGATAAAAAATTTGTATTATGTTTTAAAAGTGAATTATATATTTATTAAAACTATATTACTATAAATGGTAAATATTTTCTAAGTATAATATATGTAGGTAAGCTCTCCTTTGAAATTTCAGGGAAGATGCATTAATATTCTTATTCTTTAAGCTGACTTATTTATAATATTGATTTGGATTAAGGTTTATTTATAATATTTGTACAAACTTTCATAGTTAAAATTTGAATTTATTTTTAATGTAAAATTTGATCTCAAAGCTCATATTTTGTTTTTAAAAAAGAAGACTTACAATTTTAAATTTTTGAAAAAAAAGATAATCCTCAACGTGAAAAAATTGTTCATGCGATGAAGAAGGATTGTATTAAAGAATAGCTAGTTACTGTTGTTAATTAGTAGATATTTGTAAAATTATGTGTATTTGAAAGTTTGTGGCAACATGTAATTGCAAATATCTATCTATATATAATAAGAGAAGCAAAAAGTGTCACATGTCTGCGCCACATAATTTCTTGAATTCTTAATTTAAAAATGAATTAAACAAACTTTTTAAATGGATGAAACTTTATTTATTAATTAAATTTTTTTATTTAAAATTAATTTAAACATTATCAACTCCTACTAAACTGTATATTGAAAAAATAATAATGAAAAAGAAAAAAAATCAGAAAATCCGTAACTGCACGTCAACTTCCCACTTCTATCTTAAACCTTCAGGATTTTTTTAAATTTCAAACTAAATTTGTACTAATTAAAGTTCTCATCACTACATGAAAGATAGAAGTTATTTTCCTATATGCAGTAATATAGATATGAAAATATAGAACAGTTTTAACTTAATTTATGGATAATTTTTTATTTAAATGTTTATTACTTAAAAAATAAAGAAATAAAAAAGAGAGACTTTATAAACCACTAATTGCTCCCACTTCTCCATATTTTTTTCTACTTCTCACATTCACGGAATAATGGACTTTTTCTTTTCAAAATTACTATCTTGATCAAGAATATCTCAAAATTCAGTTTAATAGTGAGGTGATGCATATTTTTTTATAGTACTAATTTTGTGATTTGTATCACCGATTTGCCTATTTTTTTCAAAGTAATGCGTAGTATTATTTTTTAAATTTGTATTGGTATGTAATAATTATTTAGAGGGAGATCAAATTTATGCCATTGTTAGAAAGTTTGTGAATTCATGTATTATATCTAATAGCATTTAATTAAATTATTCTTTAAATAGTATTTTGGAGAATGAGAGTCTGAAAATGTTTTGTTAAAGTATTGGGTATGTTGTTTCACTAGGTATGTTGTTATTGTTTTTGTATTATCTGAATTAATAAATTGGATACTGAAATAATTTTGTTATTTATTAATTTCAAATTGTTATTTTGATGATTGTCAATTATGTCAATTCAAGTAACCTGCAAACTTTTTACTTAGTTAACTTTCTTTCAACTTAAACCTTTATCTTTGTTGCAAATTTGCATAAAGTTTTTATATAAATAAGTATTCATTCAATAAATGTACAATAATTATTGATTAATTTATTTTCTTCGATATTAATTTTTATGTTTATCTTTACTGTAAATTTGTATATCTTTATTCTCTAAAAAATGTTATAAATGGGTAATTTTAAATTTGAAATTCTAGATTTATTGTGATGATTTGTTGAATGCAGAATAATGTACCTATATAATATGTCAGATAATGTGTACATATTTATAAAAGTTATGATTTGGTATATGTTAAATATATTTTAATTTCAATATTGTTTGTACATCATCACATTTGGAGTACACTAGGTATGACTTTTTGTGTTTTCTAATATACTTTCCCGTATGGATAAAATACTTCTGCATCATTAAATTATCCAATACTATATTACGATTAGTGAAGTTTTATTCTTTATTAAATTTGAGATAGTTTGATCTTTGATGCATAGAAATTTTTTTGGTTGAAGACATATTTTTAGGTGTCATGATGTAAATTCTATCATAATCTTGAGTTTTTAGGAATTAACTTAAATTCCTAATGGTTCTTATAAAAATAAATAGAAAGATGCTTAATTTATTTGTTTAACACTAAAATTTATGCTAAAGAGCCATGACAAAAGATATATGAAGTTCATGAAAGTTGATGTGAAACGTGGGATCCTGTCACAACTTATCAAATTCATATGAAGAGGAAGTATGGAGTTGGGAGAGAAAATAATTTGTTAGTAATGTTCTACATGTTATTGGTGTAACTATATATATTTTTTTGGTACCTTTTTACATATTGTTGGTGTTACTTCGTATAATTAACGTGTGTTTGATCTCTTCCACTTATTACAAGTAATTGATAGTTATACTTAAAAATAAATTTTTAAGCATGTTGAAGACACTTTTTTTTTTAAAAAAAAAAATTAAAAGTTTTTGCACTAAATATTTAAACTAACTTCCCAGAATCATTCATTTTTTTTAATAGAGAACACAAACTGAAAATTGCTTATATTAGTTTTTAAAACTCACAATAAATTTTAATAAGCACATTTATGATTTTTTTTCCCCGGAAAGTTATCACAATTTTATACTAAATATCTAAACCAACTTTTTACAACTACTCTTTAACAAAAATGAAAATTCTTTACATTCATTTTTAAAATTTGAAAGTAAATTTTCATAAGTATATTTATGACTTTTTTGTGTTTCTTTTGTGGGAAGTTATTAGACTCTTTATAGTAAATGTATAAATTAATTTTCCACAATTACTCCATCTTTTTAACCATATAAACTATTTAAATATTTAATATTAAAAGTTAACTTCCGACAAAATAGAAAAAAATAAAAGAAAATGTGCTGTCCCACGTGTTTTCCTACATGTCCTATTTTCTAATTAATGAATATTTTTATATAAAACTTTTTCAAACTTCAAATAAAAAATTTGAAATGTTTACTTCTAAGTTGAGAAAGAAGTTATAAATAAATTAATTGTGTAATATAGTTATTATCTCTTTTTATGAAATTTTTAATGAGGTTAGTATGTATACAGAGAACATAATTGAATAAAACTTATTTGTGGATGGCGGATGAGTGGTATATACTTTTTTCGAGCTCAATAGCCACGTTGAATTTCTTTTAATAAATTTTAATACCATAGCAATTTTAAATAATATAATAGAAACATGAAAATTCATTAGATTTTAATGTGTACAAAATATTTATTTTTGTTATGTCAAAAGAGGAATAATAGAAAAAAAACATATGTGAAAAGTCTTTTAATAGTGATAAAAAAAAATATCAATTTTATATCTATAGACTCGCCTAATTAAAATTCTAAAAAATATTTAAAAGATAAATAATTCAAATTCATATGAAGATGATATTAGTAACTAAAATTAAACTTCAATATATCATATTAACAAAATATATATAAGTAGTTTAAAATTATTTTTTTAATTTTAGACAAAAAAAAAACTAAATTAAAAAATAAGCAAATTAATATAAGTGGACAACAGGGAAGGCGTGAGGGTGTTTATGATTTTCAATTATTGAAAAATTAACAAGTTAAATAATATTAAAAGTTATTCCTAACAAATTTAGAACGTGAACTGATCAGTTTATATGTAGATTTATATTTTATAAATATTGATTGTTATAAATGATTGAGGGGTTCAATATGCAAGTATTCTATTAGCACCATTCAAAATGGAATTGTGTCCGCTAAGTCAATCACTAAATTGACTTATTCATATTGGATTATTAAATTAATGATCAGTGAACGGATTAAAATTTTAAATATTAATGATTTATCGGTTCGGGGGTGGATTACTCAATCTACTCATTGGATAAAATGTTACCTATTAAGAATTATCATAGTCACATTTTTATAGTAAATATATTTGTTAAATAAATGCATATGTACATGCACCCTCACAATTTAGATTTTCATATGTTTCTCATTATGATTTACAATAATGGAATTACTAGCTTAACTAGAACTACAAAAATTATTTGGTTTGATTGGAAATCATTATATTGATGAATAAAAGTGAAGAAAGGGAACATGACCATTAATTACTAAATTCAATACTGAATCAATCGATAGCTTATTGATCGGCTAATGGATACATTATTATCCATCCAATCCATCCAATAAGCAGCCCTATATCCTATCATGTAAATTTTATAATACCATTTTTTTCAAAAATTTGAAATTGTTTAACAAATCTATATATTTGTAATTATATTTATCAATTGATCGCGCGAATACTTATACTAGTTATCTCATTATAATAAAAAATAATTTAATTTTAAATTATTTTTAATATTTAATAAAAAATTTACAGCCACATAAAAGTTTAAAAATTACTCACAAATTATAATTTTTTTTAAATATCATAAGTTAAAGTAAAATGGGGAGGAGGGAGTAACATTGGTAAGTTCAGTGACTAACGGCGAACCATAGATAAATAACGACGTTAATCTCGGGAAGTGTGCTTAGTCTTAAAAAACAAAATGTTTGTAATAAAGTGATGGTTACACAACGTCAAATTACATATCTGTTACTTGTCGTGTAGTGAAATTTGTTTAATTTTGACACGTGGATGAGGAGGAAAAAAAAGAGAATTCATAAAACTCTTTTACCTCAAAAAATAAAGGTGGGTAAGAGGAGAGGGGAAATGTTTTTCAATTCAAAGAAGTTCGATTTAGACTCACATTAATGTTTTAACTTAAAAATATTATTAGCAGTAATGTTTTAACTTGCAAATGTTACTAGTAGCAATGTTTAATAAATTCATAAATTAGTCTCTATAACTATAGTTATATATTCTGATCTTTTTATATTAAAAAAAATATATGAAACATAGTAATCATACTGATTTTATCCAGTAATCATAGTTTTACTTCGACAAAAACATATTATTTTTACCTTATCTTTTTCAGTCTCGACATTAATATTGAAATGTGATTTATCACTGAATTTATTTTATTTGTGCTGATTAGAGTTCCTTCAATGTCAAGTCTTCATTTAACAAAGCTACAATTTTTCTTTAATAAACTTAGCCATCTTTAAGTTAAAACGTTATTGTCAAATATTTTTTAAAATTAAAACGTATTATAGCTAAATTTATATGATTCGAATCTAAATTTGCAAGACTCGATTCTATATTTATAGGATTTGATAGAGCGTGATTGAATTCTAAGAAAATATTATTGTGAGTAATATTTTAGGTGTAAAACATGTCTCATAGTAACGTATTATAAGACATTATTGCAAATAATGTATTATGCTAAAAATGTTCTAACAGTAACGTTTTTTAAGTTAACACCATTAAATAATAAAATTTAACGTAAAATATTACTGAGAAATACGTTTACACAGATTTTATAAATTTTTTTTTAAAAAAAATTAGTGAATTGATTTAAACAATGACTTACTTTGGTCAAAAATTCATTTGTAGTTTATTTAATTTAAACTCTTCTTTTATCCATCCATTTGGTTAAATTATATGATAATTTTCTTATTCATTTCAAAGAGATTTTTTCTTTTGTATATTTGAAAACTTTTAAATTTTAATCCTATTTATATTATATCATTGATAAGTTTAAAGTTAACGCGTATTATAGCTAAATTTATAGGATTTGATTTTATATTTACAGGATTTGATGACCCAAGATTGAATTCTTAAGAAATGTTGCTGTAATGAGTAACATTTAGATGTAAAACGTGTCTCAAAGTAACATGTTATAAGATATTACTGTGAGTAGCGTATTATGCTAAAAACGTTACTCACAGTAACATTTCCTAAGTTAACGCCATTAAATAAAATTTAACCTAAAAAAGTTACTGAGAAATACATTTGTATAAGTTTTGTAAAAAAAATTTAAAAAATACTATTTTAAAGAATTGATTTAAATAATGATTTACTTTAGTCAAAAATTCATTAGTAGTTTGTTTAATTTAAACTCTTTTTTTATCCATCCATTTGGTTCAATTATATGATAATTTTCTTACTCATTCCAAAGAGATTTTTTTCTTTTGAATATTTGAAAACTTTTTAATTTTAATCCTATTTATATTGTATCACTGATAATTTTTGTATTTTCATTATACGTCACTTATCACATGCACTATGTTAATTTAAAAATGATCGATGTTTTTTTTTATATTTGAAAACCTTTTATATATTCAGACAATTTTATATGCATTTTGAGGCTCAACTACTTTATTTATTGATCCATTCGATATTTTTCAACAAATCAAATATTAAAATCCGCTAAAGTTTAGGCATACATGTCGATTAGAAAAAATGACCTATTAATCATATTTTTCATTTGAATTTTTATAGATTATATTTATCGTTGGATCACATTCTTCAAATGTAATTGGCGAAAATGTTTCCTAGACCCTAAAACATATAAATTATAGGTTTTGACAAAAACTAACATAAATGGTTCAAAAGTATATGCTAATTAATTAGTCATTAATTTGGACATGCACATGCAGCGATTTAATATCTATTTGTTATTTTCCAACCTCCCATATTTGGCTGTATAATAAGATTAATCTGTTTACCAATATTACTCAAATGCAGTTCATAGTTTAATTTGTTCAATTTTTAATGAGGTTTAATTATTTTATTTGTTTTTTTTTTTATAAATTTTGATTTTTTAAAATTAATTTGATAAAATTTTCTATGCGTCAATGTAGATTACGTATTAACTTAATTTTTATAAACATAAATGGGCTAAGCGATTAAATAAGAGGATTTTTTAAAAAAGAGTAAACACTTAAAACATAATAAGGTAAAAATAACTATAATTTGCTAAAACTACAATTGGTAGCTATATATTATAGGAGAGAGGCAAGCGAGATCGAGAGAGGACAGAGAGTAGAAAGAGGTGAATTGTATATGTATATTTATCAAATTGTATGTCTATATCTACTAAATAATTGAATCTGTGTAACTAATATATATAGTATTTATATATCTGGTAAGCAAGACCGAGAGAAGGAGGAAAGAGGTGAGCGAGAGAGTGGAGAGATGTGAATTGTATTTGTATATCTGTCGAATTGAATATGCATATTTTTCAAATAATTATATATATGCAATTGGTATACATATATAGTTGTATATTTGGCAAGAGATTGCAGAGAGAGAGGAAGATGCGAGAGAGACAAAGTAAGGAGAGAGAAACTAGTAACAAAGACCTAACTATAGCTATAAAGAGTATAATTTTTTTAAACATAGTGATATAATATAAATATATACCATATGATTGGCTAATACATAATTTACTCAATAAATAAATAGATCAGTAGTCAACCCAAACCTAAAAACAAATTGTACAAATCATATTTTATATATATATATATATCACTCACATGTTTGTGACCAAAAAGAAAGAAACAATAAAAATGGTCATATATCTTTTACCTCATTTTTTCTTTTCTTTTCTTCTTTTTTGGGGGTGCAAGATACATGTATTTTACTCTTATAAAACCATCAATATTATGTAATTTACTTTTAATTTTTAATAATTAGAGTTAACTTTGTAATTTACTTTTAATTTTTATCAGATACGAATACGTATATCTAATTAATGTATAATCAACCAACCTAATTAACAACCAATGAATTAACATCTAACTAATTATTGAACCAAACTTAGTTTCTCTTTCTTGTTAGTTCAACAAGTTAATCATATTTGCATCATTAATCATATTTAAAGCTTAGTATTTAAGACATGATCATCACATACTTTAATAATAAAAAAATTACTTTCATTTTTTATATATGTATGTGGTAGTATATAGCTTTATGGACTTCTTTGTTTTGAGTTTTTTATTCGATGGGAGGATAATTAATTTGGATTTAAATTGTTACCATCTCTCTCTCTCTCTCTTTTTTAATAAATATGATATGTTATATAGTTTTTTACGAATTGTTCTTTTAGAATTTTGACATGAAATTTATATTTTTAGAATATAATCGTTTTAGGATTTATGTTGACATATTATTCATGTAAAATAGATTTGAAATGAGTGAAATATAAATTTTTGATATTCTGATGAAATTGTGATAGTTTTCTAAAATTTTGCGATTTGTAATTTGATTTCTGAGTGAATTCTGGCATGAAATTTATATTTCAATAATCTACTTGTTTTAGGCTTTTTATTTGATATATGACCTAGAAATGAATTTTTAAAGCTAATAATTTATTTAGAATTTTGGCATGAACCATAGATTTACAAAATCTAATCTTCCAAGACTTTCCATTAATGTATTATTCAAGTAAATCAGAATTAAAAGTAGTGAGGTATACATTTTTGAAGTTCTGCTGAAAATTGTGATAGTTTTAAGAAAAAATAATATTCTGTAATCTAGTTTTTAAAAATTATTTATTTAGAATTTCAGTGTATGATATATATTTTCAGAATACACTCCTTATAAGCCTTGCGTTGGTATATTATTCATGTTATAAATTCTAAAAATGAGCAACATATGTTTTTGAGAAGTTTTATGAACAATTAAATGAAAAAATATTTACTAGTCTTTTTTTTCCCACTGGTGTTTGGTATTCATTTGGAGCCCAATTAAATTCGAAATCGTGATGGATAGTTCCATAATAGAGGTAAAGCACTTCCTAACAAAGACGACTCCGTATTTAAAAAAACTCAAATTCAAGACCTCTGATTAAGGATGAAGAAGTATTTATCGCTCCACTACAACTTTCGACAAGTAATGCTCACTTGGATAGTAAATCCAAGTGCTTTGTGGCCAACCTCAAATGAATACTAGGTCCATGTCATTAATTACTACATAAGATGTGCAAGACTTCAACAATCGTCCAAACAACGCAAGATTGGCCTAAACCTAAAATTATAGTCCATTATTCTCTCCATTCCAATTTAATTATATGACACTTTTTGAATTTTGAGATTTAAATCAATCTGTTTTTTATTGTGAAGTTTTAATGTATTTTTTGAATTATCAATTATTGTGATTTATAGTTTTTTTTACATAGTTTATAAATATATGTGCAAATTCTCGATAAAATTTAAATTATTTGACTCTCGAAAAATAAAAAATAACACATAAATTAAAATAGAAGAAGTAATACATAACGATAATTTTTCTCAAGAGTTATGTATCTTTTAACTCTCCACTCAAATATTAAAAACATTTTAATTTTTTTTTTAAAAAATAATACATTAATTGAAAGTCTATATAATTTTAACATAAAGAGTGTTCATGTAGGATTTTATTCGAGTAATTTATCATTTGTACCACTAATGTATACTTTTTTTTGTGACTTGCACCTTATTCTATCATTTTTTGTGATTTGCACCTTAATCTCCTTATTTCCTTGCAAAACCACAAAAACTCATTTTTTTCAACAATTTCTAGAGTAAGAAAAGGAAATCAAATATAAAAAATAGGGTGGGTATTTTTCGCGCCTTTTCTACTCTTTACGCCCCAGTTTTCTCTATCCAACAACTTTAAAAAACTGTTCAATTGCATGAATTTCAACTTCACTTTAATCAATCATGCATAGGATCAAAGAGGAGAGATTTTTCTATATTTGCAACCACAATTCGCAACACTTACTCTACAAGTTTAAAAGTTATTTCAATATTCATCATACAATCAATAACTGGAAGTATATGCTAACAACATTCTTGATGCTAATTACCTCGTGTGCCAAAGCATATTTATTTTATTAAAGATTGTGATCAGGACACCTTGAATTCAATTGGAGCAAAATTAGGATACAATGACTTTTTAGGTTGGCACTTCAATTGGTAATGATTACATTCAATGCTTAACTGACGAAGATTGTAATTTAATGGTAAAAACACTTCCAACTAATAGGATAGCTGAAGTATACATTACACATCTTGATGGCGTGCTGAAGTGAGTTCTAATTCTAGTAAATATTGTGGAGATGATGGGAGCCAGATTATTGAGTCATATATGACTCAAAAGAACAAGGCCTCTAAATTTGTGAAGATAAAAATTAACTTGGATGAAAAATACAACGAGAAAAAAGTTAAAAATGGTGAGATGAAATTAAAGCACTCCGAAGGTGATGAATACAATATCAATGAAAATAAAGGACTGCATGATTTGGAGATGGATCCTGATTACGAGTGTCTTGGAGTTTGGGATACAACAGAAAAAGATGAAAAGACAGTGAAGCTACATGAAAAAGTAAAAGAAAATGCAAAAAAAGTAACTCAAAAAGGTGGAATTGTTGAAAAGGAGAGGGAAAAAGGGAAGGAAAAGAAAAAAGAAATGATGATGAAAATAAATAAGTAAAAGCACCACTTTTACAGGCATACTATTGGAGAGTTCATCTTCAGAAGATGATAGTAGTGATGATCATTTTGAATGTAATGAATTAGATGATATGAAGAACATTAATAGTAAGGACAGTGAGGATCAACAAGCTATGAAGATAAAAAATATTCCATTTAAGACAGATACAGATATGGATAATTCAAAATTTGGATTGAGAATGACATTCAGTGATACAAAATAATTCAGAGCTGTTTTGAGAGCTTATTCCATTAATAATAATAGAGAAATTCGCTTAAAAAAAGAATCATATAGAATTTTTGCAAAGTGTTCTGATGAATATCCATGATGTATCTTTACTTCCGTAACAACACCTGATGACCCAACAATCATTGTAAAATCTTTTGTTGGAAAACATTCTGATAGTTGCTTGTTTGTTCATACTAACAAAAATGTGAAGTCTAGAATGATTGCCGAAAGATACCTACATTATTTTAGAAAACATCCAAACATATCAGCGAGTGATTTTATGGAAAATATACATAAAGAAATGAACGTTGAAATTTTCGTGAGTCAAGCTTATAGAGAAAAGACAATAGCAAAGGAGATAATAGAAGGTCATTACAAGGATCATTATGCAAAATTTGAGGATTATTGTGCAGAACTCAATAATAAAAACCTGGGATCCAAGTTATTGAAAAAAGTACCACATGATGAGGATGAAAAACCTTCTTTTAAAAGAACTTATACATATCTATATCCATGTAAAAAGGTTGGAAGGCAAGGTGCAGACCGCTTATTGGGATGGATGGTTGCTTTCTTAAAGGACCATATGGAGGTCAACTTTTGACAGCAACTGGGATAGATATTGATAACAGTCTATTCCCAATAGCTTATGCAATAGTTGATATTGAAAATAAGCAGGACTGGAAGTTATTTCTAGAGTTATTAGTAGATGACCTGTGCATCAGAAGTTGTGATAACTGGTGTCTCATTACAGATAAATAAAAAGCGAGTAATTTACAACTATATATCTTTCTGTAGTTATAGCTTTAGTAATACAAAAATATTTTACTGAAGTTAATAATATTTTACAATTCACCTTTACAGGGTTTAGAGGGACCTATTTATGAGGTCATTCCTCAAGTTGAGCATAGACATTGAGTAAGACACTTGTACAATAACTTCAAGAAAGAGCACAAAGGTTTATCTTTGAAGACTAGAGTTTGAAAAGCTGTTAGGAAAATCAATGTGAGCAAGTACAAATATGAGATGGATATATTAGAAAAAAATTATAAAGAAGCTAGAATGTGGTTTAACAACAAGCCTCCAAAATTTTGGAGTAAGTCGCATTTTAGAACAAGTACAAAGTGTGACTTACTTTTGAATAATCTTTTTGAGTCATTCAATAGGAGAAAATCAATTTTAAGGGCAAAAGAGAAATCAATACTTGGATTGCTTGAAGGGGTTCGAGTGTACTTAATGAGGAGAATGAATCAAAAGAGAGAAGACACATGCAAATATGAAGGTAATCTAATACAATTTATTTAAAGGATACACATTCTTTTAATCTAATTATTTATGTGAACTAATACAGAAAATTTATGCCCCCGAATTAAAAAATTAGTTAAAGTCAACAAAATAGAGTCTGCTAAATCTATTCCTACTTGTGTTGGACAAATGCTATTTCAAGTAAGAACCATGTGTGGAGAACAATTTAGTATTGACTTGAATGGAGGAACTTGTTCATGCGTGGAATGGGATCTAACTGGGTTCCCATGCTCATATGTAAAGAGTTGCATATTCCAAATTAGAGGCAATCCCAAAAAATTCATAAATAACTATTAGAAGAAGACCACTCAAATGAAGATTTATGAGCCAGTTATTGCTCCAATGGACGGTCCTAATATGTGGAAAACTACTGGTCTACTTGTTGTCGAACCTTCAAATTATAAGGCAAAAAAAGGAAGATTGACCAAGAATAGAAGAAAAGAGCCTGATGAAATTGAACCTTCCAAAGAAAAACCTGCTAAGATGAGCAAAAAAGAAGAGGAAAAAATAAGCAATATGACACAACAAATGAAGTACCAGGTATAGTCACAAACATCACCAAGTTGACTAAAAATGGGAAGTTAGGAAGGTGCAACATGTGTTTACAGACTGGGCATAATGCACGAACTTGCAAGTAAAAAAGTAACTCCTTGAATTCAAAAATTCCATCTCACGATAATGAAACAATCCAAAAAGAATCCCAAAATGATGCTAATCAGTCTCAACAAAGTGAGTTAATTCATGTTGAATCCATCTATTGGACAGAACAGGTAAACGAACCCTCTAAACTTTAGATACATATGCAAATCTAGATCTTCATAATTAATAATTTGATAAATATACTTACATTGTTGTTCATTTATCACCTCAATGTTCAAGGGATGATAATCCATTTCAGAGGTCCACAAAAGCTCAAATTGATAGTGTCATGATAAATGCTGAAAAATACATGTGGAATGGAAGGAATTGTGCTACCTTGCAAGGCCTTCAAAATACAAATACTGCATTGAATTCTAAGAAGAGGAGCACTCGTGAGGAAGGATATGAAACATCTAACATATAAGAGTCATGGCAAGACGAAGTTTAATCTTAAGATGATTTTGAAAACAAATAGAAAATAGAAAGAAAGTCTTAGCGGCATTATGAAACATGAGAAGCTTTACTCTTTTCCATTATTGATAAAGGCTGATTTTAAAATTTAATTTCATCTTCTATTGAAATATTTTATGTTGTAATTACTGGATTATCAAAGCTAGTTCATTTTTGTAGTAAGTCTTGTTATTTTCTTTTTCATAAGTGAAATAACTTTAGTTAAACGAATAGCACTGTTACAGTCAAGGTTCTAAAGGAAGGACAATCTCAAGAATTGCTATTACAAGTAAAATACATTAGGCATAAAAAAGGTACTACTAATTTCTTCATTCTCAATAAAAATTTACAAATCATATTTGCTTGTACCAAATTAGTTATTGAATGAACTAATTACTATAATAGAGCATATTTTCGAAACCTAACCTGCACATCACGTACTAGGCTCTTACCGTTAGATATTCAATATTAGGGGCAGAATTTGTGACTTTAATATAAGTGTAACCAGTTAACAAATCAACACAATTGTATAGACCATTTTAAATCTCAATTTGTCATATAATTTGCTTTCTAAAGGGAGCTTTTTTAGCTCGATAATTGCCAAAGAAAAATGATAAAGATAAAGAGCTTTAATGCGTTAATATATATGTACATTCAATGGAAGTAAATAGATTTGATTGGTAATTCTAACCCCAAATTTTGACTTTCTGGAAAGATTATGACAAATATAACACCTATTTCTTCTGTTCTTGACGGATAGCAAGACAACATGCACTCATTCGGATGCGAAATTTCGCAATTAAGTTATAGGAAAAAATCTTATAACCTGGCAAAAATGTTGTATATGAACATATTTTCTGTATTTAAAATTTTCAAAAAGCCAAAAAATGCCCAAAATCAAGTAATAGCTTTAAAACTTCAACTTGTACCTTCAAAGGAAATAAATCAATAAAGAAAAACAATCAAATTCTAGAAAGGTCTAAAAAATAGCTTACATGTGACACCCCATAACTCTATTCTTATATGTACCTATGTTTCAAGCCTCATTCTTATATGTGGAAAGTGTATTAGGGTCATAAGAGATCTCTAGTACTTGGACGGGTTCAAAACTTTCCTATAAATTGAGTTTCTAGTGTTGGATTGTGCAAGAGTCAACTTTAAATGATTATAAATCTTAGCATATAAAGAATTAGATATCCCATGACCTATCAAATGAAAGCCCTTTGAATTAGCTTTCCAATGCAACTGGTTTCACCTCATTTGGAGTTCAGAGTAAAAAAATATAGTTGTTTTACTGAAGACTGTCAAGTGCAAAGTTGTTTTATGAAACCCCTTTATGAGCCGTAGAATGAATTATGAACTGTCCATTAATTCATGGAAAAAAGTCCTGAAACTTTAATTTTTGGTCTCAGATTTTATGAACCCATCTAGGGTCGTAAAACCTTCTACGGGCCGTAGAATGGGCTCGTAAAGGTGAACCAGAGACCTAAATTGGGCCAAAACTTTATTTACGGGTCCCTACGACCCGTAAACGGGCCCGTAGATGACTTTTAATAGCTTTTTAAGAAAAGTTATTTTGGTCTTTTTCTATCCTTTCAGCCTATGATTGACTTTTTTCACCTAGATAAAGCCCTAAACATGTCAGTTTAACACTTTTACGCTAAATCATCCTCTCAAACTAGAAATAAGGTTTTAAGAGAGAAAATGGGCTAGGGTTTTAAGACAAACTTGAGAATTCTTCCAATCTCTTTCAAGGTTCAAAACTTCCAAGTATGTAAGACTAACCAAAATATGAATTCTGTTCTTCCATTGTGCCTCATAACCCGAATTAATGGTGATGTGAGTAAATTGAGCCTCCTATGAATTTTCTTGAAGAGTTTTCTTAAATTCTAATGTATTTCTACATAATCTTACATGAGTTATGATTTTTATGAATTAAATAATTTTTTCATACTATATGAACCCTAGTATGATTTCTTACTATTTTCACATATTTTACTTGTATGAGCAGGTATGAGCATAATTTGAGCCTAAAGAGTGAAATTTCAAAATACTTTAATTCTACCATTATTTTTTCTAAATGCTATTGTTATACCGAAAAAATAGTTTTTTGAACAAAAAAAAAATCAAAAATCACTTTAAACTCAATTATTTTAAGAGAAAACCAATTTTTAAAATTTTCGAAAAAAATGAGTCGCCACCTAATTTTAAGGATAATTAGGAAATCAATAAATATTTTAAAAGACCTAACAGAAAAATCTTTTAAAAAATCCAGATATAGGTTCGGGTTCATATTTTCATTTCGAGAAGGTTTTACGCACTCGAAATGGCCGCTAAATTCGGTTATCCGGCGATTAAATAAGTTGACTAGCTTTAAAAAATTTGATTGACTTGAAAAAGATGGCTATTTAAAAATTGACTAATTTGAAAGAATTTGACTGACCTTGAAAGAATTTTGACCAAACTTGATTGGACTCGAAAGAAATAATTAGTTTTGCAAGCAACAAAATAAGTTTAAAAAACTCCAAAACAAAATAAATTGAATGATTTCAATATTTTTAAGAAAATTGTTGATAACAAAATTAGCATAACTGGAGGCAATGTTGGGGAAACAATTAGATTAGTAGCAAATAATGTTAATGTTAGACAAGTATCACAAACAAAATAATGGACATGCATACAATCACGGATGATTCCAAACAAGATCCT